>JARFJB010000218.1:10112500-10242500 GCA_036346205.1 Vesta saturnalis | reverse complement strand
ACGCAAACAAAAAGCTAGCAAATAAATAAACATCCAAACAGAAGAAACCCTAAAACTTACAAATACACAAACAAAGAATTTAGCAAACCTGCAAACGCCGGCAGATACAAAAAATCAAAAAGTGAATACATTGCAACTCAATTTAAAAGATAGAAGTCAGCTTGTCTTTTTAGATAAAGGCAAAATATCTCACAAACACACAATACTCTTAAACACGTAAACACTCAAACACCGACGAACCAAAAACCAATCAAATTATTGAATAATATAATCTAACAAATATACACCTCGCAAGCATCAAAACAGCAAAGAAAGCTAACCAACAAACACCAGCAATCACCCAAACACTGACAAACTAACGAAAGCGCATGCTCAAAAAGCAAACATACAAACAAACCTACAAAGAACTCAATAAATCAAAATAATTAGCCCAAACAACCCAGAGACAAACTCAATAATCAAATAATTCAACCAACACACCGAAAAAAAGAAAACAAATCTGGCAAATAAGTAAACACCAATAGCAAGATACAAGCCCCTAAACCAAAAACACACAAGCACACTATCCAAGAGCACTTTGTAAATAGTGAACTGTCGACAAACTAGCAACAAACACATACCAAACAGTAAACCTAAAAACCAGTGAGCCCGCAAACTATCTAACAAACCCACACGTAATATACAAACATCAAAAGACAATCAAAATAACTCACAAAAACACCGCAAATAACAAGGGACGAGCCAGCAAAACACACGCAAATAGATAAAATATAAACACACAGACAAGCAACGAAACACTAGCAAAGCAAGAGTACGCACACGCACAAATTCTCAAACATACCCAGACTCAGCTCACACACGCATACAAGCAAACAGACAAATCAAAGACGTTAAGTAATACATCACAAAAAAGTAACTAGCAAAAGTAAATAATCATACAAACTCACTCGCAACTCGAACGTCCAAATAAGACAAGCCAAGCTAACTATTTAACGAATAAACAAATAAACACATACCTTACCATGCACGTAGGCTCAAAGGAACAAGACCAAGCACTGGCACAAGCACATACGCAAACATATAAACACAGTAGAGAAAACAAACTAAACATGCAAAAATTAATCACTGATTAACACAAATGAATAAACAAAATACGCAACAAACACGTCTCCTCAAAGATGCAATTCAAAAAGCAGGAGTCATGGGTTTTTCTGGGAACCTACATGAGGTTGTGTAATAAATATGTTATTTAAATAGTATTGTGTTTAACATACCTCTTGTAGGAATTAAACTAAGAAATCCAGATTAGAGTGAAACATATTTTATTGCACCAAATTACAGAATTGGTTAACAAATCGAAAGACAACCAGAACATTACAAACATAAAATTTAATCTAATTTTCTTTTTGTTTAATACCTATAAAAGGATTTAAAAATATGGTTTCTTGTATATATTATATATGTAAACTTTCACCATTATCACACATAATAAAATACTTATCTTTTGAATTTTTTAATGGTGTATTTTAAATTATACAATCTAAACGTTTCGATAACAGTTACAGTTATTTTCCTCAATAGTAATATCTGTTAAAATTGTTAAAGATGTTGTAAACAATTTTGTCAAACACACATCTTTAACAGATGTTACTACTGATGAAGATAACTGTGTTATCGAAACGTTTAGATTTATAATTTAAATACACCACTAAACAAAAAGATAAGTATTTTATTATGGTTTCTGTAATTTGGGTAATCTTACATGCAGGTGAAAGGTATTTGGAAATACGTTAATGACTCATAGAGCATTAGAGTAATACCACTAAAATGAGACAGGCCTAACTATAGTTCCAGGAAAATTCCAGCAAGAACCGTTGACTCATGCTTATCAAAAGCCAAATTGCATGTCTGTATTAGTTTGTTTGTTTCCTTATGTTTCTTGTGTTGCCTAGTTTGTTGATGTGTGTTGTTTTGCTAGTTTCTTTGTTTTTTAGTTTTATTCTTTGTGTGTTTGTTGGTGTTCGTGCTTGTGGATGTTTATGTTGTTAATTGAGTGCTTGTGAATGTGTTTGATAGATAATTTATTTGTTTGCGTGACTGTTTGTTTGCGCGTAGGTGTTTACTTGTTTCTGTCTTTGTAATATAGCTAGCTTGTGCAGGTACTGGCTAATTTGTTGCTGATTGGGTACTTGCATAATAACTAGCTTGTTTAGTTTCTTGGGTTGAGAGATTTGGGATACTGGGTTATGTGAGTAATTAATGCTTCTGCATATGTGTTTGGTGGTTTGTGATGTGTATGTTGCTTAGTTTTCTTGTTCATAATTTCGTATGTTTAAGTAACTTCTCCGAATATCTTTTGTTTGCTAATTTGTTGGTGTTTCGATGTTTGTGTGTGCGAGGCTTTTCTGAATTTGTGAGGATCCTTGTTTTAACTTCTATCATTTACATCATGATTCAAATTGCCACCATGTGGTTTTGTGTAAGTGTAGGTGCTTGCATATTTACCACATTCTTTGCTTTTGTGATTGCATGTTTTATGATTTTAATGTTTGGGTCTTTACTGGCTTCCTAATTTCCTTATTTGCATGTCTGTGTATGTTTGCATCTATAGCGTGTGTGTGTGTGTTGTGATGTTTCCTTATTTTGGGTTATGTGTTTTTAGTATACCTAGTTTGATCCACTGGCTAGTTTCTTACTATTTGTGTGTTTTCGAGATAACTAACTTCCTTACTTTCGATGGGTTGAAAGATTTGCGTTACTTGGGTTACGTGAGCAATTATGTGTTTGTGCGTATGCGTGTTTGATGGTTTGTGTGTTTTATGTTCGCATTTGTCACTTTCTTTATTTGTCTATTTGTCTGTTTTGGTGTTTTCGGTTTAACGCTTGCTAATTTCTTTAATTGCCTGTTCGTGTATGTGAGCCACTTTCCGTATTTGCATATGTAAGGTGTGTTTGTTATGAATCTTTGGGGTTTGCGTTTTTATGTTAGGCGGTTGAGTACATTGTTTCTTTGTAGTGTGTCTGCGGGTTTAAGTGTTAGGGCGTTTACTTGATTGTTTCTAGTTTCTTTGCTTGTGTGTTTGTTTGTTTGCTGATTTCCGTGTTTCGTATTTGGGAGTTTACTTGTTCTTTAGTTTCTTTGCTTGTGATTGTATATTTTAAGGGTATTTTAGTTAACCTTTAATTTATGCTTGTACACACTTCTTTCCATGATCGATCGTTTTATCTGATTAATAAGTTTTGCTCTCTGGGCGGTAAGTTCAACTTACCGGTATTGTATAATTGGGGCGTCATTAAAGATTTATTCATGTTTTCTCTGCTGAATACTTATGATTTCCTTGATCGGTATCCAGCATTTTACTTTTTATACTAGTTTCAAAATGTCGTTGCACTCATCCTCCATGCGCATATGATTCAAACACCTCGAAAGTATTTGACAAATATGCTACTATTCAACTTATAAATGTAGTCATTCGCTTGATTTACTTCACGTTGTGTTAAGAATTTACGATGATTCGATGATTGCTAAGCTTAACAACCAAAAACCAGATCAGAAGTTATTCTTAACTTCTGTCTTTCTGTTTGGTGTAATTAAAAGTTTATAAAACGTTGGACTTCATTTTGCGAATCCTTGATCAAAAGAGCTGATGTTGAACAGGTTAGCTTATGTTTACTAACTAAAAAAGTATTTTAATGCAAATATGTAATAGGTAATCAAATACATACCTAAATTGAAAAGATCATTCAATAAAATGTATTCAGTTACGATATCAATCGTTAAAAAATCGATAATTACTAAATTTATTCATTTGCTGTATATTTTATGATGGTATTTTTAACCGAAATTTCCGATTCTAACATCATTTAAGTTTTTTCAAATTGTAGAAAATAACGCCGCGCATCTCGAGTGCCGCGACGTTTTCGAACTACTCTAACAATGCTACAAGTTTAGTGTATTTAGACGTATCGACATCATCATCATTAATATTGCCAGGAGTAGTCTCCTTTTCAATAACACTAACATATTTCATAACATACTATCTTTTAAATATTGCCCATGTCGGCTCTTCTATTTCATTATCTTCCCTTCTAATACCTATTAGGACATTATACAGGGTGTGGCGCGAAGAGTTTTGATTAAAAGTAATGGCAGATACAGTTATGTTAAAAATCTGAAATTACGAAACTGTAGGTTTTGGATGAAATATAATATTGTCCTGAATGTGGCACTTCCGGTTATACCGGAAGTAGACGTCAACTTTGTTATTTTAAATGGAACCTAATATTTTTATTTTATTTTCGAATTCTACATGAAATTCTAGATAAAATTTGTGCACAATGTCCTATACCAAAATGAAGTATTTTCGAGATATTTCGATTTTTTTAAATTTTGAAAAATCCTAGTCCACATTGAATAACGATATCTCCATTAATAACGAAGCTAGTGACGTAAATTGTAACCAATAAACAACAAGCGTTTGCCGTTAACTCCATATATCCATCTCATTGATATTTCATACAGGGTGTTTTAAACTTAGCCTCCAACATGCACAATTTAAATCATTTATAAGTTGTTTACTGTATTTTATTACATTTTCCGCTGTATTTTTTTAAGCCAATTCGTTTGGTATCAGTATTCCCTATACCTAAATCCAACCACTTTTGAGATATTTCATTATCTTAGTTAAAACATAACAACACTTAATTATTTCAACATTAGTAAAGGGTAGACCATGATTTCCATTATTTAAGGTGATATTTTGTTATTTTTTTATAAGTTATTAATTCTGAGAAGGTACCAATAGCCTGAAAGGATTATTAATTGTGGATATCATTAAAAACGTTGACTAGGTATTTTGTATTAATTTAATTAGATAACTTACAAACAAAAATAACTAAATGTAATATTAAACAAATAAAGTTTTATAATAAGTGTTCAAAATTAGCACCATCTACTTCTAAACATTTATGAATCCTTTTCATTAAGTTATGTCTTGTAATTCTGGAAATATGGTCGGGTGTTAGAGAATTAAAAGCAAGTAAGACTCTCTGCATCATATCTTCCTTTGTCTAACATGTTTGGAAAATACCTGATTTTTAATGAAACCCCAAATACCAAAATTTAGAGGAGCCAAATCAGGAGAGCGAGCTGGCCATCGAAACGGACCCTGATTGGCAATCCATCTATCATCAAACATGTCGTAAAGATGCTGAGCAACAAGCCCAAGTTATGAGGAGGTGCTCCATCTTGCTGATATCAAGCTGAAGCCGCCTCTCCATTTCTTAAAGTATGTAACGCCGGTCGTATGGCTTCTTTGAAATGTGGAAATATCTTGTACCATTTAAATTTTCATCATAAAATTTTAATACTAAAATTTTATCGTCTTTATGACAAAAACATTAAAACTCCAACTATCTTGGAAATAACGTTCTCTACTAACATGTGGATTTTCATTAGATCAAAAATGGGAATTATGTCGATTAAATAATCCATTTTTGCTAAACTTTGCTTCATCACACCATACAACCTTTTTATGAAGTTTTCATCCTCTTGGGTCTTCATTAAAACCATTCACAGAATCTACCCTTCGAGGAAGACACCTGATTGTAAGTGTTGCACCAAATGATATGAAAATGGTTTCCATTTGTGTTTTTTAAAATGTGATGAATTGTTCTCACCGACAAAGTAAGGTCTCTCTCACAATCTCTAATGGATGCATTTGGAGAGGCCGTAAAATAACCCAAAACATTAATTTCACTGTCCACTAGTGGTTTGTTTTATTAATTTTTGTCTCAAATTGACCAAAATATCACCAGTTGCATTTGGTCGATTTGGATATATTTCTGCAAAAACACGGCAAGCCGTAAATAATAACATGATTTAAGAAATCATCATTAGTAAATCCTATATTGCCATTGTTTACTATAAATACAAACTGGTAAAGAAACTGTTAAAACAACATAAACAATTAACTTCTAATTATCAAATCTTTGACAGCCATGGCCTACACTTTACTAATGTTGAAATAATTAAGGTTGTTATGTTTTAACTAAGATAATGAAATATCTCAAAAGTGGTTGGATTTAGGTATAGGAATTGGGTTAAAAAATACAGCGGAAAATGTAATAAAATACAGGGTGTTCTATTTAAAGTAAGCAACTTATAAATGATTTAAATTGTGCATGTTGGCGGCTAAGTTTAAAACACCCTGTATAAATATCAATGAGATGGAGTTAACAGGCAAACGCTTGTTGTTTATTGGTTACAATTTTACGTCACTAGCTTCGTTATTAATGGAGATATCGTTATTCAATGTGGACTAGGATTTTTCAAAATTAAAAAAATCAAAATATCTTGAAAATACTTCATTTTGGTATAGGACATTGTGCACAAATTTTATCTGTAATTTCATGTAGATTCGAAAATAAAATAAAAATATTAGGTTCCATTTCAAATAACAAATTGCGTCTACTTCCGGTATAACCGGAAGTGCCACATTCAGGACAATATTATATTTGAGCTCAGCGTTATTTCAGATTTTAACATAACTGTATCGCCATTACTTTTAATCAAACTCTTCGCGCTACATCCTGTATAGGGCACTCACTAAAATTCGTCCAAGTTTACAAATATTTTTTTATTTTTACACTTATCCATGGTAACAAATACACCATTCAAGGTGAGAACCAAGGTAACTTCAGAAAAAGTTGTAGAAATGCAGGTAATCAATGCATTTTAATTTTAAATGTTTATCGTGTTGATCGTGCAAAAAAATAGTACAAGCATCACTAGTGTTAAGGGCCTTACCTTAGTAAACCGGACTTACTGCCCTTATTACTTAATACACTGTTAATACAAGTTGTATTAAAGATAAACATTTTATTATTTAACATGTTCAATCAAAATATCAGAGCTGAAGATTCCACAAAAGTTAAGTGAACGATTTGTAAAATTATTTGATCACCTTATTGCTTTATGGTTATATTAAGTGCAATTTAATAAGTTAATTGTCCTGGAAACAACGCAAGTTCTTTTCAAAATTTAAATAAGAAAATAGCTCCCACGTTTCTTCGTAAAGTATCACATTTCCTTCCAGGTTGTTACGTAGGTATGACTTAAAGTTTGTAAGAAAATAACACTTTTATAAAATGCAACAAGAGCAAAGGGCATTTCACGACGAAAATTGTCACAACCATTTGTTTCTGAATGTATTTATAAAGTATTCACTTTATTGAAAATCCGATGAATTTTACGAAAATGTTGACGTTTCGTCTCCAAATACTCTTTCGTATTTACCGGTTTATAATTTTCCGAATTTTGTTTACATGACGGAAGAACACGCATACACACTTTACCACAGGATAAGAGAAGGTAGGAATGAAAAAAATATATACCAAGACAAAATATTTTAAATTCAATCTGTAATGAAAACACTGGTATGGTCCCCAAAACCTTACTCACGGTCAATAGACCACTTAGTTATAAATTAACATTATCAAGATTTAATTTTTATGTCAGTGTGTACGTATTTAACGTACGTTGTAATATGTTAATGAACCACTATTCATGTCAGAGGAAAAACCTAACATTTTTCACTTATCAATTTTACAGAAAAAAAGTATAATATTATATTTTCTAGATTTTCAAAGTTTACTTGAAACATTTTTTGATATAATTATTTCAAATTTAATTTTTTCGTTTAAAACAAAGTATGCTATTTTGCAATTAGCTCAGTTGCTATGCAATTTCTGAAAAACGCAAAGAAAATGAGGTTTATAGCTTTAGTTGTTCTCGAAGTTTTACTTAAAACATTTGCAGAAAAATTTATACTGATTTGCTTGAAAAAACATTTTAAACTATGCGTACGCGTGAGCCGATTTTGTTCAAAACCTATCAATCTGGAAACAACAATCCGATTCGAATATAACGTTTTATTGAAATACATTTTATTTACAGGGTGCACACACATATACACACCACAGACACAGTTGGTCTCAAAAGTCTTAAAATATTTCGAAACGTAAAGAAAGCAAAAATCGGCGTCAAACCTTACCTACACCGGATGATTGATGGTGGATGGCCTAGTCACGTTTATGGAGAAATAGTCAAGTGATCACTTTGAAAATTTGGTGCTTATATAAATAGATATGCTCTCTTTTGAAAATATTTTCAACTGTGCAGTGTTGCTGTTCTACAAGAAAGTATTATCAACTTTGATAATTTATTACGGAACATGTGTATTATTTTTTGTTCGATTCCTATTAATAACTTTTCTTAATATGTTCCTGTACCTACCTGTTATCGTTTTCGAGAAAATGATTTATTTCACCTTTTTTAACATGGCTTTCAAAAGGATCCGCAATCTTGAACTCTGACAGATCAGTGCACTGAAATTTACTGAGAGTTAGATAATTCCCAGTGGAATTCAATCTGTGTCCAAATATAAGTTATAATAGTACAGGTGTTTCAAAATACAACGATTTTCTTGTTCGAAATACGATAAAAGTATGTTCTTTTAACGGAACACGGTATTTTATGTCTGGTCCTAAAAGCTCTTCAAAGTATCTATCTTTCTGTGTATAATATTCTATACTCATCTCGAACTGTTTTGATTTATGAGCATTCATTTAGCAAAATTATTACAGATAACAGTGACATGAGTGTGAGGACCAATACATTTATTTTACTTCTTACGAAGGTATCAAAGTTCGTAAAAAACAAGCGAAAATATTTAATTAGTTTTTAATAAATGTTCAAAATGTTGGCCACTGACTTCTGTCATAAAGCAATCGAATGCGACCAGACCTTCATGAATACAATGGACTTGCCCTATTACTGTTTCTCTTATGCAAATCATCACGTCACGAATCGATTGACACGATCATCATCTATTCCACAAGCCTTGTTTACATTTTATATTCTGTATCCTAATAATGCTCTATAAAAATTAAACTCAAAGTAAAAAATTTCTGCTATGGATGGTTAAGTAATTTAATCAAAAATTCATACTAACACCGGATTGAGCTATATGTCCTTACTCAAAAATAAATAATAAAGATAAGGACGCACACGCAGACGCAGACGCAGACGCGGACGCGGACGCGACGATACGTGGAGGACGCGGACGCGGACGCAGAACGCAGACGCAGACGCAGACGCAGGCGCAGACGCAGACGCAGACGCAGACGCAGACGCAGACGCAGGCGCAGACGCAGGCGCAGGCGCAACGCAACGCAGACGCAGACGCAGACGCAGACGCAGTTCGACTTCGAGTTTTTGTCATTCAGATATCTTCGAAAAATTGTATATATTGTTCTAGTTATTCTATTTTATTTATGGCTAGTTTGACTAGTGTAAGTATAAATATTATTATCGGTATTATTCAAATTAAGGTTATGTGGGTTAATGCGAATAAATTAGCAAACATATACAACACTAGCAAAATTTGATAAACCTCATTGTACTGACACAAAATACAGTGGCATAAATAAGATAATAACTTTAAAGCTGTTTACTCTCTAACAAATCAAATTTAAGTATTTCGGTAATTGCAAAACAGTTTTACATTTAGCAATGTCACGTGTGGTTGTCATGTGCCGCAGACCGAGTTATTATTTTTTAATATTAGGACATTTAAAGGGTTATTTGTAGAAATTATAGGAGGAAATTCTGTTGCTCTGCCGTATTAGATTATTTATTCAAATTTGCGTCCGCACCACCATGAAACTTCAATAATAATTATTCTTAAGGATAATTATTCAGCCACTTTTGTAATACGTTCATCACGATAATCGTTGTGAAAACATTAATAATTTGTCAGATGAACGTTTAAACTTTCATGTCAGATAGAGGTTAATAGACATGTAGATGGTAACTTAAAACAAATTCAAAGCCGTCCGCTTCTATAAAATATCGATAATAAAGTGTAAGTATTTTCAATCTTATCTAATTAATTTTAGGCTTATTTGCCGTTGTATTAAGAAACTCTATGAAGAAAAGTTATGTAAAATCAATTCTTCTTAAAAAATGTTTACATATTTTCTCGAATGGAAGAAGGATGACTAGGTATGCTATGCTATTTATCTAAAACGTCACTAAATTCTGCACTTTTAGAATGCGATGAGTAGGAAAACTACACATCATATTGGGAATTAATTGTAATTGGTAAAGCGGTTTAGGAAACACATCTTTATACAGGGTGTTCTAAAGGTCTATCAGGAAACTCCGAGGAGATTCTTCGAGCTAAAATAATAGCAGTTTGTAAGGAAATTTTTAGGATTGTCATTTGTTTGCAAATTACGGCTTGTCAAAGACCAATTTTCTTATTTTATTTATTAACGATTCTGGTTTTACAAAGGGATAGCGTTAGATAGTGGAATTACACGAACAAAGTATGACAGATTTTCCTATTTTATAATAATAATAATAATACATTTTATTTGACCAACAGAAACAAGTAGCAATTACAGTACAAACTGAAAAAAAACTAAATACAAATACATAAACACCAATACAAGAGAAAATACTACACACAACATAAGGATTATAAGTTACTTTTCTGACTAAACGGTTGCATTTATCGGCTTGAATAAAGAGCACATAATGTTTTCTAATACTGTTTCTCTTTATAATAAGTTTTAGGTAAAGTGCCCTCTAACGGCGCATAATGGAACTGTTTTATTACTACTCAATAGAACTTGATCTAATTAGTAAGTATGTCAAATGAGAGAGTAATCAACCTTGAATTGCAGAAGTTATTTAAAAGAAAATTTAAAAAATCGGTCTTTGACAAGCCGTAACTTGCAAACAAATGACAATCCGAAAAAATTTTCTTACAAACTGCTATTATTTTAGCTCGTAGATTCTCCTCCGGATTTTACTGATGAACTTTTAGAACACCCTGTATACATTCCAATCACGATAACTGGTTTTCCAGTCTTTTGTTGGTACATCAAAAGAAAGTCATACCATTGCTTCTGCTATCTACGGAACCATTATAAGTTAGGTATGTTAAAATTTCTTTATTTTGATAATAAAACAAAAGTCTTCATAATATCAGTAAAGTAAATTAGTAATCACTGTCTTACCAAGATGAATTTTGTGTTTTCTTTTACAAAATAAGACGTGTATTACAGACAGATGAATCAGCGCAGCAATATGTAAGCAGTAATTGTGTCTATTCACATTGTTAAACTGTGGCTTACCTACTAGTAGACAATCAGCTATTTTATTAACATTCAGTTAAAATTTTACGAATCCTTTTCTGGGAGTTTATTTTGTTTGTTTAGAGTCGCTAAATAGTTATTTATGTATCATGGAATTAAAGTAATATTTTTATCACGAATGTGAAAATTATTAGCCGAGGTAAATAACCAAGTGATTGGTAAAAGTGACTTTAATGCCGATGTGCAAATAAAATTTTATCCGAAATCGCATTTATTAACACTAATAATTATAATTATTGATTTTTAATTTAGTTAAACGTATCAATTGACAGTGACAATTAACAAATATATGTATTTAGCATATATCAGATTATGATTGTACATACAATTGGGGTTTAATTTTTTTTAATCGAAAATCGGGAAATTAAGAAAAAGTGAATCAATGTGTAAACTACATGTTGATTTAGCAATATTAATAGTAATAGTAGAATTTTGATTATCAATTATATTGACGGGTTGCAGTCGGTTTGAAGTAACGACAAACTCAGATAGAATATCCGAACCTGTGTTTGCTAAGAGGGCAAAGTTCTTCAAAAGCATGACCCGTATACGTATGTGCATTTGACATTTTGAGATGTTACTAAATGTGTGAATACCGATTGGTTGAGTAGTACATTTGCCTAAATGGTAAAAACCAATAGGTCTCAAAGATCGATATTTTCTATAACTATTTATTGGGTTTAGATCTTTACACGTTTTGTCTGTCACAGCAAAAGTCGACTTAGAATCAGGTAGAAATTGTTGATATGTTTTCTTTATCTTTTACATCATCTATAGCTATTTCGTTCGTCCATTCGACGGGCACCAGACTCAAAAATTAAGCATGTCTGGGAAATAAGTAGGTCAGTATCAACGTTGTTAAATTAAATTAAAATCACTACCTTCCAAATGAGATAGTTTCGATATGGTGCTTAATCAAAACTTGCTTACATCATCTCTAGTAACTACGTTCGACTTTTTGGTTTGCATCCTGCCTTCTTCTTTTTAATAAATGCCATCAATTTTAGAAATTTTGATATATTAATATTATGCCTAAACGGTAATTTTCATTTAAATGGTTTGACTTGACTATTAGCTAAATAAATGAGTTTGTTCGCGACTAATGTATAACATGCTCATTATGCATGAGTTTCTTTAATAATATTCACTATACACTAGTATATAATATCCATTATTCACTAGTGAATAATGAATTCATATCATTTGAATACGGTTTTGTACGTATCATAAAAACGGAGCATGCCATAAACATCAAGTAGCAACACATGTTGCTATGGCAACACCATACACCTTGTTTTTACCTGTTTTGACAATTGCGCTTCGGTTTTAATTCTAATTTGAAACGTCAAAAGGTTTGTTGTTCTACTATAGCAACAATTATTAAAAGGCGTCAAATTGTAACATTAATAAAAACGATGATGTAATATACCATTCGTAATTGACCAAATAATTTAATTAATATAAAAATTACCTTTTAATAATCGCTAAGTGCCGTCGGCTCATCGGAAGATGAATAAGGGTGGGTTCTAATTTAGAGTTTACCGCGCCAAAGTATATTATTAAATAGCTTCAAACGGAAGATTAATAATAAAGCTGAAAAGCTAGTTGCTTCTTTTCTGCTTGATTATTTTCACTTAATTCCAAAATGTTATCAAAAATTATGAATAAAATAATAAATTCTCGAGCGCCATGTTGTCTTTCTTTTTTATATATATCTATCTAGGAACGACAAAACCTAGTTATTGAACACTATAAACAATTAACACAAATGAAAATAAAATAACAAGTTACATAAGTTTATTTAATATATGTTTGAAAACGAGAAAAATTCATGAACTATACTAAATTATAAAAACTTTACCTTTTAACTGTTCTGTATATACACTTTTACAGGTACTATGAAGCAGAATGGTTCATATGGTGAGGTCAATGTCTTGCTTAGTTATCCTTAAAATATGGAATTTCCTTGAAGTTTATTCGCCAAATTTATTTGTAAAAGAATGTAGAACTTGCGTTGTAAAGGTAACTCATGTAAAACTTGCCATTTAAAATATACAAATTAAGTGATTAAAAAGGTGCGTACTTAAAAAATAAGTACGTAAAAAAATAAAAGTGCATACTTGAAAATAAGTACTTAAAAAGTAAGTAAAGGTGAAAGTGCCTAAAAAAGAAAAGGCTTTAGTTTTAAAATATAATGAGAAAAAATAACTTACCACCAAAATTCTGATGGCACCAAAATATAAAAAAATTAAGTAAAAATCATACTTATTGCTGTTAACATTCAGCATTAAGTGAATTAAGAAAATCTTTCAGAATAACTCAAGTGTATTTCCCCAAAAAAATCTTAACGCTTGCGCGGATACATTAATATAAATCCAATTTTTTAAGAAAGGGAACTAAAACTATTTATGTAATATTACACCCAAAAGATTTGTTATAGGAAATGCCAATTAAATTGCCATTCTCAATTCTACATATTAATAATTAAAACTTTTCTAATATTATGCCAAATAGATTAATGATCTTAGATTAACGTATTTTTAATACAACCACAAAAAAGGTTGTTACACTACTTATTATTACTTAAAGTATTTCGTTAGAAAAATGGATTCAGATAATGAAAGTGAGATGTACACCTCCAGACATACAAGAAGCCTCAAAAATTGCAGGTTTACTCTGTCTGTCTGAATATGAATCATTTGTACAATGAAAGCTAACAAGAAAACGAGTCCTTTTTCGAATCCGTTTTGTTTATATATTTACCGAGTTGTCCGCAAAATACAAACCATCAACATTATGGACAAACTACTATATCTATGCTTAGAAGTACAGTTAACTTAAATCATGGTATTGGTATTGAAAGGACGCAATTTAAGAGCCCTTTTACTACACAAGACTGATGGTTTTAGCTAAAAAAGTTATTTTGTCTCCAGAAGGTAAATAATTATTATAATAAAAAATTGACATAATATTAATATATATAATGATATTATAGTATATATATATATATATATATATATATATATATATATATATATATATATATATATATATATATATATATATATATATATATATATATATATATATATATATTATATATATATATATTATATATATATATATATATATATATATATTATCATATATATATTTTATATATATATATATATATATATATATATATATATATATATATATATATATATATATATATATATATATATATATATATGTTTCTATCTATCTCCCAAGTATTAATGTTTAAATAAGACATTCTTTCCTTGAAACTTGCGTAAATTCACTACACACGCACGCACGCACGCACGCGAGACACACACACACACACACACACGCGCGCAACACACACACACAAGAGAGAGTCGAAATTTTATTTCTAAAATGTCTTTTATCGATAACTTTAATGATTCAAAGATATCGCGTACTCAACACAGAACACAATCCGTCAAACATATGTTTTCGTTTTGTTTAGGCCTCAAAATACATAAAAAGGTGTTTGAAAATTAAAATCGGTTACATGGCTTTCTCTTTATACGTACGTGTTTGAGAAAGCAAAAATATATAATATTTTAGATTGCAGTGATAATGGGGTAATGTATGCTAACCATGCTAATGAAATGTACAATATTTAGCTAGATAATCTACAAGAGCTCGGATAGGACTTCTTAGTAAAGGTGCCAAATACCAAAACAAAATTCGAAAATTTACAATCACTGATAAATTTTATGAATTTTGCAAAAGTACAACAACCTTCGCAGGCGGCGATATAGCTGCGTTGAAGAGCCATCGTGGATGGAAATCTACAACAGTACCAGAAGGATACATGACCATCAAAAATAAAATGGACACAGCTGAAAAGCTCAACACAACAAAATCCTTCTTGTCAACCATATGAACACAATGAGACCATATTATCTACAAATAACCAACGTATGTTAATTTAGGTTCGATTCCTACGGTTAGCTTAACACGTAAATACAAACATTAATATTACTGTTAACAAATATTTTTTCTTACTAGTTAGAGAAAAATTCAATATTTAGTTTCAATGTTATTAATTCAATTTAAAATTAAAGTAGTGAGTTACGCAGAAGCCACCTTCTTGCAAGCAAATAAAGGAACCAACTGGTGTATCCAAGCCTGACGTTTAAAGAATTTTGCACAAATATAAGTACCATTATAAATTCCACATAGTTCAACATTTACATACCGACGATACCGTGTGCCAAATATTGTATTGGCAATCGCATTTACAACAAATACATACTGATAAATCTTTATGTTATCTGGCCCGATTAATCTTATTTTTCAGTGAATTTTCAATCGCCATAATACAAGAAATTGGTGCGCAGAAAATCACCATTTAAATTTTGAGAGGCACAACAAGGACGATTTGTTGGGTCTCGTGTTTCACTTTGGAATACGAATAGCCTACAGAATTTATGAAGGAGGTCCTACAGCGCTTCGGTACCGAGAAATCGTTGAGGAGGTTATTTCAAAACTGTTTCAAATGTTCTATTAGCCCTTTAGAATACCGTTTATCTTCAACAAGGCGGTGCTCTAAGCCACAAATCTGGGCTTACAAGGGCATGTTTGGACGATAACTTTCCTCAAAGATGAATTGGTACCACGGACCTGTAAGATGGCCCCTAGATCTCTGCATCTTTCAATTTTGAATTCTTTATTATGAGGTTTCATGCAAAATAAAATCTATAAAACACAATATCAGTCTATAATGGAGCTTTGTGCGGCAATCGATTTAACTTTGCATCCGAAATTTGCGGAATTATGATTATTTTAACGCTATTAAAAGAATAACGAGAATGTGCCAATTTTGCATGTGGAAAATGTCCGTCATCTTGAAAAACTTTTGTTTTTCAAAATTCTGTTTCTTTTGTTTTTTAAATTAAGTTTTAAGTAAGATAGGTAATTATTGTTTTGTGTTCAATAAAATTCAATAATTTTATCATAATTAGTTAAAACGACGTAAGAAATAATTAAGAGTTCAGAATTAAAAAATCTTTGAATTAGGTTTGACAGTATAATAAAGTATAATAATCACTCATGGATTTTGGCCATAGCCTACTAATTGGACACAACGGAAAATTTTAAATTTTGGCTTGTCTTTGAAAATAATTTGATACAATTGACAGGGTGTTCCATTTAAAAAAACATATGTGTGCTTCATAACTAAAAAACTGAAGAATTTAGAAAAAAATGACTACGGCAATGGAAAATCCTGTAACAATACATTTTAACTTCTTTGATAAGTTTAAAGATACGAAGAGTGCCTCAAAAGTAATATTTTCCAATGGCACCCTGTATTTCAGAAACCAAAAGGGTTATGAGAATTCTGCTGCCACCATCTTTAATTTCACCAAAAAGTAGCACACTGTCGCGAAAACCGCAACCTCTATCTTCAAAATAAGGAAGATACCCGCAAAAGTTCCGAAAATGGGATACCCTCTACAATAAAGATAAAGGTTGTTTGGTTTTAAAAAAGATTTTTGAAATTATTTTTTCTTTTGAGTATCAGAAAATACGCTTCGCCAGTTTTTTGTATTTATAAAAGTTACATGTTTATTTATAATGGGTATATTAATAAAATTAGTCATTTATTCACGTATACCTTTAGATTTTAAATTTCTTTATTCTATACTGACTGCTCATGGCGTCGCTATTGTTTGGATTGTGATTATTCCTTTTAAGGTATAATTGAATATATTTAAGTAAAGGGCATGTACCGCCAATCTTGAGCTCTAGAAAACGCTTTCGTAGGTGTAAATCAAAGGAATGTTTATAATAGTGTTTTACTTTCACAGCGTATTTGGCGATAAAAGCTTTTGTTTGATGTGTTGACATTGATTATGAATAATACAATAATAAATGTTTGTTAAGTTGAATTATTGAATTTCTTTTAAGTAATAAATTTCTTTCATAAAGGAACAGTATACCGATGCAAAAGGGCGCTTATATATTCTTTGTCTGTGCTATTTATGTGTTGTTCACGCATAATGATTTAGCGTAAGTGATTACCATCGTTTAATTTCAGTGTGTGTCAATTCAGGCCGGGATGGAGGTAGTTTATTTGTAGCAGAGAGTACACTTTCAATAATGGACATAGTTCTTTGTTTTAATTTAGCAACAATATTCAAGGAAACTCAGTAAAATTTTAAATTTCGAAGTGCCGAATAGTAAGGTCTTTATTGTGGTGCTTTTGAGTATTACGTTTCAGAATCGATCCAGTGAACCGTTGATGGCGAGCAAAAGGTAGGTAAGTATTTTTCCTGTTTTATACTGAAGCACTCCTTTTGTTTGTGCAAATTTTTCTCGGTGAAGAGGTGGCGTCAAAACATTGTTCGATCAGACTTGTCGTTTTATCGTAACTACAAAATTTTAATAAAATCTACAACCTTATAACGAGTCTATTCAGTTATTTGCCGTGGATGTTCTAATGCCGTTTCAACCCATTACAAACATATACAGAAAGTACCTTTAATGAACGAGTAGGTTGATTATATAGGTTCACCATTAACAGACATTTTAAATGTAAAATTATAATTTACATTTACAATTACCTTAATAATTATTTTACTTATACATTTTCGCTTGATAATGATATACGTTGTATTGAAATGCGTTATGGAATTCTACGAAACAAGATTACCGCATACAAATGGAAATATATTTTTAAGGCCAGAATTATAATTTCTATTTATCCCTTTAATGCCCAAGATGCAATTTTAACAAAACAATATTAACATTTTTGTGAAACTTACTTTATTCTTTATAAAATGTTATGAATCCGATAAGTTTCCTATTTTGTACATTTATAACTTACTTTACTTTGTACATTTACTACTTATACAGGGTTATTGCAAATGATGTTCCGATTTCAATTATAAATATTACCGGATTAACCTGTTTTAAGGCTATTTTAGTTGGTACCACTGGAATGAAAAACTCATAAAGTTTTGTTTACATTGATTTAAGTACGTATCAGCTGTTTGTTAAAGTCAATTATAGTCAATTGTGTAATGGCTGAATTTGAAGACAGGAATGCATTTTATGTTTTGGATTATCACATCAACCAATCAGTTATTAGTGTGCAACGTCACTTAAGAACCAAATTTAATGAAGATCCTCCTAGCAATCACCCTATTGGCCAGTGGTGCTTGAATTTTAAGAGAAATTGGTGCATTTGTAAAAAGAAATCAAGTGGAAGGCCGTCAGTAAGCAATGACGCTGTAAAGCAGGTAAGGGAAAGTTTTACGCGTAGTCCACAGAAATCTATTGTTAAATGCAGCAAACAGCTTGGTATACCACATCCAACAGTTTGGAAAAATTTACGTAAACGTATAAATTTCAAGCCTTACAAACTTCAGCTTGTTCAAGCATTAAAACCAAAGGACAAAGTTCTAAGACTTTCTTTTGTGAGAACATGTAGGCATTGATAGAAAATTAAAACTGTGTAAAATGTTTAGTCTTCAGTGATGAAGCCACATCCCACTTGTGTGGTACCGTGAACAGACATAATGTCATAATATGGGGTTCGGATAACCCACACACCTACATCGAGCACTTACACGAAAGTTAATTTATCTTGTACTATCATTTACAACAAAGTGTACGGACCTTTTTCTTTGTTGGACAAACAATAAATGGAATAAATTTTGGACATGATGACGGAATGGCTTCTACCGAAATTAGAACAAGAATCCTAAACTTCATTCTTGACTTCAAACTCGGCTGCCTGGCAGATGAATCGGCTGTGCAGATCCAAGTGATGGTGCACTCTTGAACTGGCCTACAAGATCTCCGGACATCACCCCTGTGATTTTTCCTTGTGAGGATACATTAAACATAAAGTGCATACACCACCAGAAAGCATACCTGAGATCCAACATCGGATTACCAAAGCTATCGAAACAATCGACCTGAACACTCTTAACAAAGTATGGCAAGAGCTTGATTACACGCTTAACATCTGTCGTATCACAAGGGTTCCCATGTGGAACATTTATAATACTTGGCACCCGTGATGAAACTTTTAAGTTTTTCTTAAATGTAACCATTTCATTTTTTGAATGATAAATAAAACTAGATTTATGTGCACTTGAAATCATGAACATCATTTGTAATAACCCTGTATTTAAATTTATAAGTATTGCCGCAAATGTTAACTCCTTCTGCGCAAGCTCTAACAGCTTGGCTTAACGAGGCGGAGGTAGCGCGCGGTTCGAGCGGTTCGTTTTTTGGATTAACGTCCATATAGTCGCGTTAATAATTCATCGCCGCCTTAATTAATCTAAATTTGTTATTTTATTGACTAAATTTTCAAGTTGATACTCATTTAAGTTAATAGTTATCGTAAGGTTATTAGATTACCTTTCTTAATCTATATGCAACGTGTGTGACCGGATTCCTTAACCAACATCACTGGGAGCTCCCAAGAAGAAGAAGTCTCGTGGAATAAGGGTAAGTCACACACTTTCAACCTTGTTCTTCATAATATTCATATTAATGTATATAAAATATAGACAGTCCATTTTTTCTCTTAATCAATAAACCCCCTTTTCTCTATCCAAGCGTAACATTTGGTCCTTCGACGTGCCGGATATTCTCCTTCTTAAATATTTAAATTGTAATATATGTTTAAATATCGCATCAGCATTATTTTTACGCGTATGGTTGTGAAAAACCAAGCATTTTAGTATATTTTGCAGATTTTAGAGGTTTTGAAGGGTTTTTAAAAGAAAACGCCATTCTTATAAATGTAATATTTTATTGGAATTTATTTTGGCCATCTTTATGTTTGTTCAAAGAATTTTGATAAGGATGTGTGTACGCTGCACAGGTGTGTTTTAGCGGTCATCACACTTATCATAGCGTGGTCAGTCTGTGTTTCGGATTGAATTCTATTTAGGTATTCGCATCGCTCTGGTGATCTAGTTCGTTTACAATTAAACGCACTTATTCATTTTTCTTATTTACCGTGTACTTTGTTATATTAATAAAAATGTCTGACAAAATTCGAAAATATAACGCTTACCGCCAAAGTTGTTCTAACGAAATTATCGCTTTGAATGAACTGGGTATACAGGCGCGACAAGACACAACAAAAGAACGTTGTTTAAAATTCGTTTTGCAGAGGCGGAAACAATACGCGAAGAATTTTCTAAACATCATAATAATATTATGACATTAGTGGCCGCAGATACTAAAGGTGACTTTAATACTGAAGATAAAATTAAAGAAGCATTTATGAACGCGTATTTTCAGCCAAGGCTATTTTACTGATTTATTTGAATCGGAAATAAATCCAAACGAGATTATAAGTAATAGACATAATAATAACTCTCAAAATATTTCTTCTAACGTGAATTTACCAAAATAGAATTAATAAAATTTTATGGAGATTATAAAAGTTTAAAGATATGTTTGACGCTTTGGTCCATAACAATGATTATTTAAAAGATATTGAAAAATTTAATTATTTAATGTCGTCCTTAAAAGGACAACCCCTTGCTGTGGTTCAATGTTTACCAATGATAGGATCTAATTATAACACGGCCTATGAGGGTCTAGTTAAAGTTATACTAATATTCGTCTATTAGCAAATTCTTATTGGTCCGCTATTGAAGCTGCTCCTAAAATTGGTCATTTAAACGAGCAAAATTTAAGAAAACTCTTAGATATATTTTTCGAAAACTTGTCGGCATTAAAAATTTAGGATTTCCACCGAAGAGTGGAACTTTATTTCAGTTAACATGTTAAGAAAAATTGATGCTGACACCGCTAGCTTTTGAATTAACGCAAAACTTTACTGAAGTTCCTAAATATACAGGGTTTTCCACGGTAGCGTTCGTTAGAAGTTTATGTGGTTAGAAAAATTTAGAAATCTGAATTTTGGACTTAAGGGTTATTTAAGATTCTCTTTCATTCTAAAATATTTTCAAGGTCATGTTACTTCGGTTATACCGGAAGTCGCCACTAACTTCCTTATTGTAAATGGAACACCCTGTATACTATTTTATTTTTAGATTCTTGACAAAATTTTAGAATAAGTCTTATAAGGGTTTCTATACCTTTTTCAACTGTTTCTTAGATATCTTGATTTTTCAAAAATTTTGAAACCCTATTTTCAACACTGCTTGCCTTACTTATTTTGACTGATGGAAAGTGCTTCTGGAGTAGACAGAAGCATAAGAACTATACTTTTGAAATACTCATTGACAATTGATTTATTGCATACATGGTGTTCAAAATTTGATGAACTGTTAAACAATTTTCAAAGTTGAAAAACTTTGTTAATTCAAATGTGACAGCCTGCATATTATTGGATGAATAGATGCAGCATTTAGTTATGCATCGTTTGGCTATAACATTACCTATACCTATTATCGACAATTTTCTTGTTAATTAATATTTTCTACTTTAATGTGATTTTTGACAGAAACTCAAATGTTTTCAAAATAAAATGAACTTAATTCAAACTACACAATTCTATTTTATTAAAATAATGAAATAAAACAAGAAGATAACAAAATTGAGAACATAATCAAATGAAAACATAAAACAATTATTTGAACATAACTAGAAGAAAAGTGATAAAAGATAAAATGAATCATTACAAAATTGCAAGAATTGAAGCTCGATTTATTGCAACTGGAAGTATAAGCAACTCGAACGCATTTAAAGCCAGTAATAGATAATGAACTTAACCAGGTAAACGTGTTAGCTTATTTTCACGCTTATCCACGAACTTCAATTACATCAGCTGCACTGGATTTGGATATTTCACAAACATCAATCCACAGAATATTAAAGAAGTATAAATGCATCCTTTTCGGTAATAACTGTGCAAGGATTACACCTTGGTGATCAGGCACGACGAGTTAACTTTGTGAATTTATTCTTGTACAAATGACCGAATATCCGAGATTTCTTCACAAAATTATTTGGACCGATGAATCAAAATTCAGTAGAGAAGGAATTTTCAATCTCGAAATAATCACTACTGGGCACAAGATAATCCTCATGTAACAAGAGAACGTAATCACCAGTCCCAATTTAGTTTTAACGTTTTTGTTTAGTTATGGATAATAGAGTGGCATGTCAAGTGCACGATGAAAATTTGAATGGGCGAGATATCTTGAAATTCTCCGTGGATTTGTTTTGAATTTTCTAAATACTATACCTGCATGTGACAGAGCAAACAGTTGGTATCAGCTGGATGGTGCTCCCGCACATTCCACTATAGCTGTACACCAACAGTTGACATTGATGTTTGAAGATCGGTGGATTGGCCCACAATGACCTTGGAACTGGCCACCGAGATCACCGATTTGACGCTCCTGGACTTTTACCTCTGGGGTCATATAAAAGAATTAGTGTACTCTAGGCCAGTTCAAACTAGAGAATTGCTAAATCGTGTTCACAATGCATTCAATAGTATGTGTCCACACGAAATTCGGCGATCTATTTCGCAAGGAGTATATCATAGTTATAAAATGCGTAAATCAAACTGGCGGTCATGTGGAACATTTGTAATGATTCATTTTATCTTTTTATCACTTTTCTTCTAGTTATGTTCAAATAATTGATTTATGTTTTCATTTGTTATTATGCTCTCAATTTTGTTATCTTCTTGTTTTATTTCATTGTTTTAATAAAATAGAATTTGTGTAGTTTGAATTAAGTTCATTTATTATAAGCAAAAAGTTCATATGTACATGGGTCCGGAAATGCTTCGTTTCGAGATACAGTGTTAAAGTTGAAAAGAAATCGCGATTTCTTCAATATTTTTGACTGTTTCGAATAATTTCATGAAATTTCGTATACGGGGTTTTTTAGGACAGTTGTTTGAACAGTTGTTATCAAAGAACATGTTTACTTTTAATATTAATTTCTTTTCTTGTTTTTTAATATTGGATATTTTAGTGCTCCTTACAAGTTTTAAATAAATAAACATTGTGAGTTTTAAATGTGTTTCTCAGAAACGTTGCTCCTAGCGACATCACTAAAATATACCTTTTTTAGCAGAAAAGATAGGAGAATCGATTTCTAGTCCAAAATGGTATACAGTGTAGCACAAAAATTGCAACGATTTAAAGGGGTCGAAATGTTGCTGGCCTGTAGAGACCAACTAAATAGACCACAAATTTGAATATTTCATTTCAAAAACCATCGTATACGAAATTTCATGAAATTATTTCGAAACAGTCGAAAGATATTGAAGAAAACGCGATTTCTTTTTCAACTTTGACACCCTGTATCTCGGAAACGAAGCATTTCCGGACCCATGTACATATGAACTTTTTGCTTATAATGATGAGTTCTAGTACTCCTTTAATTTTGGCGGATTAGATAAGATTCACCCTGTATAGTAACGATCCAGTTATAACTGTAGACGCTTTAATTTTAACAAAAATTTGTGAAAAGTTACCTTCTGCAAATATTGATTCCTCTAATTGACAACATAATGTATCCAACTTAAAATTAGCGGACCCACTTTTGTATAATTCTAATAATGTTGATGTCTTGCTGGGTGCTGACATTTTTCTAAAATTCTGTTAGAGGTAGGATTCTTGGTAAACCAGGAGAACCTGGCGCATTACAATCTATTTTTGGTTATATTTTACTGGGAAAAATAAACCAAAGTCCTTTGCAAAAATTAATACATTTTCTGTTCTACCCTAGAAGCGCCATTGGGATTAGCGCTTACAAAATGTTGGGAACTTGAGAATGTTCCAGACATTTACACGCTCTACAAACAGATAATGTGTGAAAAATATTTTCAGAAACTTGTCACCGGGACAAGTCCGGTCGCTATGTTGTTTCGTTACCTTTTGTGAAAATTCGCCTGTTTTTCCTGACATTCGCGGATTAGCAGTTCAACGTTTTTTATCATTAGAACGCCGGTTATTAAAAATTTAAATTTGTATAAGGGTATCGTAAATTTATGCAAGAATATCGCGACCTAAATCACATGACATTAGTTTCCGATAAAATTGTTCCGAATTTTAGTTACTATATACCTCATCACGCAATAGTAAAACCGGATAGTTTAAGTACCAAACTTAAGAGTGGTATTTGACGCATCCTAAACTTCGGCCAAAAATCTTTAAAGGATGTCTCTTGGTTGGTGCTAAGTTGCAACCGATATTACTACAATTTTATTACAATTTCGCGTTCATAAAGTTCGTTTTACCGCAGATATTCGTCAAATGTATAGACAAATATTAATTTCATCCCAAGATCGTGATTATCAACGCATTATTTGGAGATTTTCGCGCTATGAACCGTTGCAAGAGTATTGTTTAAATACGGTAACCTATGGCGTTAATACTGCACCATTTCTTGCATTACGCACATTACGCCAATTAGTTTTAGATGAAGGTAATAATTTTCCGCTTGTCGCAATCGCCTTAAAACATAATACTTATATTGATGGCATAGTGACAGGTACTTCTTCAATTGAAGACGCTATTCTACTTCGGGATGAATTAATTTCTCTACTAAATAGGGGATGTTTTGAATTGCTTAAGTGGTGTTGCAATGACCCATCCTTACTTACAGTATTTCCAGAATCGCATCTTTGTATGAATCCGCTTTCTCTAGACCTTGAATCTGAGTCCCTTAAAGTATTAGGTTTACTGGAACCCGCTCCAAGATACCTTAGTTTTACCGCTAAACCGATAGAGCGACTTTGCACAAACGTCATATTTTATCTGAACTCGCAAAAGTTTTCATCCGCTAGGTATTTAAGCACCGATAACATTTTTCACCAAACATCTGATCCAACGACTATGGACGCTAGGTTTGGATTGGATGACCTACCTCAGAGGTTATTTTGAGACTATGGAAGCAATAGAAAACTGAGATACCTTTGCTTTCAAATGTCCGTTTACCTCGACGCCTTGTATATGACAAATATTATTCTATTGAACTTCACGCCTTTTGCGACGCTTCTGAAAAGGTTTCAGATCTGTGGTTTTCTTTCGTGTTTGTGATTTAAGATTTGGACAACGGTTTTGTTTGCGGTAAATCAAATGTCTCTCTTAAAGCGCATAACAATTCCACGCTTGGAACTTTGCCGTGCAGTTTTGTTGTCTAAGCTCGTATCCTTTGTGTTAAACACATACAAATCTATTTTCGTATTTAATCGCATATTTGCTTGGTCAGATTCTCAGATTGCTCTTGCTTAGATAAAATCTTCGTCCATATGTGGAAAACTTTGTTTCCAACCACGTTTCACTAATACAGGAAATTATTCCTCCTTCTTCTTGGTTTTATATAGATTCTCAACAAAACGCCGCCGATCCTGCTTCAAGTGGATTATTTCCTTCTGAAATCATAAATCATTATTTATGGTTCCAAGGTCCAAATTTTTGCGTTCGCCAGAGGAGCAATGGCCTATTTTAATCTTCAACCGAAATCTCCTAATATATCAGGCGAAGAACGCAAACTAACATTAGTCAGTTTCAATCATAATCCAACCAATAACTTTTTGATGATCTTTTAAGTAATCATTCTTTTTTTGCTCGTATACAACGTATTCTAGCTTATATTTTACGATTTATACATAATACAAAAACGCTAACCAAAACCAAATGTCTGAATGGATTACAAGCCAAGAATTACATAAATCTCTGTTACTGTTAGTAAAGCATACACAAGGTTTAGAACTTTCTAGTGAGTTACAAAGTCCAAAGTTGTCTAAACCTTTAACGCATTTTGGATCCTGAAGGAATATTACGAGTTGGTGGTAGATTAACTTATGCGCAAATTTCCTATGATAGAAAACATCCGATTCCTTTGCCCGTCATAGTAGATTAACTGTGTTAATTATTCATCATTTTCACAAAAATATTTACAGCAGGTTTGCGTACAACTCAATTTTGATTGTCTTAACAATTTTGGATATTATCGCCTAAACGCGCCATTAGATCTGTGTTATCAAAATGCTTAAAATGTTGGAGATGCATCCTACCCTTATCAACCGCCAATGGGTAACTTACCTCTTAATAGAATTTCGCAGCTTAAACCTCTTTCTCATGTCGGTGTAGATTATGGTGGTCCGCTCTTTATTACTATGAGTCTTCATCGTGGCTCAAAGTCTCTAAAATCTTATATTTGTATTTTGTCTGCTATGCCACTAAGGCTGTGCATATTGAGTTGGCGTCGATTTGACGACTGACGCACTACGAAGATTGGCAGCGCGCATTTTCTCCGACTGTGGCACTAATTTTGTCGGTGCCTTAAATGAATTGCAAAGGTTAATACAAAAGCCCCATTGTAAGCCATCGAATGGCAATTTAATGCGCCTTCTGCATCTCACTCGGGTTGTGAGGCCGGAATAAAATCTATTAAAACTCATATTATCCGCGTTATTGGTCAAAAGATTTTATCTTATGAAGAACTGTATACCTTGTTAGTTCAAATAGAAAGCGTACTAAATTCAAGACCTTTAACACCTTTAACTTCAGATCCAAATGATTTTAATGTTTTAACGCCCGGTCATTTTCTTACTATGGAACCACTGACCATACCGGATGATGACCTTTCACAGACACCTGTGAATCGCTTAACACTCTGGCAATTGCTCAAAGACTTCACCAGGACTTTTGGCGTAGATGGAATTTGGAGTATTTACACGCTCCATGAAAGGAGCAAATGGACAAATTCCGATACTTTATTGGTACCGGGTACCTTAGTTTTGATTAAGAGTGACGTTTACCTCCTTTAAATTGGCAACTTGGCCGCATTTTAGAAGGGTTTCCTGGAAAGGATAATATAGTCCGCATAGCAAGTGTTAAAACTTCCAGTGGAGTATTAAAGCGCCCCTTGTCAAACTGTGCCCGTTACCATTACGCGAATAATTTCTTTTTATTTTTATATTTACGGTCTTTCAAAAAATTTTTTTCTTTGGGTTTTGATTAAAATTCTTTGAATAATTACTTGTTTATTATTTTCTTTTTTTATATTTATCTAAGTTTAAAAAAATGCTTGGTTTTCTCGCATTTTCGCCCGGGAGATCGTTATGAATTCGATAAGTTTCTATTTTGTACATTTATAACTTACTTTACTTTGTACATTTACTACTTATATTTAAATTTACAAGTATTGCCGTAAATGTTAACTCCTTCTCTGCAAGTTCAAGAGCTTGGCTTGGGGAACAGGCGGAGGTACGCTTCGAGCGGTTCGTTTTTGGATTAACGTCCATATAGTCGCGTTAATAACTCATCGCCGCCTTAATTAATCTAAATTTGTTATTTTATCGACTAAATTTTCAAGTTGATACCCATTTAAGTTAATAGTTATCGTAAGGTTATTAGATTACCTTTATTAATCTATATGCAACGTGTGTGACCGGATTCCTTAACCAACATCACTGGGAGCTCTAAAAGAAGAAGTCTCGTGGAACAAGGTAAGTCACACACTTTCAACCTTGTTCTTCATAATATTCATGTTATGGTATATAAAATATAGACAGTCCATTTTCTCTTAATCAATAAACCCCTTTCTCTATCCAAGCGTAACATAAAATATTGATTGTCATAAATTAAAAGTCACTATATTTACCATTGTTGTTTATAACAAGGTGGTACTTGAAAGTACCATCAGTTTTCGAATATGTAAACTGTGGTACTAGAAAGTACTCAGTTTGAACATGCACACTAATTGTACAACTAGTAACTGTTTAGTAGCAAAAACGAAGGAAAAACTAGTTGAGAGATTCAACAAATGGCCTTATCTTGTGTAATTCGTCTTTGTTGTTCACAGGTTACACTGTTATCATTGACGTAGAGATTTCTCTCTCTTCAAACCTTCGTCTAGACATTTTTTTCAATAAAAGCTACTCCAAGGTCGTCTCTGGTGGACCAGTAGCTTTTCAAGCATAAAAAATGTATGCCAAGAAATGTATCCAATTCGCTGTCATTTATGTGTGTATTTCAGAATTCTGCATCGCATAGAAATTTGTTTCAAAAACAATGTTCCATTCAGATGCAACTAGTTTTGGGAAATAATCTGTAGAATTGCAATCTACTATCAGGTCAACTACAAGTCCAGTATTATGAATGAATTCTGGAACTGTTGTTACTTTAGTATCTTTCTTCCAGGATATTTCAGTTGAAATGGTTTTTATTTTTTTTGCCTTCAGATTCCTTTTTAGATTCTGCCAATTCGCATTATCTGAATTTTGATCAGTTTCTAGTTTCAGAAACAGCATGAAAAGAAAACAAAAGTGATTGCCTTTATTTAAATCTCCTCCATTTCGTAAGGAAACTAGCCATTTTCAATGAAAGTCTCTGAAAAGATAATCGATCGTAACATCTTCTCCACTATAGAAATAATAATTTTGTATATACGTACATCAGCCTGATTTTCACGAATTGGTAATAAATTATCAGCGTCATATTCAATATCGGTTTCGGCATTATTATCTAAAGGAAATCAAACTAATTTTGGGTCTTCTATTATTTGTAACAGTTCGTCGTAGGTCAGCGGTCTTGCTTCACGTAACTTTTCCAATTCAATTTGCCGCCATTTTTAGATACTGAAAACTTGACGGTACTTTGAAGTCCTCTTGAAAAATCTGTAAATTTCATATTCCTTTTGATACATTCTTTAAACCTTTACTTTAATTTGCTTCTTTTACTCCTGTGTACGTAACACACGAATAACGAAACTACTATATGTAAATTCTCCATTACATAATACGGTTACGTAATGAAAATTAGAACTGTTACGTAATATTATTTATACATATATATATATATATATATATATATATATATATATATATATATATATATATATATATATATATATACAGCGTGTATTTTAAAATCACCGTCAAACGAAATCTGGAGATTCTATGATTCAAAATAAGACAAAATTATCATAAACGCTTTTCCGAAAATGTTTTCTAACCGAGATACAGATTGATTAAAAATAATTTTTTAAGATTTATTTAAGATTCCTCAAAACTACAAAGATATTACACTGAGATTTGGTACACCTAAATGTCTAATTAGTACAATTAATCAGGTGAGTTTGAGTCAACTGGCTACATTTAGTGGCGTAGAATATGTTAAGTTAATCACTTTAAGTAAAAAAAACGCACATCCCTGCTTTTTGAAGAAATATTTTTGTTAAATTCAAATTTAATTCTGCAAATAAAATCATATTTTTTCGATTCGGCACCCGTTTTTGAAATATTTTGCATTAACATAAACAACTACATTCAGTAATAACCAAATTAAATAAATCAGAGATTGCTTTGCATTTGACAGTTACGTATCTTATGTTTTGTGTTTTGTAATTCATTGTTTGTGTCTAATTACTGTGAAAAATTAATTATTCCAAACGAGAACTGGTCGATATGCATTTATGTTATGGTAATACTAATTGTAATGCTCGTGCAGCTGCTCGACTTTATGAACAAAGGTTTCAAATAGAAGACATACTACGTTTAGAACCGTTCATCGTAACTTGTTAGAGTATGGAAGTTTAAAAGGAAAGAACAATTCCGGACGAAATGCTCGTGTACCAGTTGAAATTGAGGAACAAATTTTAGATAGAGTTTATGAAAATTCATCAACAAGTACGCGTGAGTTAGGTTTAGAATTTGGTGTGTCGCATAGCAAGTATTGGAAAGTTTTACGAGAAGAAAATTTACATCCCTTTCACCTATAAAAGTGTATGTATTATTGCCTGCTGACCATCCTCGTCGAATAAATTTTTGCGAATGGTTTTAAATAAAAATTCTGAAGATGTACAATTTGATAAAAACTTATTGACCACTGATGAGTGTATTTTTTCCCAAAATGGAATAATAAACTTGCATAATTCCCACAAATGGTTAGATGAAAATCAGCATCCAACTGTAGTTACAGCTCACCAACATAGATTTAGCGAAAATATTTGAATAGGTATACTAGACGATCACCTAATCGGACCTATCCGTTTTCCTCAAGACTTACGGCGAATTCTATTTAAATTTTTGAGAGATTTGCCAGAATTGTTTGACGACGTACCCTTAGATGTTAGAATGAACATGTATTTCATGCATGATGGTGCACCACCACATTCTACAAGAAATGTCAGAGATTTTTAAATGCATGGTTCCCTGGACGTTGGATTGGACGTGGAAGTGAAGTACCGTGGCGGCACGATCGCGAGATTTAAACCCATTGGATTTTTGTGTGGGGTATCTGAAAACTCGTGTCTATTCTGTTCAAATTGATAATCGAGAGCAACTTTGGAATCGCAACAGATGACATGCGATGAGATTAGAACTATGCCACAAATTTTTCAGCGTGTTATGTTTCATTTGCTAAGAAGATACAAGCTTGCATTCAAAAGGAAGGAGGACATTTTGAACAATATGTATAAAAATAATTATTATTTTGTTTTGATTCCTTCAATATCTCTTTAATAATGTACCTAATAGTTAACTGCGTTATTTTTTGTAAAATAAACAAATTTTGATTTTATTGAATAATGTGGTCGTTTACGTTAATACAAAATATTTCAAAAACGGGTGCCGAATCGAAAAATACTAAGTATGATTTTATTTGCAGAATTAAATGTTGAATCTATCAAAAAATATTTCTTCAAAAACCAGGGGCGTGCGTTTTTTTTACTTAAACTGTTAACTTAAAACATTCTACGCCACTGGATGGAGTCAATTGACTCAAACTCACCTGATTAATTGTATTTAATTAGGAGTACCAAACCTCAGTGTAATAACTTTTGCAGTTTTGAGGAACCTTAAAAAACCTTAAAAACGTATTTTTAATCAACCTGTATCTCGGTTAGGAAGCATTTTCGGAAAAGCGTTTATGATCATTTTGTCTTATTTTGAATCATAGAATCATAGTTTTCGTTTGTCGGTGATTTTAAAATACACCCTGTATATATATATATATATATATATATATATATATATATATATATATATATATATATATATACAGGATGGCACATTAGTGTGATAAAGTCCCATATCTCCTTTATTTAAAGAGATACAAAAAATTAAATACAAAAGTTGTAAGATATGTTCTGGTGCATATTCCAAAAATATTTTTAATTATACAGGGTAGATCATAAAAGCTTAGAAGTAATTTAAATTTTTTTTTAAATAGAAAACCCTGGATATTATTACATATTTAGATGCCACATACAATTTTAGACACATTTTATGTATAATGTCCTATACCTAAGTCTAACTGTTTTTGACAAATTTCAAATTTTTGTCAAAAATAACGTTTAGGCCAAAACATAGGTGGAGATATTTTCTAAACGAAGCCTTTATCAATTAGTTATGGATGGTTTCCTTGAAATGGGGACCTACTCTAATGGGCTATATTGATATTTTTGTAATACATTCATACAGGGTGATCAAAATGGACAATAAAGAGTAGATTGAAAAAACCTATAAAGTCATTTTTTTAATGGAAACCCCTATTTTTTTAATTCTATCTTATTTGGCATTAAAAATAAGGGTGACTTTGTATAAGAGTGTATATTCCAAAAATTTTAGTTTTTGAAATAATGAAAATTTAAATTTTATATATATATATATATATATATATATATATATATATATATATATATATATATATTTATATTATTACTATTACGTAACAGTTAAAGGAAAATTTAAAATTATTAATTTGGTAGTCCTAAAGTACTTTAGTGTCACTAAGTTAACCGCAATGTATTGTTTTGATATGAATTTTAACATAAAAAACGTATTACATATAATTGTATGGTAATGATTAACATTTTGTAAAATGGATACACTTCTTAATATAGTTTTGAAGTACAGAGCACATATACACTATTTTGGTTGTACTGACAATACTTAATGAAGAGCTCAAGCCCATTCGTTCTATTAATTTAGATCAACCTCATATTTTTGGTGTTTTTGAATGTGAATTTAGGTAAACATGTATTAATACTGTTATTTAGAGAAATTTTTAAACACCGTGGAAAAACATATTGTCGCTCCACTAAATTACAATTTTCATTTTAGACATCGGAAATATAGTTTGTCGATGGAGCAAGCTATTATTTGATAGATTCTACATTTAGTTTTAGTGAATTAATGATAGTTTGTTCAATTTTCCAATTGTCTCTCAAATATAAAAGCGAAATTTATTATATTTAATAATGTATTATAAGCTTTCCGTTGCAGTTGAAGGCATGTTTATTCAATACGTAAAGGATTAGTTATTAGATAATAACTTTGTAAATGATTTAATCTAGCAATATGTTGCATCAATGTTCATGTATAAAGTTTAAACTTTAAATACGTTAATAATTTCATAAATGAGGTGGTATTTTTAAATGTAATGTAACGAGACAATCATTACATTTAGGTTATTCTAACTTGTGGTATTACTTCCACCACCATTTTAATCAGTGCAAGTGGTAATCTGCAGACTTAAATAGCATGAAATTATAAAATGTACCAGAAAGTTGATTAACAATTCTGTGCTAAATAAAGCCTCAATTGCTGCTACAATTTAGCACATAGAATATATTGAAATCAGTGTGGCAACATTGAAACCCATATATGCCCTATTCTAAGATCTAAGCCGTTTACTTCAGGTTTAAATAGTGCATTATTGCACACTGAAAAATTTTTCAATAAATTTCAAGTTTAAGATACAAAGATATATACCACCTTTGAATAACAGCTTGTAGTACATTTTATTCCATCGTTAACCATATAAAAAGTGAGGTTAATTTGTTTAATTTCAAGATAACTAATAAAACCAGTGCTAGTTCCGTTTATTGTAGTTCGAATTTTTCGAATTTTCAACGTGGTAATTGAAATAAGCCCTGCAATTTTATAATACATTTATACAATAATTTGTTTTTATAGGATCGTTCATTACAATATTAGTTACGTGTATAAAACGTTCAAAGGTCATAACAATCGTAATGAGTGGTAGTTACTACTCATACGTCACTGTTTTTATACTCTATAGGAGTAGAAAAAGCATAGTACACAACTCGGGTGGTGTTGCCTATTACGAACTCGTGCGTAATAGGCTACTTACCACCCTTATTATGTAATATACCATTATATAACCCTAATTGATATTGTAGATAAAGAAACTTACTTCTGGCACTGTTAGATAGTCCAGTAAAAAACTTTGTACATAGACGATACCTACACGCTTGACATTCACTCCTTCAATGAAACTCATTAGTAAATATAAAAGTTTCAGTGTCATATGTTAAGTTACCAAGAATTATTCGATTGAGCAAAATTGATAAATCTAACGTATACGCCCTGTATAAATTAATTAAAAGAAATTAAGAGTAATCCCATGCTTGCAAACCTAAAGTATCTAAATAACATAGCTTATTATAATTAATAGCTATACAAAACATTAACAGTTATAATAATATAACATTTAACACGATTTAAATCTGTAACTGCATTATTCAACATAAAAAAAGTTAATTATAAAAGCACCACTTTCTTACAAAGATTTTGCACTACCAGATGTCACTTGCACAAAAAGTATGTTGCTTTTATTCAGGAAACTTAAAATTAATTTAAATTTCATTACCTTCTTTTTTTCTACCACTGCTGGTGTCAACTTTAAGCTTTGCGTTGTTTAAATGAAAAGTAGTCTACTATTAAAGGTAACTTAAAAAGAACACATTTGAATTTTAAATGTGAATTTTCTTTTCACTTAACCAACTTAGCCTTCCTTTTTGTTAAAAAATAATTAGCAAGTGTGTTTGATTAATTAAAGTAATTTAAAACCGCCACTAATGTCTTAACAATAAAAACTTTTTTTTGCTCTTTCGAAATGTAAATAACATTTCAATTTATACAAATGAATCTTAATGGACTGAGTGCGATAACCACAGTTTTCAATTACATTAAATGCAATTGATACGCTTGAAAAGTATCAATTTAAGTTCACGTTTTATTTTTAATTGATATTTTATTTGAATACTTAATATTAAACAATTGTCCTTTTTTATTCTTACAAATGGCACTTTTTGCAGCGCTGTTGTGAAGTGGATTAACAACCTATCACAAAGACTGAAGTTTCACGCTTTTGTGTGTGATTTAAAAATATTAGGGTTATATACCCGCTATTTTCTAAACTATATTACTTCACAGCTGACTAAACAACTGCCAACACAGTTATGCTCCTTTGGAAAAGTTAAGGACTTCATTTGTTTGAATCGTCTAATTTTGGCGCAAACTAAATCTTAAGTTAATTATCCCTAATTTTATTTTATCGCTTCCTTTAAATGAATATCGAGATCAAAACTTCTTACTCCTACAAACTTATAAACACATTCAAGCCGGAAGATTAATTAAACTAGCCAATTGGAAATTGACTTCGAAACTACCGAACGCTAATTTTAACATTGTTTAGGAAGTTCTTTTTATAAAGTATTATATTAAATTACTAGATTAATTTACTTAATCAATATATCTGGTGTGAAACAACATACGATCTTCCAACCGACAAAGTGGAAATTAAAGGAAATGAAATAATTTTAATTATACTTTTTTTGGGATGACTGGGCAACGTCTTTTTTGTACGTTCATAACGAAAACAGGCAACATTGTAGAAACAAAAACAATAATCTATGTCAGAATGACGTTTAGAACTCTATGTCAGATAGAAATTAATAAATATAAATACATGTTAACGTAAAAAAAATTCCAAAGTCGCCCGCTTCTATAAGAATATCGACAATGCAGCTTAAGAATTTTCAATCATATTTGTTTAATTTTTACATTTATTTCGCTTTACTTATAAAAAAAAGTTGTGTAAAATAAAATTTTCTTTAAAAGATATGTCTACACGTAGGTAAGCTTGGAGAGTTTTAGAACACCACATTCCCAAGGTCCCACATTCTCAAGGTCCCCACATTCTCAAGGTCCCTCATGGCCAATGTTCCACAATCGCAAGGTCAATCGTGTGCGCTACTACCCCAAGGTTACACCTCGCAGTATGTAGGTACCACACACTTATTCAAGGTTACACATTCTCAAGGCCATTTGCGTACCATACCTACTCACTTAGCTATCTAATTTTTGCAGGGACTGCTCAAGTAATTTTTTACAATTGTCTGATACCACACTTAGAACACTACACACATTAAAAAGCCAGAAAATGATATGTTAATGTATTTATTTGCTTTATAAACAAAGACAGCTTGATTTGTACAAATCTAATAAGTTTATTACATTTATTTATTCAGATGTATGATTTTGTTTAGGAATAAAATATTTTGATTTAGTTCAAGTGCAAATGGTCCTTTCCACTTCTGTTCCATTACCCCTGCGTGAACGTGGAGCAAATAATAGAGCTTACGTGCAGTGTGGTACCCATCGTAGATGTTTCTGTAGCGCATTGTCAGATGGTTTTTTTAACTTCACACATGAAGCATTCACCAGTATTCTTGGTGTGACATGTGGGATCGTAAAATCCATCTCTCCATATGTGCATGAAGGTCATGGTATAGATGCATATGACCAACAAGATAATAATATGTGTGAAGGGCAAATGTGTGTGAATAACAGCCAAAATTACCCATGAAAGCATGACGATGGTGGAAGTACCGAATTCGTTTACCCAAGTTGGTGATCTATTCAGTATTCCACTGAACATCATATATGTATATATATATATATATATATATATATATATATATATATATATATATATATATATATATATATATATATATATATTGTTATATTAAAAAGGTAAATTGTACCACGGTCTAGCTCAGGAAAGGTACATTGCTTACAAAACCTACTGTAATTGAAAACTCATTGATTTTCATGTGTGAGGGATGCAGAGAGATATCCGTATGTATTACCAGTCATGCATTTGTTTTGTTGGACGCCAGTCAATTTATTGATTTAATAATTAAAATACAACAAAAATTGAAAAAGTTGTATCTTATTCATATATAGGTAATCTGAATAAACACTAAACAACTGTATTTATATGTATATTTAGTAAAGCAAAATGTCTGACTAATATCAGCATAACGTAATTCAAACGATATTTCTCGTAAAGATTTACGATTTTAAAATTACTAACTTGAACACAACTACATAAGCTTACAATCTTTATTCACTTAACATTTAAAATGCAATATGATCAACACTGTATTTAATAATAAAACGTGTATGGACCTATGGAAACAGATATGACGGTTAATGTAGGTTATGAACTCAACTGTTTTCATCTTAGGAACAGAAATCAGCTGTTCCTTTATAACCGTATCATCACACTTACTGATATGTTTGCTTAAAACGTACTTTGCATAAAACGATACTTGTTACTTACATGTACTCAAAATAAATATATTAGTTCGTCTTAAAATGTACTCTAGTAGGAGAATTTCATTTCCAATTCATAAGATAACATACGATATTTTCCATTTGTCAATAACGTACCAATAAATAAACTGTAGACCGTATATGTAAGGTAATGTTCATATTTTCCACATAGCAATAATGGAAGAACTACAAACGCAGGCAACTAACAGCAAGTGGTAATGATATAAATGTATCCCCATTTTTAATTATTCAAGACAAAACTTGCATATCATCCTGGTCATGCACGCCATTTTATGAATCGTTTAATAAAAAAAAATAATAAAATTTCCAATTTTCCTTAAGCCCTACGGTTTCCTTAATTTGAAGGTGTACTCTTGCACCCTACTTTGTTCCCTAATAAATATAATACATAGAAAAATGTAATTTGAAGCCTTACATACCTTATAAAATGGAATCAAAACTTAAACGTAATGTAGTGAACTATATGGCGGAAGAGACGAAAAGGAAGTGACTCAAGCGTGTTCAGTACGAATTTGTGCACAAAAGTTAAACCATAATACACTATATACAGAGGTACTCATAATCATGTAGACTAAAGTGAAAATATCGAAATATAAAAGCATTTAATTATTGATAGAAAAAAATGCTTAAAGATACTAGTGCAATGTAAATATATTCATCAATAATAATGCAAATTTCGAAACTTAATTAAGGTAACGATAGCCAAAAATTGAAAACAAATTAAGGTAACAATAGCCAAAAATTGGCACGTTACAACATATATATATATATATATATATATATATATATATACATTCCTTAGCGCTTCTGTTGTAGAAGGTAGTATCCCCTTTTTTTAAAACTGAGCACAGTTTCGTATTAGTACACGTGTTCGCCGCGCACTAAGATTAAACAGTGATAATGGTTAGTAGAACTTACTACACTCCCAATCGTTTTGTAATGGGGTATCTGACGTACTGAAACTCTTGGAAATTGCACGTTGCTATATATGTGTGGTTATCCCTCGTTTTAAATCGATTATGGCCTTGTAAATTCATAAGAATGGATAACCTTGTGAAATTAGTTGACAACCCTGCAGGTTTTCAGCGAAGTGGAACAGAGGCAGATGTAATCTTGGACTGATTGTTGAAGGATCACCTTGAAACAGAGTGGCTGCCGAGGACACGTCAACAACCTTCAAAGGTGCTGTAGACGAGGTTACGAAGATAACCTTCAAACGGTCCGGCTGTAGAGGCCACACCAACAATCTTCGTCGGTGTTGTTGACGAGGTCAGGTTATTAACCTTGAACGAAAAAAAGAGGGGAAGGTGGGATATAAATACATAGGGAGTACATGTGAAGCCGGTGTCGTATATAATGGAGAACATATTACGTCAAGCCGTAAAAAAGGCGAAGATTATGAGTGCTATACACTCCAGTGGATGTCGTGACGTTTTAATTAACAACATACGATATTTTCTGAACAAAAGTAAATCGAAGTATATTAGTGTCAGATTGTTATCCTAATTCAATTTTGAACCAGCCGTGAAACTTTGTGGATCCAAGAGTAATGGTGTAGTGTTTGATAAGCATGAAAGGCACATACTTGTAAACAATCAAGGAGTAATTACAAATTATTTCTACACACCTGAAGAGTCATGGCTACCGACAAAGATGGGTTCGAAAACTGTATCGTATGAAACTATTAATACGAAGAAAATTATACACATCTATGATTGTGAAGAATCAGAAATCTATTTAGAATGGGAGTCTGCAGAGCAGTTATGGAGACTTCTTAAAATAATAAGTTACCGATTGCATGTAGTACATACTATGGAATTTCCTGTATTTTAGAGAAAAATAATAAACGCGGCAGCCGAAATGCCTGATGTTGACATACACGAGTTAATAGCTCCATTGTAAGATATAGATGAAGTCAGTGTAGCATCTGTTATGCAAATGATAGAATTTGCCAAGGAGGAAATAGATATTGATGTAGAAGTTCCCAAACCTGTAAAGTACAAAAGTGGGGGTAACGTGCATATAGAGAATAAGGATAATAACAATGAAGGTTAGCCAATATGTGGATGCGTTATAGTGCAGAGTTATGGCCTGAAGTTTTAAATTGTGTTAGTGCAGTGGAAACGCTAATATGACAATTTCAATCATTAGAACTTGGTGCTGAACATGAAAAAGTATGTGGATGGAATACGTTTAGTGATGAATATTTAGATAATCTAGTTTGCAAGTGCGCGGGAGGAATACGTCTTGGTGAGAAATACTTTCAATCACATCAAGATGGTGTAGTGTATTTTTTTAATAGAAGACCTCAAAGAAATATCATTAGAACGACACTTACCGAGTTATAATTTACCAGATGGCAACTCAACAGGTGAAAGAAGTGCGTATTAATGAATCCAAAAATGTAGTTCACTGTATAGTGGAATGGGAGTTGGCGCATAGCCAAGCGCGAAAAGTAGAATGGGAACAATTAGATAGAGCCTCTGCACGCTTTAAAAAATGAATAGAACACTGTAGTAAAATAATTTCATCAATCCTCGACATCGTGATTGCGTGTTTGTGAAGCGTTTTAGTAGTATGTAGTATTTTGCGTATATATTAATATAAATAAAAATTAAAATTGACAAAAAAAATTAATTACATAATATTACAGTAGAGAGAAGTAAACGTACATAACGTATTATATAATATGTTTGTTAGATATCCATGAATTGTGAGAATTATCAATACCCATCCACTCAACGAGAGATTTCTTTCCTTGACTTCGTATTACACGTTCAACTAATTGAATGTCAGGATGTTTAGCACTTTGAAATTCTGGCTCATAAAAACGTCCTTGAATCTCTTGATCTCGATATCACGTAATGTGTAGGTAGTTGGACTTAGAGAATATTCTTCTGTATTTGCTAATACGGACACAATCCCCTGTCGTAAATTTAGGTGTTTTACGGTCAAGAACTTTATGGCATTTTAAATGTAATTTAAATAGCTGCAGGGTTCTTAACCCTTATATCTATCGGTTTGTGTCCGGTTATTCTATACTTTCTACTACTACTACTACTATAATCAGCAATAATTTGAGGCAATATTGATAACCATTTATAAGAATTCGGAATAACTACTGTAATGGTTGAAATTAATTTTTTTCGTTACTTTTTTAAATTTTGCATTACAAAACTCTATTCCCATATCTGTTTGTGTATGTTTGCAAAGCAAACACAAGTTTACTCATTACATCTGCTAGTTTAACATTCTTGCATTTGATGGGAGAAGCCCAGATATATTTAGAATTTTCATTTATTATCATTGAAATGTCCCGAAATCTCTATTTAACCGAGCATAAGGTATCGTTTCCACTAAATCAGCTTGAAATAGATCATTTAAACATTTGAGTAATACACAACGTAGCGGGAAATTCTTTCATGCTGGTTTGTGCAGTTCTTCAACAACACCGGCTTTACTCATGTTTTATCACTTTGGATTTTAGTAGAATCTCTATGGAGAAAATCGGTAGATTAGCATACACCATAATCTCCGGTACATTCATCTGTATCACAACATTCTTTTTTATAGTGTAACCAATTAGTTAGAGAGCAGTAAAAATTTTTCACCATATTTAGGAAGCTCGAGATTTACATGACTCCACCTGCAATGCAATACGATACCTTCGTTATAGGAAAAGATATACTTATTATCTGAGCCGATTGGGATTGGGAAAAATTTTCACAATAAAGGTCATTTAGTTTCGTGTATATATATATAATATATATATATATATATATATATATATATATATATATATATAATATATATATATATATATACGCACACGCACACGCACACGCCACACCCACACCCACACCCACACCCACACCCACACCCACACCCACACCCACACCCACACCCACACCCACACTCACACACACACACACACACACACACACACACACACACACTTATCACTTTGGATTTTAGTAAAACCTCTGTGGAGAAAATCGGTGGATTAGCATACACCATAACATCCGGTACATTCATCTGAACCACAACATTCTTTTTTATAGTGTAACCAATTAGTTAGAAAGCAGTAAAAAGTTTTTGCTATATTTATGAAGCTCGAGATTTAGATGACTTCGCTTGCAATGCAATACGATACCTTCGTTATAGGAAAAGATATACTTATTATCTGAGCCGATTGGGAGCACACGCACACGCACACGAACACGTACTAGCAGACGCACAAGTACAGGCAACCGCACACGTACACACACTCACACGCACACGCACACGCACACGCAAGAGCTGACACACGCGAACCCACACACGCACCCACGCGCACCAACGTGCACACACGCGCACATTTGCGTACGCAAGCGGACACACGTGCACACACGCGCGCACACCCTCCCACGCATGCATACACGCACACACGCACCAAAAAACAGACACACACACAAAAACACACTAACACAAACACACACACATACAAATATACAAACACACAAACACAAACACACACACACAAACACACAAACACACAAACACACAAACACACAAACACAAACACACAAACACACAAACACACAAACACTCAAACACACAAACACACACACAAACACACAAACACACAAACGCACAAACACACAAACACACAACACACAAACACACAAAAACACAAAACACAAACCACAAACACACAGACACCAAACACACAAACACACAACACCCAAACACACAACACACAAACACACAAACACACAAACACACAAAAACACACAAACACACAAACACACAAACACACAAACACACAAACACAAACACACAAACACACAAACGGACACAACACAAACACACAAACACACAAACACACAAACACACAAACACGCAGACACACAAACATACAAACACACAGACACAAGCACACAGACAAACAGTCAAACACACAAACACTTAGACACAAACACACAACACACAAACACAAACACACAAGCAGACAAACACACAAACACACAAACACACAAACACACAAACACAAACACACAAAGGCACAAACGCACAAACACACAAACACACAACACACAAACACACAAACACACAAACACACAACACACAAACACACAAACACACAAACACACAAACACACAACACAAACACACACACAACACACAAACACACAAACACACAAACACACAAACAACACAAACACAACAACAACAACAAACACAAACACAAAACAACACAAACACACACACACACAACAAACACACAAACACACAACAACACACAAACACACAACACACAACACACAACACAACACACAAACACACAAACACACAAACACACAAACACACAAACACAACACAAACACACAAACACACAAACACACAAACACACAAACACAAACACACAAACACACAAACACACAAACACACAAACACAAACACACAAACACACAAAACACACAAACACAAACCAAAACACAAACACACAAACACAAAACACACAAACACACAAACACACAAAAACACAAAAACACAACACACAACACAACAACAACACACAAACACAAAACAACAAACACACACACACAACACACAAACAACACAAACACACAAACACACAAACACACAATCAGACAAACATACAAACACACAAACACTCAAACACATAAACTCACAAACACACAAACACAAAAATACACAAACACACAAACACACAAACACAAAACACACACGCACGCACGCACGCACGTACGTACGGACGTAAGCACGCACGCACTACATCCAGACATAATCGCTAAATGTTGTAAAGTGATCTAATCAGTCGATTTAACGATAGTAAAGAAAAAGTCGATTGCATATCCTACGTACCTACCTACATACATATGTACGTTGGAAGGTAAATTAATCTCAGAATGGCATTTAAAGCTTCATATCAGATAGAGATTAATGTATACGTTAACTTAAAAAAAATTTAATCATTTTCATTCATATTTAATTAATTTTTCCATTTACCTTGTGTTATATTAAGAAACTTTATAAAGTCTCTTTGTTGCAGACGGATCCGTGAAGTCTACTTCCAATTAATAAGTGTAAGTTATACAACAAAACCAAAAAGCACGTTTATGAATTTATCTGACATGGAGGTCTGAACGCTTGTAATTAAGCATCTTGTCATATTTTGCACCAACAAATTAATAATTTCATACTTATTGTGATTTAATATAAATTTTAAACTGAAGAGAAAAAGTTTTTTTTAAAAACGTTGCTATTAAGAATATAGTACGTTACATAACGAGCTACGAAACTGGCCAGCCCGAGTGTGAGAATCCCACAAGTGCAGGATAGACTCTTTCGTGCTCGCTTATGTACACTAATTTTTCTACGACCATGAAAAAACAGTCTCCTTAGTGTTTTATTGATTACAAATTAACATTTACAAAATATACTTAATCTAGTATTTCAAGTTTTTCAATGTAAAGACGATTACCTGAATATTTAAACTGGTCAAATCATAAAAACTCCCTATCAGGCCGATGACAACCGGTAGTTGCTGCGGTAACTTACAAAAAAGCAGTGCTAAAGTGCAAGGCACACGTGTTTTTTTTATTTCGCATTGGGTACAATCAGAAAGTAAAACGCATTAGTGTACGAAAGTATTATTTTCTGTGTGGTTAATTATGCGATTCTAATCACTTTCGTAAGTGGTCGTAGGAAAAAGAAATACATATTTTGTGAATTTGTTGAAATATCTGTGCTTTTTTAACTGTTATTCTCCCTTCTTCAATAACGGCAATTTGAATGGAGAAACTTACCTAGTGCTGCTCCAAAATAATGTTGTACCGGGGATTGCAAACTTGTATCCATCTGAAGGAAACCCACAACTTCCAAGTAATGCAATATGGTTTTAGCAGGATGGTACACCAGCACATTACGAAGTCAATGTCTGGCAATATCTCCACACAATCTTTCCAAATCGCTGGATAGGGAGACGTGGTTCTATAGAATGGCCAGCACGATCACCTGATCTCACGCCGTTAGACTTCTTCCTATGGGGATATGTAAAAAGCATGGTCTACAAAACCAAACCCGACGATATAGCTGTCTTAAGAAGAAGAATAACACTGGTAATTAGGTCGATTACGCCGCAGATGTTAATTAACGTTAGAAGTCATTTCTATTTACGTCTAGGATGCTGCCAAGACGCTGGAGGCATGCATTTTGAACATCTGCTCCATAAATAATGATTTTTTTTTAATGTTTTATCTTTTTTCTTGTTGATTTCTACAATAAAATCATGGCAGTTTTGAATAGAGAAAGAAAAGACCTTCCAAATGAAGTGTCACAAGCCCCAACTTCCGATTTGAAAATTTAGGGGTTGTAGCTGTCGCCTTAAGGGAGTTGAATTTAGGCATGACATTTTTACGTGACCAGATGTCAATTTAAAACTAAAAATTGACGTATCTCAGCATTTTCTAAAAAAAATGCATAATAATGGAGCTACTGAATTTATTCCATTTGGCTGTTCCGCACTGTATTTAAATACTTGAAGAAGGAAATATAAATCTTTCATTTTGAAGCCCATCTGTGAAACGATAAATATTCAAAAAATGTGAGAATGATAACCGCATCAATAGAAAGTGGATTGATGTTTATAAAAATTGTACTTTTATGCACATATTTACACGTTTCAATTTAAGAACTAAATAAATGTATACTGGGTGATTATGATTATTTACTTTCTCTGATCAACTTTTTTGATCGTGATCATTTTTATTTAGTACGTAAAGCTTTATAGGTAATTTCATTCTAATCTCATTATATTTAGAATTTACATGAGTTCTACATACGAGGGTGGTATGATAAATACCTATGTTCAGGAAAACAAGGCAATTGGTTTATATTTAGTACATTTATTTTTCGACATAATCGCCTTGTAGCTCTATACACTTGATCCAACGATGTTCCAACTTTTTTAACCGATCCAAGTAATAAGATTTCTGCAAAATACGTCTCTGTTTCCGCAATGACTTCTTTATTTGTCTAGAACCGCTTTCCACCAAGCCATTTCTTCATGTTTGGAAAAAGAAAAGAGTCTGACGAATACGGTGGATGGAGCAACACTTCGTACCGTAACTCAACGAGTTTTGCTGTCGCAATTGCCAATGAGTGGGCCGGGGCGTTGTCGATAGGTGTGGCCTTTTACACTTTACTTCAGCGTCGAATCGGTCCAATAAATTGGCATAATACTGACCCGTTATGGTTCTTCCCTTCTCCAAATAACCGATTAAGATGATGCCTTGCGAATCCCAAAAAATGGTCGCTAGAACTTTTTCGGCTGATGGAATTGTCTTTGCTTTCTTTGGTGCACGTTCGCTGGCAGAAACCCACCGTGCTGACTGACCTTTGATTTCCGGCGTGTAGCGATGGATCCACGTCTCATCAACGGTCACTCGGATTACGCTTAAACTTGTCCAAACATTGAGTTGAAGTTGTCACGTGGTTCCATTTCTGATCAATCGTCAGCATCTCGCCGATAGCTTTCTCATACCCAATTTGGCGTGCAGGATTCAATTGAGATGTTTACCATCTCAGTAATCTCTCTTAACTTCATCCGGCGGTCTGCTAACAGGATATCATGCACTTTATTAATCATTTTATCCGTAGAGACGTCAACGGGACGACCGGGCGCTCCTCATCAAAGGCGGATCTTCGGCCACGTTTAAATTCATTGTACCAGTATCTGATGGTAGTCATCGATGGTGCATTATCGTTGTAAACTGGTTGCAACTTTTGACTGATTTCTACACACGTTTTCCCATCCAAAAAGAGAAATCTAATCACTGATCGGAATTGTTCTTTTTCCATTATTGCAAAAACATCTACATTAACTCACTTTCAACAGCTATAAAAACCAAAGTACTCGATGAATGTCGTTAAAACTTTGACAGACGTGAACTAAAGAATAGTACTCACAGTTGGTAGTGCAGATTTTTACACAAAGCGCCATCTGTCGCCAAACACGGGTACTTATCGTACCTCCCTCGTACATAAAGACAAAATTTGCATCGATGGCGCAGATGTTTAGCGCGATACTCTAGCAAAGTACAGGTCGTAGGTTCAAATCCTACTCGAGGCAAACTATTTATGTATTTAATAAAATTAATAATAATTTTTAATTACATATTTGCCTTTGAACTTATTCGTTCATAACAAAACTTGTAATAGACTTTATAGGTATTATTTAAATAATAACTTAAATTTAAGATAATGTGTCTTGGTCGTCTTATTTGTCGAAGTCTTACGATACTTTTAATTACATAACTCAACAATTTAATGATATGAAAAAACTGTACAACATTTTTAGTACCAAAAAAAAAACAGTACACTAATTATAAAGCACATCAAATTCTTTCAATTTTACTTGTGCATGTTTAAATTATCAATTACATTGTGTTGTGAGATCATGTGTTGTACACATCAGATATTTTTTTTGTTAAAATAGTTTTTATATTATATTTTAATGTGCATTTACATTTTAAAATGGCGTACTACTTATTTTAGGGTAGAATTAAGGTATTGAAGGACATGAAAGAGATTGTTTGGCTACAAAGTGACCGGCCCTCAAAGTTGAATTTTGAAAATCCCTTTTAGCAAATAACCCGAAAACCTTTAGAAATTTGAAAATACTACCCCCAATGAAAATTATTTCCTTGTTAACGAGAATTTTTCTGGTTTGATTGGATGGTCTATCAATGGACTGGAAGTATTAGTTTTCACATTGTTCCCGTATACTTTCTATTCCAACTTTTTTGCGTGTGATTTTTCAGGTATTTTGGTGATTTTTTTGGGTCCGTTATTCAATTGTCTGCAACTTTTCTTCTCATGGTTGAAGTTGATAAAGTGAACGGTTTACGAGTTATTTGCAATTTCATCAATCACGGTCAATTAAACACTACCGCACCAAAATTTTGTAAGTGGGCAGTGTACTAAAACTCATAGTTGTCATGTGATTTTAGATCAGTTTTCATACAATTTCTTTATCCATAATGAATAATAATCGCTATTCCAACTCCGAAATGGCAGATATGCACATAATATATGGCAGAGCTTTTGGTAATTGTGCTGAAGCTGTTCGTTTATATTCGCAGGCATTTCCAAATCGGTGGATACCAAATAAAAAGACGTTTGCCAAAATTGACCGGCGTCTTCGTGAAAGTGGTACGTATTATCAATTTGTAAAAATTCTATTCATGTCGGGTTTTCACTGGTTGTTTAAAGCCACCAAAAATTGACAGTGGTAGGAGGCGAACTGCAAGAACACTAGCTTTAGAACAAATAGTGTTGGATGCAATTGACGCTGATCCCACAACAAGCTCTCGTCGATTGGCAAGAGAAAATAATTCAAATCAGTCCACGATGTGTAGAATTATTAAAACAGAGCTCTTGCAATCTTTCCATCATCGAAAAACACAAGCTTCGACCATTAATGATTTTCAAGCAAGAGTGAACTTTTCACGTTGGTTTCTAGAAAAAATCATTAATGACCGAAATTATCCATCGATTATCTTATTCAGTGATGCAGGTTTCTCCAGAAATGGAACTTTTAACTTCCATACCAATCATTACTACGATTATCATAATCCACGCGTTTTCAATGAAACCAATCATCAACAGTGTGAATATGTGGGCTGGTATTATTGGCAATAATTTAATTGGTCCATTCTTGTTGCCACAACGTTTAAATGGTAATTTATACACCAATTTTTTGGATAATGACACCGGAGTTACTATAAGATGGGCATCTGGATATTAGGGGTCGGATCTGTTTGATGCACGATGGTGCGCCTCCTCATTTTGCACTCACTACTAGGCGGTCATTGAATTGAACTTTTAATGCAAACCGGATTGTACATGGAGGACCGGTTCCAAACCTATGAATTTTTTTTTCCGGGGGCGTTTAAAAGACATGGTGTATTCGGTGCCAATTACAAACGTGCAACATCTCCAGCAACGAATTTTTGATTGCTCTAATTTAATAAGAGATGATCCGCAATTATTGTGCATCAATAAATCATGAAAAGAATTCGTAAATGCATAGCAGTCAACGGTGAACAGTTCGAACATTTAATCAACTAATTTGTTAGTTAATTAATACTTCGTTTAACTTAATAAACTCTTTGACAACTATGACTTTTAGTCCACGGCCTACTCACTAAATCTTGGTGCGGTAGTATTTAATTGACCGTGATTGATGAAATTGAAAATCACTTGTAAACCATTCACTTTATCAACTTCAACCAAGAGGACCAAATCTGCAGAAAATTGAATAACGGACCCAAAAAAGTCACCAAAACACCTGAAAAATCACACACAAAAAGTTGGAATAAGAAGTATACGGGAACAGTGTTAAAACTAATAATTCCAGTCCATTCATAGGTAATCCAATCAAACCAGAAAAATCCTCGTCAACAAAGAAATAATTTTTATTGGAAATAGTATTTTGAAATTTCTAAAGGTTTTCTAGTTATTTTCGAAAAACGATTTTCAAAATTCAACTTTGAGGGCCTGTAACTTTGTAGCCATACATTTTGGAGACAAATTCTATCTGACTTTTCGTTTTCAATTTATGTGTAGAATATACACTTGAAGCAGGGGTACGTTTTTTTGAGATATATATATATATATATATATATATATATATATATATATATATATATATATATATATAACAAATAAAAATTGATTGTTATATTAAAAAGGTAAATTGCACCACGGTCTAGCTCAGGAAAGGTACATTGCTTACAAAACTTACTGTAATTGAGAACTCATTGATTTTCAGGTGTGAGGGATGCAGAGAGATATCCGTAGGTATAACCAGTAATGCATTTGTTTTGTTGGACGCCAGTCAATTTATAGATTTAATAATTAAAATACAACAAAAATTGAGAAAGTTGTGTCTTATTCATATACAGGTAATCTGAATAAACACAAAACAACGGTATTTATATGTATATTTAGTAAAGCAAAATGTCTGACTAATATCAGCATAACGTAACTCAAACGATATTTCTCGTAAATATTTACGATTCTAAAATTACTAACTTGAACACAACTACATAAGCTTATAATCTTTATTCACTTAAAATTCAAAATGCAATATGATCAACGCTGTATTTAATAATAAAACGTGTATGGACCTATGGAAAAAGATATGACGGTTAATGTAGGTTATGAACTCAAATGTTTTCATCTTAGGAATAGAAATCAGCTGTTCCTTTATAACCGTATCATCTCACTTACTGATTTGTTTGCTTAAAACGTACTTTGCATAAAACAATACTTCTTACTTACGTGTACTCAAAATAAATATATTACTTCCTCTTAAAATGCACTGTAGTAGGAGAATTCCATTTCCAATTCATAAGATAACATACGATAATTTCCATTTGTCAATAACGTACCAATAAACAAACTGTAGACCATATATGTAAGGTAATGTTCATATTTTCCACATACCAATAATGGAAAAACTGCAAACGTAGGCAACTTACAGCAAGTGGTTAAGACAAAAGTTACATATCATCCTGGTCATGCACGCCATTTTATGAATCCTTTCATGACGTTATGCAGCACGCTTTTACAATAAACAAAATTCCTAAAATTTCCAGTTTTCCTTAAGCCTAACGGTTTCCTTAATGTGAAGGCGTACTCTTGCACCCTACTTTGTTCCCTAATAAACATAATACATAGAAAAATGTAATTAGAAGTCTCACATACCTTATAAAAGGGAAGCAATACTTAAACGTAATGTAGTGAATTGTATGGCAGAAGAGACGGAAAGGAAGTGACTCAAGCGTGTTCAGTACGCATTTGCGCACAAAATTTAAACCATAATACACTATATACAGAAGTACTCGTAATTATGTAGACTAAAGTGAAAATATCGAAATATAAGAACATTTAATTATTAAAAAAAAAAATTGCTTAAAGATACTAGTGTAATGTAAATATATTTATTAATACTAATGCAAATTTTGAAACTTAATTAAGGTAAAGATAGCCAAAAATTGAAAACAAATTAAGGTAACAATAGCCAAAAATTTGCACGTTACAATATATATATATATATATATATATATATATATATATATATATATATATATATATATATATTGTAACAACCTTTTTTTTGTGGTTGTATTAAAAAATACATTGGTTTAGGATGGTTCTTTTATTTGGCGTAATATTAGAAAAGTTTTTAATTATTAAAATGTAGAATTGAGAAAGGCAATTTAATTTGCATTTCCTAGAACACATCTTTTTGGGTGTAATATTTCATAAATAGTTATAGTTCCCTTTCTTAAAAAAATTGGATTCTGATGATTGTATACGCGCAACGCATGACAACCTCTTGGGGGAAAACATTTAGAGGTGCTATTCTGAAAGCCGCTATATTTTTCACTTAATGCTGAATGTTACAGCTGAAAGCATGGTCTTTACCTAATGTTTTATATTTAGTGCCATCAGATTTTAATGGTAAGTTATTTTCTAATTCATTATATTTTAAATTAAAAACATTTGTCTTTTTAGGCATTTTTTTTAATGCATTTTTTTAATGCATTCCTTTATATGGCACTTATAATTCACTAATTTACTATTCTATTATTTTTCTAATTTAAATGGAAATTTTTACTTGAATTACGTTTTACAACGCAAGTTCTACATACTTAAACTTCAAAGAAAATCAATAAATTTATGGACACAATATATTAAGGATAGATTAGCAAGACATTGACCTCACCAAGTTCACCATTCTGCTTCATAGTTACCAGCAGTAATACAGTTTATGTACCGAATCGTTCAAAGGTAATGTTTTTATATACTTTTAGAATAGTATAAGACTTCTGATTTTTTAACCTTTTCAATTAGATATTGAATAAACTTAAGTATATTATGTTATTTTATTTTCATTTTGATAAATTGTTTATTATTATTCATTAACTAGGTTTTGTTGTTCCCATAAAAAAAAACAACATGGCGCTCGAGATTTTATCATTTTTTATATTGCATTTTTTTATTAATTAAGTGCAGTGAAAATAACTAAGCAGATGGGAAGCAAGCAGCATTTCAGGTAGGTTAACAACTCAGTATATGAAAACTCTCCCTATCTTAATTTACCGATTGAGCCAACGGCAGTAGCGATTGTTATTTGGTAATATTTTTTTATTAACTAAATTATTTGATCAGTTGCAAATTGTTTATTGCATTTGCGTTTTGGTTATTACATCATGGCTTTTGTTTTAATGTTATAAGTTGGCCCAGTTATAATGTTATACTTTGGCGCCTTTTAATGATATATAATATATATATATATATATATATATATATATATATATATATATATATATATATATATATATATATATACAGGTTGGTTTAAAAATTGTATTATATCGAAGTCAGGTTTTGTAAACACAACGCCCTGTATTTTATGTCATTTTTAGATTATACGTTAAAAATTAAATTCAACGTTCACTATACCTATCGCTTACCAATTTTGAGAAAATGATGTTAAGAAGAATATCCAATATAAAAAAGAATTGAAAACACGGAAACATCTTGTTTTGAGTAACACAAATTTATGTGGATTTATTCCGACCTTTAAGGCTTCAATTTGCACTGGTAGGATTTCGATATTTAGAAACGGAGTCTTTAGGAAAAAGATTCCTATTTTATATTTTTCAAACATCAGAAACACACTTAACTTAAATGGACCACCCTGTATAATTTTTATTTATGTGAAATAACTTTTCAAAAACTATGAGTAATGCATATGTCCAAAATTAACGATTAAAAAGTTATTCAGATCTTTATCTAAAATTTCTATGGAATCCTTTTTGTGTACATTCTAGGAGGTAATGATTTTTGCAATGTAGTTCATAAATAGGTATGGGATCAAAACTTAATTAAAATTAAAACTAAAACCAAGATGTAAACATTTGTGAAAAAAAAACAAAAACGAAAATACTGCAATGAATACTCAATTAACTTCGAAAGTACATATAGTAAAGAAGCACACAAAAGTGACTGAGATCCTTTATTGTATATAAAAATTACAATACATGGTAATTAGGGAAGTACATACAGTTTTATTTTTTTAAAATAATACATATACAATACATATAAAACAATAATTATAATATTAATGACCAATGAGATTAACTAATAAAGTTTGAATCGATTGTGACTTGCCTCCTCGATAGCTCAGTTGGAAGAGCCCCACTCTTGCAAAGTGGAGGTCGTGGGTTCAAGTCTCACTCGACTTAATATTTTACTGTATGTACTTTAAAAGTTAATTTTAATATAAATACTGATAATTACACACACACACACATACATATATATATATATATATATATATATATATATATATATATATATATATATATATATACATACAGGGTGGGTGTATGCTGCGTGGACGGAGGATTGCTGCTTAACTATTAGAGATATCAAAACCAATTTTGGTGTGGTAATACACGACCATTGAACCTATATTCTAAAAATATTTAGTTATATACAGGGTGATTGACAAAAATATGCCATCCCAAACCTGAGCTTTTTTAAATGGAGCACCCTATATATTTTTGGATTTCTGGATTCACTGTTACATTTAGAATAAAAGTATAGAAATTTGTATTTGTATCACTAACCGTTCTGCAGATATCGTCACTTTAGTACCAAAATCGAGTTAACTTTGGAACCACGATGCGAGCGTTGTCACCACTATTTTGTAAATCTGTGTATACCACCGACTATTAATAATAGTCTACTAACAGACAAACTGAGAATTTTTTCTAAAACATGTAAAACTATACAAAATGATTAACTTATGCGAAATGTAATTTTTTCAAATGCAACACCCCTGTATATTTTTTCACATTTCGATTCCCTGTGAAAAGTAGATACTAATTGACAGTTTCATAGCCATAAGACGGACCCTTATTGAGGTATTGACGCTTTTAGGTAAAAATATTCTAAAACACAAATTTACTATGACAATAGAATTCAACAATAACAAATCAGGTAGGCTAGCCGCTCGTAATAAAGAGGAACAATTGCATCTATTGTTTTGACGTTTGTATAATCATTAAAATATTGTTCCATTAGTTTGTATTTTTGGATTGTCGTTTTGTCAATTTTTATATAAAACTAATTTTTCCAAAGAATTGGTCGATATGATCTTTATTTATGGCGAAGCTCAAATAAATGCTTTACTGGCTACCCGTTTGTGTTGTGAACGATACCCAGAGAGAAGACAGCCGTGGAAAAAATCGTTTATGAATGTACCTGAGAGATTTATAAATTCTGGAAGTGTGTGTTATCCCAAGCGCGCAAAGACAATTTTCGAGTTGTGGCATCTCTTATAGAAAATCCGCAAATTAGTACCAGGGAGTACATACCTAGACTTAAATAGAAATCCAATTCGCTGCTTTATTAAAAAACGAATTGCATCCCTATCATATTGAGCAACATCAAGCTTTAGGTGAAATAGATTTTCAAAGTCGTGAATCTTTCTGCCAACGGGTAACTACTAAAGCCAATGAAGAACGAATGTTGTTAATAACATTCTGTTTACAATAATGGCAATATTAATACACATAACTATCATCACTATTCAGATACTAATCCACACATCTTAAGCATCGATGGTTAGTTAGTGTGTGGGATGGTATAATCAATTTTAGTGTAATTGATCCTTTTTTCTTTCATGGGAGTCTTATTGGAGACATATATTTACAGTTTTTGGAAAATGATTTACCCGAGCTTTTGGAAAATATCGAGGTAGATAATATTCATACGATGTGGTTTCAACTGGATGGCGCCACTACTCACTATGCAATAAACGTTAGGAGATATCTCGATAGAAATTATCCGATGAGGTGGATAGGACGAGGTCGTGTGCAAAACTGACCAGCCAGATCACCGGATCTTACGCCCTTTGATTTCTTCGTTCGGGGCTACGTTAAAGAAAAAGTTTACCTCCATCCTCCCACCACAAGCGAAGATGTGAAAAATAGAATTAGAGCCGAGTTTCAATCCATTTCGCCTCTTATGTTGTTGCGAGTGAATCTTTCGTTTACCGAGCGAATTGCAAAGTGTTGAGCTAGGCGTGGTCAGCATTTTGAACATTTAATTTGAATTTATGGTTCTATTCGTTTATGTTTACTTCTTCAACTTATTTTTAGGTGTAGAGAATTATTTTATTCTTTAGTTATTAATTCAGTTTTCCTATCAGTTAAAGAATTTATTTGCCATTCGGATTTTCTTATTTGCTCTGCATTTTGTTTTATTGGTTCTTCTATATGACAATATTTTCAAATGAAGCGTCAATATCTTAAGAAGAGTCCGTCTTATGGCTATAAAACCTATTATCAATTAGTATCTACTTTTCACCGAAATGTAAGAAATGTGGCAAGGGGAAGTAACGCAAGTGTTTCTAGTGTACATCGTGTATTAAAAGAACAAGTATTGCTCGCGTTTTACTACAGGCAGGTATGAGAATTATTGCCTGAAGATCTTTTTTGAGAAGAAACTTTGCGACTTATTACTAGAAAGAATTAAACAGAACTCTGATTTTTTACAAAATATTCTCTTCACCGATGAATCAACTTTTACTAGACAAGGTGTGTTTAATAGTCATAACAGTCACTTCTGGGCAGAAAAAATCCAAAGGTTAAACGTATAACGCATTATCAACACAATTTTAAGTTGAAAGAATGGGCTGCTTCAATAGGCAACCACCTCGTCGCATACCATATTTTTGATGGAAATTTAAATGGTGATGTTTATTATAAATTTTTGGATAATCGTTTATTTCCGCTATTAGAAGATGGCTCAACAAACATTTTACAAATCGTTGGATTGGTCGAGGTGCTGATGCTCCTATCCACTGGCCTCCAAGGTCCCCTGACCTAAGTCCCTTAGATTTTGATGTGTGGAGTTTAGCTAACGAAAAAGTATACTCAAGCGAAATAAATTCCATTGAAGGACTTCAAGCGGGAGTCGAAAATAATTTAAGAACATTAATTCAAGAACCACATCCACTCCAAAGGATTATGTTGTCATTAGAAAGACGCTTAGGATTATGTATTCGTGAAAGTGGTGCTCATTTAATGTAAAAACCCGTACCTACTTATTCAATTTTTTTTCCGTCTGTTTTGTGTTATTCGTTGTTTTTTTTAATTGTTTCCTTTGTCTGTTCTGTGTTAATGTCATACAATTAACCCTTTTCTAAATAGTGTACAATAATTTTACCTCATAGTTATTTCTGAAACAATCATTCGTTCTCACACATGAAAATTATTATTGTTTCATTTTAAAATAATTTATTAACTTCCAACCAGTAATTTTTTTGACTTTCAACAAGAGTAACTTTTTTTGTGGCAAATTGTTGTTAAAAATACTATTTTTGCCCAAAAAATTAATCCCCATAAAAAAAGGTTTGGGGGCAAAATAAATGGCACCCCCCGTTTAGTGACGGCCCTATACACAATATTAAAAATGTATCAACTCTATCTTTTATGACCTAATGAAAGGTATTTGTGGTCTAAATTTCATTTAGGTATCTTAAACCGTTTCAGAGGTAATAAAAAAAAGGATTTTTGGGGCCACTTTTACAGGGCCGTATCTTTTTACGGAGGCATTTTCGAACACATGTTTATTAACCAAACTAATGTTATTTTTTAATATTCTATTTAGCCTAGAAATTAGCAGAACGTTTTTTGAAACACCCTGTCCAAGTTTGGGGCCAAGGGTAGTCTAGTGCTTCGGAAAAATCAGGCATATGAAATCGACTCAAGTGCGAAACTACGCTTACAAAACACTTATAACAAAGATTAAGGATTTATAGTACTTCGTAAGAAGTACTCCTTTCACGCTAGGATTCGCATGCGCTGGCGGTACAATAGGAACGCTGGATAATGGGTGATGCGCGAAAATACCGATTCTTTGAACAGGACGGGTTATACTTCACGAGGAAGTAATTCGGAAATAAATACTTAAGGATTAAGGTTTTTGGTGAAAGGATGTAGTAAGGGTTGTAGGATGATTATGCGGTATCGTATACAATTATACAATTTGATCGCGACGATCGCCTACAAAACCTAATCCATGAGGGCCATAGCCAAAACTTCGCTGAGTAAAATTTAAATGAAAAAATAATTATGATGGATCAATGCTGCTATTAAATAAAAAACAAATTGCTACTTATGAGTATATTAAGAATACAGTTAACTGTCTAATGATTTTACATATAATAAGTACGTGTCAAAAAACACGCTATTGGAATTTGAACGTAGAATAAGTTGCGTAACAACCAGACAATAGAGATTCTCCACGTGAATAATTAAATCTAACAAGGAACACATTATTTTAGAGTCAGATGAGTTGATCAGGCCGATTCTTCAGGTAATGAAATGAATTGTTACAGTATTCCTTTATTGTCTTGTGAGTAAGATGGGCCAAAGTTATTTGCAAAATATTCGAGTTAAAGAAAAACTGAATTCGTATTGCATATTCGCCTAAAATAAGCACTAATTTAATTTCTAATGGGGAATGTTGATTCAGGTTAGTGTATACCTACTCAAAAGGGGTTAAAGTGACGAATACCGCTGCCACTGAAGTAATTAGCTTGGTTTGTTGACGTCCTAAAGCTACCTTCAAAATATCAGGCATGAAATTTGAGCTAATTATAGAAATATATGACACGTTTCTCATTGTGATAAATTCACTATATGTATCACATATTAAGGACACCAATTTCTTTCCTTTCTAATAATTGTGAGCTTGGATTTCCCATTTATATTGATTAATCTGAGGTTGTCAGTTGCAGCTTACTCAATCAAAGCCGCATTTAATGAAATTAAAGGAAAAATGGGCCAAAGTTGGGATTGAAGCGATTTGAAACAAAAATCCTGATAAATTTGAATCCTAACCATTTTCAATAGTTAAGATGAAATGAAAGCTTGTCAGCTCGTTACTAAAATTGTTAATTAAGAGATTACGTTCAAATAAATGTGAACATAATATTGGTAATTTATTAAACCTTATCGATAATTGCGATTAAGTATTAGAAAAGATTATGGTGACGGGGTGAAAGAATTAGTCTTTAGAAAATAAAAATAGGAAATGAAAAAGTAAATTAAAATAAAACAGGTACCTTTATAAATCAGGATAAAAACCGGTTGCTAGGACATATAAATGTCTAAAGGAACATAAAATCCTAGCACGCATGTTTAAAACATGGAGGCTTGGTTTTGTTGTACATTGTTCAACCACCTTCTAGAATTTACAAGCGCTTTTATAAGGATAACAATTTTATTTGCGGTTTTCAACTAAAATAAATCTAGATGTCAGTCGCTTAGACTAAAAAATATTGTTATTAGTGTGCAATAACAATTGAGAATGCATTAGTGAATGCGCATACATCAAATAACGAAAGTTTACGTTATACTAATTGTTTACCGAAAATCCCTAAGGCTTCATTAGCCTATAGTCTCATAGGTGTCATGTAGCGCATCCTATTTGCTATTTACTCAAGGGCTTTACCTCTGTAATTATCTTAATTAATTATATACGCGAACAATGCTTTATAGTATTTGCTTTAGAAATTGTGTTCCAGTACAATTAATATAGTTATTTGATGCTTCAACAACCACCGTAATTGTGTTTTACATTTTTTTAAAAAACAACTTTCTACATTATAAATGTTTTGTAACTGCGGTTTCATATTATTGAGCCTATTCTCACAGTTTTTGCTTTTATAGCGCGACGTTTCGGAAGCGGACTCCGCTTCCTACATCAAGACTGGAAGCAGAGTATGCTTCCGAAACGTCGCGTTATAAAAGCAAAAACTCAACTAATAACATGATTTTGTCAACAAGCACGATTCTATTTTTTTACTTAACTCTACAGAGTATCGTGAATTTATTTCGAGAACTTAGGGAGCCAATAAAGGACGTAAAAATAAATACATTGGTCTATCGACATGGATACGAATCTCAATGGTTTCAGAGATACAATAAAGATTATTATAAAATACTTATCTTTTTGGGGTTATTTAATGGTGTATTTTAAATTATGCAATCTAAACGTTTCGATAACACTTACAGTTATCTTCATGAGTAGTAATATTTGTTAAAAATTGTTAAAGATGTAACAATTTTGTCAAAGTTGAAAAATTAGAACATATACATAAGCCTGCTATAAATATAACAGTTTGAGAAACGTATAAAGCCAACTATAAAATTAAAATTTATGACCCTGAATTTTTGAAGGTTGAATATAAATATTTAAGAAAATCCTTACAAGATAATGGATATTCACTTACAGATATTAATAATGTTATTACATCTTCTAGGCGTAACCTTAAATAAAAACCAGTTCTTAATGTTGGTACTACTTATCTTCCTTTTATAGCTAATGTTACAAATAGAATTGAAAAAATCCTAATTAAATATGGCATTAGGACTATTTTTAAACTACAAGAAAAATTAAAGAACATTTAAGATCACCTAAAGATGTGTCACACCCATTATCATCTTCCGGAGTGTATAAGTTATGTTGTTCATGTGGAAAAGTATACATCGGAACCACAAAACGTAACTTTGATACAAGACGCGAAGAACATATGGGATTTTGTAGATTGGGTCAACCAGAAAGGTATGCTGTGGCTCACCATTCCCTGAATAATCTAAACCATGACATTCAATTTGACAATATGGAAATATTGTCAAGACGTGAAGCTATTGAAATATATAAACACCCTAATAATTTTAATGGACAAGAAGAAAATCTCCGTTTAAATAGGTTTTGGCTCCTTATAATTAAAAAGAAGCATAATGATACGTCTTAATTTTGATTTTAATTTTAACTTTTGGTATGGCTAGGTTTTTCGCTATGTTTTTCCTAGACCTTGAAGCATATGTTTTACCAATTATATGTTAAATTACGACAGCACTATAATTTAACATAAGTAGTTGAAATTAAATTAAAATAAAAAATTACTAAGAACGTTCTGCATTATGCTTTTCATTGTTAATAACACTTCCACTTGTTGATAAAGATATCTCTTTGTTAGATTTATCTGGGCTATTTTATTTGATGTCATGTTTGTATTTGTGAATGCTTCTATCATTTTCAAATTGAAGTTTTTCACAACTTTACACTTACATCATAATTAAATTTTGTTAAATGTTTTTTGGCTGACAAATTTCATTGTTAGCTTTCGCCGTAGGGAGTGTTCTGATTTGTCATCGTTAAGGCAGTTTAACAATATTTAATTTTTAATGACCCAGTTAATCTTTACTAAAATTAATTTTATAGTTGGCTTTATACGTTTCTCAAACTGTTATATTTATAGCAGGCTTATGTTTATGTTCTAACTTTTCAACTTTGACAAAATTTTTAACAAATATTACTACTGACGAAGATAACTGTAAGTGTTACAGAAACGTTTAGATTGTATAATTTAAAATACACCATTAAATAACCCTAAAAAAGATAAGTATTTTATTATGAGTGATAATGGTGAAAGTTTACATTTTCATAATAAAAATTATTGTTGACTATATTTTCGAAACCATTTAACGTATTGTCTTAAAATTTGGTACAGTTTTTTTCATTTTCATGCAGTTTAATATTTTAGCATCCAATAATCACCCCGTTTTGAATATTTAATGTCGAAGATGTGTCCCATAATCCTCACAACATAACAAAGCGTTGGACAAAGATCCGTTTCAAGCAACCAGCCCACATAGACTGATTTTAGTTCCCTTCCATCCGATTATGGTACAGATTTAAAAATTGCAAGGTCACATAGAATCATGTATCATGACCAAAATAACCACTTTTTTTAATGTTTGGCTTAATTTTTTGTAGCAGCCAGTAAATTTATTACTTCACCGTGAGGTATAATCAAAGAATGCAAAATTCTTTTTTCAATAGACTAACCCGCGGTAAAGCACTGAGCAAGATGGATAGGGGAATATTGAATTGGTAAGAGATGCTTATGAACGGCAACCTTAATTTTTTTCATATCACAAGTTGAAGGAAAACAGAAACCGGGAAGATCATCCCAAAGCGCAGAAGCCGTGGTTTGGTGTGAATAAGTAAATCAAGTATTCTTAGCAAAGGTGGTCCCAGGGGGTATTAAAGAATATAAGTAGTACTGGGGCACCATCCCCTCCACTTTTTACGTCACAAGCCCCGCCCACTTTCACTTTTTTATATACCGACGTGGGGGATGCGTTTTTCACCCCTATGATCTTTTCAACCCTAATTATTTTACACACCCACGTCTGAGACCGTTTTTCCACCCCTATGGTTTCTTTTCGGAGGCCTTTTTCAACCCTAATTATTTTTTACTCACTTACTTGAAGGGCGTATTTGTGCACCCCTCATTTTATGGCCGCCCACGTGTGAGCTCGTATTTTCCACCTATGGTTTCTTTTCGGAGGTCAACCCTTGATGGAATTTCAATGTTATATTAAGAGCCTTTTTCACAACCATACCTTTTTTGTACTTGTTCACGTGAGAGGCAGATGTAGGGGTTGGTCTTGGAGCTGGAGCTAGGTCTTGGACTTGGGGTTGGTCTTAGGGTTATTTTTGCCGGTCATCTAATTAAGGTCCTTTTGGGTATATTAAGAGCAGTACCCCTGGAGGTTAGGCAAGCGCACATGCATACAATGTTGGAAATTGCATAATTACCCTAATAAGATATTATTATTAAAATCATCGATCCCCTTGTTTTAAAATGGTCATATGCAATTGGGTACGTTCGGATGATCTTTTACCTATACGAGAAATGTATTTATACGTTGTATTTTAAATAAGGAGGTTCTTGTAAGACACGTGTAGGGCTTCGCAACTTGTTCTCGGGACTTCGCCCCCTACACACACAAAATTGTTTCATAGTAACGTGTTCGTTAACTGTTATAAAAACCCCATTAAAAAGACCGGAAAGTAATAATTATTTATATATAACATAAAGTTAAATTAAATTAACATGTTTTTAAGAATATCAAACTAATATAATGGAAATAAAAGGCAAAAGGTTTTAATGGTTTTATTTTTATACGCGAATTAACAATAACTACAGGTTTAAAATCTACGAATACGTACCAACTATTTGTAGAGCTGATCTTATGACGTCATCCTATAAGAGTAATAATACATTTTAAAAATCTTTATCGGCATTTTTGTTAGCAATATCAAGTAAAAATATATATATATATATATATATATATATATATATATATATATATATATATATATATATATATATATATATATATATATATATATATATTTTATACAACATGTTTACATGTAATCTCACTAAACACGATTTGTGAATGGTTGGATATAAACTGGCTATTACATTCCGAACATTAACTAATTTATAAAGTAATACACAAAACCTGATTACTGTTACTTGTATTTACCAATTATATTGTACTTATAAAATTTACTTTCAGAACACTAACAAATATTTTAAAAATTTTGCTAACACACACACACACACACACACACACACACACACACACACACACACACACACACACACACACACACTCACACACACACTATGTACTTCACGTTATATGGATTTTTACCAGTTGAGAGTAATAGCAATGTTAACTAAACGATTTAAAATTTCTAACCTGAAATAAAAATGACGTAATCTAATCTAATTTATTTGAAATTTGATTGAGAGCATCACCATCATCGAGATTTTGAGATACATTCAACTCATCGTGTTCACCTTGAACGATTATATTGTAACAACCTATAAAGCAGTTAATAACCCCTAACAGTTTTATCAGACACTATTATTACATGGACATGAGGTTATCCCTAAATTAACTGGTTCCAGAACGGCTATGTAAATGCTGCACACTCTTCAAATCGGTTCGTTCGCAGAAGTTGTCCCGTATTCATTTCCTTCAATTTTATCTGCATTCTGTTTCGAGACTGTAGTACGTTTTCTAATACATAAACAGAATCTTCAATACTGTAATGCGTGTAGCAGCAAAACACGTTAGCTAGCTAGTTTCACCTCTGTTTTATTTTACATGCAAGTCTGACCTTATCATAAATACATCTGTCAAAAAGCTAATTAAACACAACTCCACGGACTAGACATAGCAAGCAGCGTTTCCAATTATAGCTTTTAGTCAACACAATATTTTCTACAACTACATACAATCGACTATCATTGCTTTAGCACGAGGAGCAAACGAAAACACGCACGCACGCACGTACGCACGCACGCATGATACGATAATGAAGGATTCTGATATGATAAGTAAGTCGACTTAAATGATCTTATCTGCTCCTATATGTTTTGATAACCAAAGGTGGCAGAGCACAAACCCTATCTAGGTCGGTTTTTTCTTGGTCTTCTAAAACAGCGATTGCAGACCGAGACGATACCAACAGCTATACCTTATGACGAATTTGATAGTGAACCAATACGACAACCACAAGAGTTAAATATTAAAATTTTTAGCTCTACCGAAGGAGTATCAATTGTAGCGAATAAATTCTAAAGCGGTTTAACTACCTACGGTCAATGAACTCCCTTTCTTTCGTTTAAGTTTATTTAACGTAATTTAAGGAAACTGTTTGTATGAATCCACTTATTTTTAGCATAACTCCTGTTATAACAAATAAAAAATTGTGGTGTGTTGTTATATTTTAAAAGGTGCACCACGAACTAGCTCATTGAGGTACAAATTTACTAAACTTACTATAATTGAGAACTCATTCATCAAAATTTTTAGCTCTACCGAAGGAGGCTAAAGCGAAGTATCAATTGTAGCGAATAAATTCTAAAGCGGTTTAACCAGCTACGGCCAATGAACTCCCTTTCTTTCGTGTAAGTTTGTTCAACGTAATTTAAGGAAACTGTTTGTATGAATCCACTTATTTTTAGCGTAACTCTTGTTACAACAAATAAAAAATTGTGGTGTGTTGTTATATTTTAAAAGGTGCACCACGAACTAGCTCAGTGAGGTACAAATTTATTAAACTTACTATAATTGAGAACCCATTCATCAGGTGTGAGGGAAGCAGAGATTTTTCCGTAGATGTAATCAGTATTAGCATTTGTTTATTTTGGGTACCACTCAAGGTTTAATAATTAAAATAGAACAAAAATTGAGAAAGGTTGTATCTCAAAGCATAATAGGTAATCTGAATAAAGACGAAACAACTGTATTTATCTTACATTTAATAAAGCAACATGTCTGATTAATATCAGCATAAAATAACTAAACGATATTTCTCGTAAAGCCTTACGATCTTAAAATTACTAAATTAATCACTGTACAACCTTATAATCTATGTTTACTTAAAATTCAAAATGCAATATGATCAATACTGTAATCAATAATGAATGGTGTATTGACCTATATTAACAAATTACAGTTGTGATACTAACTGGTTTGTTATTTACTTAAAGGGCACTAAAAGGATAAGTACTTACTTGTACAAAATAACTATTTTAATCTTGCCTTAAACGAACTATAGCATGCGAATTTTCATTTCCAATTGCAAGACAAATATACGATAATGTAAATGTAATTTCCATTTGTATTCAACGTACAAATCAACGAAATATAGCAGGTATTAACATAAGGTACCTTTCCCATTAAATGTTCCACACAGAATAGATATAACAGCATGTGTGATTTATGCAAAACAGAGGTATCTCCATTTATGTTAATAAAGATGATAATGCATTATCGGGCGCCATTTTGACCAAGTAAAGTTCGTGATGTCACACCACGCTTTTCAACGATACGGAAATTTACCAAAATCAAAGCTTTTTCTTAACATAAGCAGTTCCCTTTTTCCTACTTTTGTTCCTACCTTTGCTCCCTATTAAATATTTTATATAGAAAATGTAATTAGGAGCCTTTACACACCTTATAAAAGGGAGTAAAACGCAACAAAAGATAATGTACTGATCTATAAGAAACACGTTCGGAAATGTGTAAGCGTGTTCAATTCACGTTGCGCATAGGACAAAAATTGATATCTAAAATATACACAGGGACGTTCGTAATTATGTAGGCTAAAGAGAAACTATCGAGATATAAAAACTTTAATTATTGAAGGAAAATAATGCAAATTTCGAAACTTAAATTAAGGTAACGATAGACAAGAATTGGCACGTTACATTGTTAACCAAAGCAAAAGGCTTAACCAACGTGAAATGAAATCCTTCCACAAAAGGAAAATCAAAACAACTAATGATCTGAATATCTTGAGGTTCGAGAAAGTATTGTCCTTTAAAATGGCTGAAGTGCCATTAGGAAAACAGATTAGAATTTATTTTATTTAATTATACTGGTAGTGACCATTTTAACCAAAATTTTAAAAAAGAGAGCTACCTACTTCATTATAACTATAAGCTAGAATTTTAGAAAGTTGAATTGAGAATATGGAATGTATGAACAGGATAATAGAAAAATATATAGTCGGAATAAGTAAAATTGTATACAGAGTGGACCAAAAGGCTGGAAACGCCCAATTATCTCATAAATTGTTATTCCAATTGTACAAAATTTGGATTAAGCCTATTTTCGGATAGGGAGATTCCAGATTTGACATTTGCAATGTTGTCAAATTTCTCTGATATTATTAGTCACTTTTGTTTTTTAAATATATCACCCTGTATATGCAGTCATTATGGGAATCTCCTCTTCAATATGAGTTGAACCATGTGTAACACTTATGATGTTATGTAGTCTAGAAAGTCTTAAATGTATAAAACGATACAAAACAAGTAGATTTGAGGAAATTTAAATGTTTAAATACAATGGAATGCAGTGACTTTGACATTTTTTCACTATTTACATTATTAAATAAAACTGACAGTAGATTGATGTGTTTTGAAAAATTCTGCAAAGTAAATTGTTTCTTTAAAATGGCTGTTAATGAAAAAGAACGAATTACTGTTCTAATGATGAGAGGGTACGGCGACAGAAAAAGATGTTATAGTGAAGTGTAGCCAACCTGTTCAACGATACTTTCCCAAACCGTTTTCATATCCATAAGGCGACGGTACAAAAAAAACGTATAGTGCTTTGAGGACTCTGGAGGAGTAAAAGATAGATACCGACCAGGTAGACAAAAACGGTTATAAATAACAACAAAACCACAGGTATAATGCAGGAAACATTTCAAATGCCAAATCTGGAATCTCCGTATCCCTAAATAGGCTTATCTCAAATTTTGTACAATTCGGACTAACAATTTACGAGATAATTGAGCGTTTCCAGACTTTTGGTCCGCTCTGTATATTCAATGAAAGGAAAATTGTACATTGTAAGTGGATGCGAACTGTATATATTGAGTGAACGAAAATTGTATATCCAGAGTGAATAAAAATTGTGTGAATGAATTAAATGAATAAATAAAAAAATTAACCCGTAAATTAAATTATGTAAATCAAATCACTACTAAATTTACTAATTAAACTGTAAAACAAAAATTATTCTATTTAACTACCATTACAACTGCAGCAATATATATATATATATATATATATATATATATATATATATATATATTTATATATATACATATATATATATATATATATATATATATATATATATATATATATATATATATATATATATTTATATATTATATACAGGGTTGCTCACTAGTGGGTCAAAGTGAATCTGCGGCTAAACTGTGCTCAATAGATAAAAATGCTTTATACAAAAGTTGCTTGAATTCAAACACGTTATAACCTAAAGATATTTTCGCACATACAGGGTGTTCCATAACAGTGTACATAACATATCTTTCTTTTTTTAAATGGAATCGTATAGTTTTTACTGCGGATTTCGTTTCTACTCTGAAAAACAACAAGTTTCTATTAAACATATCGTATAGCTAAACTTAACCGTTTTTGATAGATTTCTACTTTTAGATAAAGAATTATCATTTTTCGGCGTAGTTCAAAAATTTATTTTAAAGTTACTACCAAATGTATGAATTTGTAACTCCACGTGTGCAGACATGGATCTTTCAAGAAATATTAATTTTTATACAGGGTGTACCAGAAGTATGAATTAATAGTTTTTTTGTTTTAAATATAAATAACTTTCTTATCTTAAATACGACAGTCTGACTATTATTTAATTATTCGATGTAAAATTGAAAGGCCTACATTTTTTTGAAACAAGAAAATTTTGCCTATCTACAACGGTTTTTGGAATATTTACAATTTTAAGATTTTTATTCTAATTCTTCGTGGTATATTCAATATTAGGTGTATTGATCATAACTGTTGTCATACTTAAATAAATAGTAAAATGTATTGGCTTTCTTATTATGTATACGAGTGAGAATTTAATTTCATAGAAAACTTTTAATAGATATAAAAATAATACTATGAACAAAAAACTTTCTTAAAAAGCAAGCTTGTATTCACGCGTAGAAAGTGCAATAAAAAGGAAAAAATATTTTTTTTTTTGTACCAATATGTGATCAAAAATCTTTACGACTAAATATAAAAGCGTGGTGCTCTCATACTATAAACATGTGACGAAAAGAAATGAATTATGATGAGCGCCTCACGCTTTTATTTTTAGTCGTAAGATTTTTGATCATATTTTGGTGCAAAATATGACTTCATTTTAGTGCACTTTCTATGCGTAAATAAAAGCGTGCTTTTTAAGAAAGTTTCTTTCTTCATAGTATTATTTTTATATCTATTAAAAGTTTTTTTCATGAAATTACATTCTCACTCCTATACGTAATACAAAAGTCAGTACATTTTAACATTTATTTAAGTATCGCAACTGTTATGATCGTTTTCTGGTCAATATATCTAATATTATACAGGGTACACATTTATTATACCACGAAGAATTAAAATAAAAATCTTAAGATTGTAAATATTTCAAAAACCGTTGCAGGCAGACAAAATTTGCTTATTACAAAAAACGTAAGTTTTTCAATTTTCTTTCGAATAATGTAATAATATACAGGGTTTGTATTTAAGGTAAGATAATAATTCACATTTAAAACAAAAAAACTATAAATTCGTATCTCTGATACACCATATATAAAAAATAAATAAGTCATAATATTTCTTAAAAGATCAATCAATGTCTGCACTAACTACATGCGGAGTTACAAATTCATAGATTTGGTAGTAATCTCAAAATAAATTTTTGAACTACGACGAAATATAACTCTTTATGTAAAAGTACAAATATTTCAAGAACGGTTAAGTTTAGCTATACTACATGTTTAATAGAAAGAGGTTGTTTTTCATAGTAAAAACGAAATCCGCAGTAAAAACTATACATTTCGTTTAAAATCAGAAAGATAGGTTATGTACCGCTGTTGTGGAATACTCTGTATATGAGAAAATATCTTTAGGTTGTAGCGTCCTTGTATAAAACACTTTTTTCTACTGTGCACTGTTTTAAATCACTGATGCATTAATATATATATATATATATATATATATATATATATATATATATATATATAGTAACCTATATATGTTATATCGAATAATTACACTAAATAATTCTTTTAGTAAGATATACTAGATATACATTTTAACAATTATCGTATACAAAGATACAATGGGAATCAATTGTTTAGGTACACCGATTAAATAATTTAAAAAAGATCGATGTTTGAGTGCCAGATTAACTAAAATGCAAATGAAGCAAGTTGCATACTTTATCGTAAGCAAACTTTGATTGCGTTTGTACTTATTTAGATGTTTCAATGTAATGAACTTAAAATAATGTAACTAAGTATTGTAAGGATAGTAATTAAAAAAATTTTAATTAAAGTATTCTGCAAATATTTTTACTAAAATGTCTCCATCTAAATATTATGATCAAAGTATTCGAGTTAATGTATTCCAAAGTGTTTCTATTAAAACTTATCAAAGTGTTCCAAAATATATCTATTAAATCATTTCAATTAGTATATTTTAATCAAAGTATTTGAATTAATGTATTAAACATTTATATCAAGCTATTTGCATTACGTATTTTTGTCAGGATATTTTAATTAAAATAGTCCGAAAAATTATAAGTTAGTTGTTAATTTATTGAAGGGCGAATAAGACTACATGAAAATGTGTATTGACCGATGTCAAATAAAATTTTGGCATAAACCCTAGTGAAGCTAAACGTTTTCGTCTGTTTATCACTAAATTTCAACAAATTGAAAACTTTTCTTCAGTGTTAATAAACATAGTTGTGAGAATAAGAGCAACTATAGGAACGCTAAAACAACCTTTGAGGTAAAAGAGCAATACTTTGTAACATAACTCTGTTAATAATTCAAAACGACTGTATGACTCTTGATGAATAGAAGCAATGATTAGGTAATCATACCGTTTTAAATATTTAAAGATGAAAATGTATCACATAATACCCAAAAAAATAAAGAAAGGCCGGACACAACATAAAGTGAAATCAGGTACTGTCGGTAATAAGTTATTACTAACAGCTTTAAAGTTTAGTGTGTTCGTCATGTTTAGCTAATATGCAGTAGCAAAATGAAGAGTTATGGTTGGTTGTTACATTGATAACTTCGTACTACTTTATAATAATATAATTTAAGTAGATCGTTTCAATTTAGCTTCTCAGAAAAGTCTTCAAATCTCCCACTCTTAAGTTTTTTTAAGAGAACTCATTGTATTCAATCTTGTGCTTTGTGCGAGAAAATGAAAGTGTAACATTTTCTGCATAATTAAGCATTAATCACGCACGCTTTACATAAAAATCTCGAGGGATTTACGTTACCTTATGTATTTTGCCTTGTGCTCTAACTTTTGTCAATTTAGTTTTAATATTGTTCGTATAAATTGAGTACGTACTTACAAGCGCTTCTACATACCATCCTTTAAAATTCTAGATTTCCATTAAGGTATTGGAAACGTATTAATGTAGGTAAACATAAAACTATTTGTCGCATGCACTTTAACGATAATTTTAAAATAAATTAAGCCATCCAGACAGTTTGCGTGATGCAATCCATAACCCCAGAAAACAAATGAAAGTTGTTAAGAATGAACATATTAGATTAAGCTTTACAGAACAAAGCTTCTCGTTTCGTGGGGTTTAATGTGGCTAGACAGAACAATTATGTGCCTAATGTTGTTAGAGTATGCAAAAAATGGTAAACAATATCGATATTTAACAATAATGCTCTACTTATTGAAATAGTTTGGATGGAATGCAATATACGTAAATTAAACTAAGGCTGAATTGGTTTTAGTTGAATATTGATTTGAGGTTGATAGTTGATTTGAGAACACTAAAAAGCCGTCATTATCCCTAACTAGTTTGTTCTATTAATAATTATTGAGTAGAGCTTGTTAGTATCTCATCAACTTCCATTTTGGTTGAATAAATTCGTAGTTTTCTGGAGCAGAACATTACAAATGCTAATTAATATCAAACTTCTTGGCTATAAAATTAAATGTGCTTTTTTAATTTTCAATATAAAGGGTATTTCACCTAAAACTCATTTTCTTCGATTCATTTTTTAATATTCTGTATTATAACTACCTAAATGGTAAATAAACAAATAACCCGCTAGTTTTTCTGCAGCTACACAATATCATAACTTTATATTTGCTTAAATTCTATTAACGTATTTGTACATAATATGATATTCACAAATACATCCTATTAAGAATATGAGCAAAAAGATACAATATGAAATTGCAAGAATAATACGTAGATTTGGTGAAATAACAACATCCTATTTTGATTGTATAATAAATTCATTATGAAACTCATTTATGTTTGAAACTAAAACTGAATAGGTACTTTTGTTCTTGAAGTTGCCTCAGTGTAACTATAATTATAGTAATTAGGCTGATAAAAGCAATCATAAAAATTAAAAAAATTACTAGAATTGGAACTGTAACTTTTTCTTTTTTTTTTGGCATCGAGTGTGCAAAGTAGAAAAAATGTGATGTGCTTGTTTAAGAAAAATAGTAGGAGCTTTCCGTTTACAGAAAATCTATTACGATATTCATTTAGGATTCATACTGTCAACCATAACTGCTAATTGCTCCTTAACTATTAGAGATATCAAAACCAATTTTGGTGTGGTAATACACGATCATTGGACCTACATTATAAAAATATTTAGGTATATACAGGGTGATTAACAAAAACATGCCAAAATAAACCTGTGTTTTTTTATGGAACACCCTGCATATTCCTGAATTTTTAGATTCACTGTTACATTTAGAATGAAAGTATAGAAAAGAGGGGGCACGTTTTAAATGTAAAATACCCTTCGGTCAGAATTTAACCAAATTTTGATATGTTCTAGAACTTGACCAATTGATCAAATGTCTTCATTGCCCGAAAGCTCAAAGCTCAACAGTTTTTGATATACAGGGTCTGCAATATCACTATTTGATACTTTCAATATATCATAAAATGGACATTTTTGCCAATATTAACGCAAAACTTAGTGAAATGTTATTTTTTTTGTGCTACTGGTTATAACCTTTACTTTCATTATTTTTGTACGTACACCTGATATACAGGGTGAGACCAAATATATGTATCTGAAAAGAATTATACGGTGGTATTGTTTTGATATTTTGGTGAATGGAAGTTAACATATATATGTCCATTTAAATTATTATTGCAAGTTAAGTCCACTAGACATCCGTTATACAGAGTGTTTCATTTCTTTAATAGATTTAATTGAGTATTATTATACTTCCTAGTTAATTTTCTGATAACTTAATTGAAATGTCTATATTAAAATAAACTATTTGCTAACAATATATACCTACATAATAGTCACGATGTGTTTATACTGATACTGGTTGTCCAAGTACAAAGGACCAAAGCGATATCTTAAACTTCATATAGGTACGGAAAAAACCGTTAACATAAAAAATCCCTTGCAATTGGATGTCGTTGTGAAATACAAAGCTTTTGGAGATTGACAGATAGAAAGGTTAGCTGTGCTTCATTTATTATGCTCACTATTTTCTAATAAAGTTATATTTAGTATTTACTTATTCGTTTAAACCAAAACCGTAATGTGGTATTGCGTTTTTTCTTCTGCTTTTATTTGTACAACTAGATTTTTTTCTGATTTTGCACTTTTCTTTCCGTTTTTCATACTACAATTATTATTTTTTTCTATTCCCAAACTTATAAAATAACAACAATATAGTAGGTGGCTATGAAACGTCAAAAATTAATCCACTAATTAAGTGATATTGTTGATGCTTAGTTGCAAATCTACTTTTTGAATTAAAATCGTTGAAGAGTTTATGTGAAAAATGAATGTTTTGCTTGTGGAAATGCTTTAGTTCCTAGGGTTATGGTGAAAATAAGTGGTGAGGTAAATGCAAGAAAGTAGGAAATTGTGATTGCACGTCGCCGCGAAGCAAATCTACCAGAGCGGGTCATAATAGAAGAAACTCGAATCTGCAATGTCTGCAATATTTCTATTGTAAGGGAAATTTAAGCAATAGACAACAACCCAAATTATTTGCGATTAAATGTGCTACAAAGGTCAACTCACTTATGCTGCATTTGTAACGATGGGAATGATGTACATAAAATATCCATGAAAGGTAGAATTAATATTTTTGTGCCAGAAAATACGTACTGCTGTAATAGTCATTTGGATGAGAATGGTAATCTGTTTGAGTTTCTGCTCCCTGGGTTACGATATGTAAATCGGCCATTATTAGCAGGTAATGAGATTTATATTTTTTACAAGCATTGCGTAAGGAAATTAAGAAAAAAAGCTACCACACGGCTTACGAAGACGAAAATAACTTCACAGATTCTCAATTTAAAGCGGTTTCTCCTGTAACGAAAGATCAATTTAATAATCTTTTCAACTTTTGTGACCCCATTAGAATAGGAAATTCTTTGAGATATGTAAGTAAAAAAGATATCTTAGCATTCCTGTACAAGTTACGACAAGGTCTTAGTGATAATTTTTTAGCGGTTATTTTTAATTATTCCACAAGACAACAAGCCAATTTAGCTATATCTCTAGTTAAACAATCTCTTTCTGCAAGGTTTGTACCACAAAATATTGGATTTACTGCTACAACAAGAGACAGCTACATCGAAAATCATGTAACTCCTTTTGCAAATCGTCTATATAATCAAAACCTGGATCGGCCTCAAGTTATAGTGTATAATGACTGTACTTATCTAGAAATAGAGAAAAGTTCTTGTTTTAAAGTGTTGCGACAGTCCTACTGTACTTATAAGGGTAAACATCTTATCAAGCCATCTCTGCTTGTTGCCCCGAGCGGATTTATTCTAGACATTCAAGGGCCATATTTCTCAAATTCTGAAAACAACGATGCTAACATACTTATAAGTGAATTTAATAGAGATGTGAATGGAATGTGTGAATGGTTTAATGAAGGAGATATTTACATTCTCGACCGCGGGTACTTGGATGCTATTCCAGCTTTAAATAGATTAGGTATTAATTTTAAAATGCCAGCCTTTTTGCCCAGAGGTCAGATAAGTTATCCACAGAAGAGCTAATGATAGTCGTCTCGTTACGAAAACCAGGTGGATCGTAGAAGTACAATGGGCACTTAAAATCAATTTTACTTTTTAGCTTTAAGATAAAAACACACATTTGTAATATTGCTGATTTTCTTAAAATTGCTGGAGCAATTATAAATAAATATTTTCCACCATTTTAATGCAAGATGCTACTATTAAGTTAGCTGAAAATATTCTTCAAAAGTTCAAGAGCCAAATGTTGTTCAAGCCAGGGTTGAGGAGGAAAACTTACGCGCTAGAAGGGCAGATGGGTTGATTTAAATGAAATTATCGTTCCCTCATTCCCACGTTTGTCACATTACTATCTTAAAGAGTTAACTGTAGGTATTTTCAATTAAAGCTTGCTCCTTTTTATATACAGAACAATGAAATAGAGGACCGCCAGGTTCAATATCAATTTGATGAAAACTACGAACCCGGTTTTATACGGGTAAGGATATATTCTCGCCTCAGAAATGCTACTCGTTACCAGTTGTGGATTGCATTTGTGCCGAATAATGAGGAAGAAGAACCTAACCCAATATTAGGTACTTACTGCACCTGCAAGACTGGTGCCAGAATTTTAGGTACTTGTTCTCATGTGGCAGCTGTACTATGGTTTTTAGGATACGCTAGGTATCAAGAGCTAATCAAATATCCTTCTACAAACGTTTTAAATCATATACTAAATGCAAATAATGTGGAGGTAATTGACATTTAACATTTGATTATGCAACTTTTTGATTTCTATGACAATGGTTATATCAAGACCAAAAATTATTTACTGTTTTCTGCCTCATCAGTTCAGTTAACTGATATCTTATTAAGCTTAGATATTTTTAATATATTAGAATACGTTCATTAACGTTTCTACATAAACATTTCTTATTTCAATGACTGTACAAAGCGGTAGTGATGATGGAGGTAGACCTGCGAAACCGGTCTGTCGATGGTGTGAACAGTGAAGACACTAGTATCTTAAAGAATTTTCTTTTCTTAGTTTTGCAAAATAAAGATGAACTTCGATAAGCGCCTTCTTTATCAAACGAATCTACTGAAAATTTTATTAGAAAATAGTGAGCATAATAAATGAAGCACATCTAACCTTTCTATCTGTCAATCTCCAAAAGCTTTGTATTTCGCAACGACATCCAATTGCAAGGGATTTTTTATGTTAACGGTTTTTTCCGTACCTATATGAAGTTTAAGATATCGCTTTGGTCCTTTGTACTTGGACACCCAGTATCAGTATAAACACATCGTGACTATTATGTAGGTATACACAGTTAGCAAATAGTTTATTTTAATATAGACATTTCAATTAATTTATCAGAAAATTAACTAGGAAGTATAATAATACTCAATTAAATCTATTAAAGAAATGAAACACTCTGTATAACGGACGTCTAGTGGACTTAACTTGCAATAATAATTTAAATGGACATATATATGTGTCAAAAAAATAACATTTCACTAAGTTTTGCGTTAATATTGGCAAAAATGGCCATTTTATGATGTATTGAAGGTATCAAATAGTGGTATTGCAGACCCTGTATATCAAAAACTGTTAGGCTTTGAGCTTTCGGGCAATGATGAAATTTGATCAATTGGTCAAGTTCTAGAACATATCAAAATTTGGTTAAATTCTGACTGAAAGGTATTTTACATTTAAAACGTGCCCCCTTGTTTGTATGTGTATCACTAATCGTTTGGAACCGCGATGCGAGCGTTGTCACCACGATTTTGTAAATCTGTTATACCACCGACTATTAATAATAGTCTACTAAGAAACAAACTGGGAAATTTTTCGAAAACGTGTAAAACTATACAGAAAGAATAACTTACGCGAAATGTAATTTTTCTCAATTTTTTCAAATTCAACACCCTTTACATTTTTTCACATTTGGATTCCCGATGTGAAAACTAGATACTAATTGATAATAGGTTTCATAGCCATAAGACAGGCCCTTCTTGAGGTATTGACTCTTTACTTGAGAATATTGACATACAGAAGAACAAATAAAAGAAAATTCAGAGCAAATAAGAAAATACGAATGGCAAATAAATTCTTTAACACATAGAAAAACTTAATTAATAACTAAACAATAAAATAATTCTCTACACTAGGTTGAACAAGTTGAACAAGTAAACATAAACGAATAAAACCATAAATTCAAATTAAATGCTAACCACGCCTAGCTAAACACTTTGCAATTCGCTCGGTAAACGAAAGATTCACTTGCAACAACATTAGAAGCGAGATGGATTGGAACGCAGCGCTAATTCTATTTTCCATATTTTCGCTTGTGGTGGTAGGATGTTGGTAAACTTTTACATTAACGTAGCCCCAAAGGAGGAAATCAAGGGGCGTAAGATCCGATGGTCTGGCTGGCCATTTTTGCGCACCACCTCGTCCTATCCACCTCATCGCATAATTTCTATCGAGATATTGCCTAACGTTCGGCTCGGGTAACTCATTTTCCAAAAACTGTAAATATCTTTCTCCAGTAAGAGTCCCATCAAAGAAAAAAAGGACCAGCCACATTAAAATTGACTATACCACCCCACACATTAACCGACCATCAATGCTGGTGATCAACAACTCTTGACATGTGTGTATTAGTATCTGAATAGTGATGATAGTTATATGTATTAATATTGCCATTGCCATTCATTGACTTTAATATCTTGACTTGATGTTGCTCGATATGATAAGGATGCAATTGGTTTTTGTAATAAAGCTGCGAACTATATTTCTATTTAGATCTAGGTGTGTACTTAGGTTTCTGGTACTAATTTGCAGGTTTCCTATAAGAGATCCCACAGCTTGAAACTCAATTTCTTCATTTGGGCTTGCTTTTGCGCGCTTGGGATAACATACTTCCAGAATTTATAAATCTCTCAGCTACATTCATAAACGACTCTTTCTGCGGCTGTCTATCGTTTACTGTACAAACGGGTGGCCATCAAAGCATTTCTTCGAGTTTTGTCGTAAATAAAGATCATATCGACCATTTCCTCTTTGGAAAAGAAGTAATGGAACAATATTTTAATCATTATACAAACGTCAAAACAATAGATGTAATTGTTCCTCTTTATTACGAGCGGCTAGCCTACCTGATTTGTTTTGTTGAATTCTATTGTCATAGTAAATTTGTATTTTAGAATATTTTTACGTAAAAGCGTCAATATCTCAATATCATTCTGTACAGTTTTACATGTGTTCAAAAAATTTCCCAGTTTGTTTGTTAGTACATTATTATTAATAGTCGGTGGTATAAACAGATTTACAAAATCGTGGTGACGACGCTCGCATCGTGGTTCCAAAGTTGACTCTATTTTGGAACGAAAGTGACGATATCTGCAGAACGGTTAGTGATACAGATACAAATTTCCACACTTTTATTCTAAATATAACAGTGAATTCAAAAATGCAGAAATATACAGGGTATTCCATTACAAAACACAGGTTTGGGTTGCATATTTTTGTCAATCACCCTGTATATAACTAAATATTTTTAGAATGTAGGTCCAATGATTGTGTATTACCACACCAGAAGTGGTTTTGATATCTCGAATAGTTAAGGAGAAATCCTCCGTCCACAGACACCCACCCTGTACATATCCCACCGCGATTTCAAAAAATTCTAAAGGTAAACGGGTTCTTTTTAGATTGCATATTACAACATTCCAATCATGTTTCAACCCTTGCGCGATAAATAATATTTGTGAACTATAAGTGTTTAACGGGAGCCTTAGAAAATTCCAAATTTCGCGCTAAGTAGTTATATGTTGATTTCTACGTAAAGAAATGGTTATTGGTTATTTGTATGTAAATGTGTTTAATATTAAGATGAAAAGCTTGAGTTTAGTTTCAATAAGTGTTTACATATTTAATATAAAGCTTTCAAATATACGCGGCAGTTTGCAAAAGCATTAATGATTTGAAAAGAGAGGGGAATACGCAGTAACAATTGATTTAAGTAAGCGGTCAGAGTTGGTTGAAAGTAACCAAAGAGGGTAATAGTCAAGTTACCCTGAATTTAGAAATAAAGTAAGATAACGTTAGTGTATAATAGGGAAGAAGTAAAAAACACCTTCCTTATTAAAATAATAAGAGGCTAAGTAAACACGGTGCAAATATAAATATAAATCAAGTTGGTGATAATAAAAAGATGGTGCAATAATTTTTAAATCGCGTTAATTGTTACGCAGTAATTAAAAATCACGTTTTTCTACGTACCGAAAGTATTCCAAGATGTGTTTAAATAGTGAATGCTAAAAATGCAGACTATCGACCTAGTGTAAGAAATTAATATATAAATAACAATAACTCGAAAGAACTGGTGTTCAAAGTAGAAGCGTTGCCATTAAAATCAAACAATTACAGTGGTATTTATAAACTATCAATATATCCAGCAATTAATAACAAAATGATTAAATTGTTGGAAAAAAAAGTGGAAACGTATTATTCCATAACAAAGCCCAAAGAATGTATTGGGAGAATAAAAGAAAATAATGCGCCAGAGGTTCGGTTCACTGAAAAATCAACAAAATACCCCAAGGGAGGCCTCCGACCACCAGCATAGGAACGCGTCAATTATGTCATTGGCTTTCCCGAAGTGACAAACAAGTAAGATTTTTTTAACTGTATAATAAACACAATATCTTGGTGTTTTATTTCTGCTTAATGTGTTTAAATATCGATACTAAACGACGATATATTTTCTTCATTATCGATAACGAAAGTTTTGCATGGTAGTTATTAAGAATATTACTTTAAATTATATGTTTGATTGTTATATGTTGTAAACAAAACATTTTTGCACTGCGAATTTCCGGAATTAAATAAGCATAACGTTTGACTTATTTCTATTATTAACGATTATTGATATTAAAAAAAAATTTTTAAGTATATAAATGCGAAAGGAAGTAAACTCAATAGAAATCCATATAAATAAGAAAATCAAATTGAGTGTAAATTTTGGTAATTGATAACAGTGACCATTTCTTTTAACATTTGAACTAGCTCGTTATCTTGATAAGACAAGAATTCGGAAACGTAAATATTAAAGTTAATTTAATCAATTTGAAATCAAATAGCAAACGAATTAAAATTAAACTAGTAGATGATATCTTTATAAAAGCGAACCCATTCAGTTTAAGTAAGTCTCACAAAAACAGTATATAATTTTTATTCAATAATTTTGAAATCATAAAAAATGGTAAAAGAACCCCACCACCTATTCTTTTTAGCGAGGGAAACATAATAAAGGAGTAGCCACATATATTTAACCTGTTACGTTGGTTTTCTCGTACTTAACAGGTTGACTGCGTCACCGGTCTCCGGGGACCGGTGTTGTTTATTAAAGTAGTGCGGTGGGAAAAAAATGCAAATTTGTAATATTTGCGAAACGCAATTCGTTAATTTTCATTTGTTTTAAATGCTAAAAATAACATTGTACTTGTCTCAGATTCAGCTTTGGGAACCGGTAACGCACAGACATTACAATTTGCTACTCTGGTGCGGGATCGGCCCTGGGGGCCGGTGTATACATGCTTTCGCAGACAATCGGTGTTTAGTATCATTTATATTTCAATAACATATGTACTTACGTGTGTGTTTTGCTAGATTAAAAATGTCGTCTGGCGTTAAGAAAATTTTGTTTTAAGCTCAAAGGGTCGATACAAACAATACAAAAACAAGTGTAGAGTGTAACGAACCGTGTACTTCAGCCGAAAATAAACGAAGATAACCCAAGTGTTGTAAATGCGCGCCAAAGTCCAACTATGCCAAGAGACCTTGTACTTGCAGAGTTGCCAAATGGTGACAGTGAAAATGATCGCAATGATGAACCGGAAGATGACAGTAATGAGACGGAAAATGAAAGCAGGAGTATGTCTGAATCTGAAACTGATGGCATGATATAAATCAGTTAATTATTTTAAGAACTTTTACATGTATAAATTTTATTTTCTTAAAATCTAATTGAAGCGAAGAAGCGAAACCGTAAAATTTATACTAGTTGAGTTGATCGGCCACAGTTTTTGCTTTTTTGAGCGCGACTTTTCGGGAGCGGACTCTGCTTTCGTCATCAGGTTTAGTACTGAGAAGGACTGTTTTCGCACTTGAGTCGAATTCATACGTTATGATTTTTTCCCAAGTACTTGACTACTCGCAGATTCGAACTTGGTACCCTTCAATTACTAGTCTGACACCTTTACCGCTCAGCCATTGAGTAATCCAATATATATTCTTAGAACTTATTGCGCAGGTGTATTAGGCTTAAGCTCTTCGCACATTATTGGAATCCATATGAGTTTCATTTCCACACTAGCTTTTGGCTTATTGGATTTTCTGCTAGTGCGATGTTTGTGACTCATGTGATTTTCCGACGACTTGAGTTCTCGTTGTTTGCCACTATCTGTATGTTATCGCATTGGATGCGGTGGTCTTCGTTTCAGACATGTTCGGCGGTTCTAGATTTTTCTGTTTCGCCCTTGCGAACGTTGTTCTTATGTTCCTGTGTTCTCACCTTGAGTGGTCTACTGCTCTCTCCTATGTATGCTCTGTCGCATTCGCCTGGTAGGCTGTATACACAATTCTTGGAATTCTGATCTCCATTGTGTGGTTTGGTTTTGGTTAGTATTCCCCTGAGCGTTCTAGTCGATTTGAAGGCAGTGCGTATTTTGTATTTGCTGCTTTGCTTCGTATTTTGTCTGAAGTACCTTGTATATATGGTATTATCGCTGTATATTTAGATTCTTCCAGCATATAAGTTATCTTGTTCTTCTAGAAAGGTGTGCATTAGAACCACAGAACGTAGCCTTGATACCAAACGTAGAGAACATATGTGATTTTGTAGATTAGGTCAAACAGGAATTTGCGGTAGCTGAGCATTCTTTAAATAATTTAAATCGTGACATTCAATTTGATAATATGGAAAAACTGTGAAGACAAGCTCATTATTATTTTCCTTTACAACGTGAAGCTATTGAGATATATAAACATCCTAATAACTTCAGTAAGCAAGAAAAAAATCTCCGTTTAAATAGGTTTTCGCGTTTTACAATTATAAAAAGACGTAATGGTACGTCTTTATTTTAATTTTAGCTTTTGGTGTGTCTAGATTTTTTTGCTGTGTTTTTCCTAGACCTTTATAACAAATAAAAAAAATTGGGTATTGAGGTTGGTATATTAAACGGTAAATTGCGGTACGAGGTAAGAAATATGAATCTTTTTTTGTCACACTATTTAATTTTCTAGCATCATAACAGGATCTATGGTCACCGTTATTTTTTTAACTAGCACTAAACAACTGTATTTATATGTATATATTAAGAAACCAAAATGTCTGATTAATTTCAGCATAAAATAGCTAAAACGGTATTTCTCGTGAAGCATTACGATATTAAATAATTTCTAAATCAACACAACTATACAAGCTTGTAATCTATCTTTACTTAAAATTCAAAATGTGATATGAACAACATTGTATTTAATAATAAAACCTATGCCTGACCTATGTCAACAAACGTTACAGTTACGATAGGTTATCACTCATGTTTCTCTCTTGGAAATAGAAATTAGCTGTTTCTACGACCGTATCAAAACAACACTATACTGATTGTTATTTCCTTAAACGTATTAAAAGGATACGTACTTACATGCACTCAAAATAAATAAAACCGAACTGAAGTATGAGAATTTCATTTCCGATTCATAAGATAAACATAAGCTAAGGGTATTTTCCATTTGTCTTCAACGTACAAATAAACGAAATGTAGACCATATATGAATGTAACGTAATTTTCATAATATAAACGTACGGTAATGTAAGAAAGATAATTTTCGTTTGTCTTCCACATACAAATTATGGGAATGTAGAGCAAACTACAAACACAGATATATATTGACAGCATGCGTTATTGGTACAAGGTATCTCCATTTATAATTCTTGAAGCTGACAGTGCTTCATCATGCGCCATTTTATGCAAATGAACATCGTGACGTCACGCACCACGCCTTTCCATTTTGTAATGATACGATTACAATTAACATCAGAGTTTTTCCTTAACGCAATTGGTTTTCCTTAATGTAGAGGCGCACCCTTATTCCATATTAACTATAATATATAGAAAAATGTAATTATAAGCCTTACATACCTTATACAAGGGAAGCAAAACTTAAAAACGTACTGAACGGTAGAAGAAACGGAAATGCATTAGTGGGTTCTGTTCGCATTTGCGCACAAAACATAGACCATAACATATATACAGGGGCGTTCGTAATTATGTATACTAAAGAGAAAATATCGAAATATACCAAAATGTAATTATTGAAAGAAAAAAAAACCTAAAGATACTAATGTATTTAATATATTTAATATATTTATACATAATAACACAAATTTCGAAACTTAAATTAAGGTAACGATAGCCATGAGTTGGCACGTTACATTTTGAAATATATGGTTTACCTATTATACGTTAAGTTACCACTGCACTATAATAATTTAAAATTTGTAGTTAAAATTAGGAATCATATTAAACGTACTGCATTGTGTTTTCACTGTTCAATAACAATTACAGTTGTTAACAATTAACTATTTCTTGGTCAGATTTGACTGTATCTTTAATTGATACGTCACGTTTCGATTGTGAATGCTATTTCAAATTAGAGTTTTTCACAGATTTACACTTACATCATGATTTGGTTAAATTTCATTTAACCTGCTCTTTGAATATACATTCTTTACTATTAGCCATCATTGGAGGGTATTCTGATTTGTCATCTTCAAGGCAGTTTAATAATATTTTTCCTCTACTAAGATTAGATTCCATAGTTAGCTTTATACATTTATCAAACTGTTATATTAATAGCAGGTTTATGTTTTAATTTTTCATATTTCATAAATTTAATTTAAATAAGTCTTAAAGATGTTAAGATTTTACTGGGGACGATAACTGTAATTGATATCTATACGCATACATTTACATAACATACCAATAAAAAACACACCATTTAAAAAATCCAAAAGCTACGTGTTTTAATACCCAGTGCTTTTTTTGGGAACGTGAAAGATGGTTCAATTGTCATTTTACTATTAACTGTCCGAAATTAAACTAAATGGACCCATTTTTAGTGAACATACTTATCTTTATATAGAGTACACTTTGTTACAGACCAAACATACATTAGCACAATTATTCCGTGCATAGATAAAGTGTGCCACGGTGTTTACCGTAGAATATACTCGGCCAGGCTAGCAGTTGGTAATCTTGAGCAGTTTAGGTGTGGGCGGCAGATATGCGACAACTAAATAAATGTGGTTTAGAGCTTAAGGGAAAAAAAAAGGTTAGGCGCCACAAGCTTTCTTTAGGTCCCTAAACTTGAAAAGGGCATAAAAGAAACAATATTGTGAGAGTAAGTGATACTATATTTAACAAAACTATAAATGGGAATTTCTGCAAAGTGTAAAATAAAGTTTCAAATTTTGAATTGGTAATAAACAAAAAAATTCCTTTTAATATGTAGTAAGCAATCAGAATTGGTTGCCAGTGAAAGTGACTTGATAAGTGGAAATATACTAGATAACAGGGCAGGTAGAAACCAAGCAAAGCGTTCAAACGAATTATCAGTAAGCTGAAATAAAAAAAATTAATTTATGCATACAAAAAAAATATGGTCAACACAGTAATTTATTGAATCGATTCAACGTAGGCATACTGCGCACCTAAATAAATAAAAAAAATATAATAATGAATTAATTTGTAAGCTACACAGGGAAAAAAATTCAGTGTACAACTCTGCGTAGCCCCTTCCTCCTATAATCTGAATAAACAAAAAAACTTGACTTCCGGCAATTGAATTCCGACTGTACTACCGTAAATGATTTACAAAAAAAAAATATTGTTACAATGGTACTGAAGGTATATCAAACACAACAGCAAAAGAAGCGTACATAAACAAAATGCGGTACAATAGTCACAATAACTTAGGGTTGGATGTTTTTTTTTATGGTGAATACATTTCGTTTCTTTTAACAGTTATCAATATTTATATTATAAACTACAACAATGGGAATTTTAACTGAACTTAAACATAAGATCAGTGAAATATGATTTAATCGTTAAGCTAACCAATATTATCTATATAAAATGAAAAGGTACGTAACCTCAATGTTTGATTTAACAACGTGAATAGTTATATTAAATTCCAGCTATCCAACACAATCCACAAGCGTTCCTCTTAAGGTATGAGTTGCACAATGGTTTTATTCGTAACAATAAATTATAAATTATACTGGTCTGACCTGTTTGTTGCTACGAAGAACAGAATGGTAAAGGTAGAGTCGAGTCGCAGACCAGAGAAGATGGGTTTTTGTTATACTAATTAGCAATCGCACACCTTGTAGTAAGGGGTTCCGTCTGGATTTTTCGGTCGTAAATTGAATTGGTATTCCTTGATTTAATAATTAAATTATTGTTTGTAGAAGCAAGAGTCGTGAACCGTGAATAGTTCACTGTTAAATGTGGCCTAAAATACATGAATGAAACAGGAACAATTTGAGCAGTTGGTTTAGACTTTTACCTGAGTTGATAGGCGGCCAGACAGGAAACATACCAAGTATTATCCGGAACTTCCGAAATATAATTGTGCAGGCAGGTAATTACTAAATTAATTAATATGTCTGTATTCAATTTTTTTTATATGTGGATGCACGAGATTTATCCAGAATTACCGCTTCAAGTCCACCACATGGCACGAATTTTTAAAAAGAACCAAAAATTTTTGATAATAGAATGAAACCGGAAAAATGCTCAAAAGTACCTAGCAATTATAAAATTTGGCCTAGGGGTCAGGCTATTGAATTGGAATTCAAAATTGATGTCACTAAAGACATCTATTATGCTAAATGTGACTTAAAATAATTATTTTTAAAAAGTTTACTATTCATGAATATATTGAAATTTATTGTTAAATAAAAATTAAACCGTTACAAGTGCGTGCTATCGACCTAGCTCAATTTGTATGGACCGCGGTTGTTGGTGTTACAGGCCGAATACTTATTAGAGCATCAAGCTCGTAAAAGCAATATGCGCGCACGGCATAGCTCAGTGGTGTGCGTGGGATTCCTAGCAATGCTGCAAAAGGGCACTTGCCACAACTCAAAAAACGTCAAAATCAGCAGAAAAGCAAAAAGGCTCCACCTCAAACATTTATAGTGGGAAAACGTGATGAACTAGATCTTAATAATGGGCTGACAGGAAACTATAACGTTCACTCAAAATAAAATACTCGCCTTCCTGAAAATTCTACTTCAAAAATATTTACACAAAGTTCAATGAAATCCTAAGCTTCATATAAAAGCCGCAAAATTGCGATAATAAAACTAAAACTCATTAAGTATTTCGATAAACTTCCACGTCCAAATTATTGGCTCAAATAACAAGAAAACACTGATCCATACGGTAATTAATTATTCAATTTCAAACGAGAGATATGTCACAACAAAAGTAATTGCGATCGAAAATTTATAGTCCTAAAATTTTAATCAACGTCGCAAGTCGGGGTCGTAATCCTTAAATACGAAAAATACACAACAATGATTTACTTCATAATTATGTTTCAAAACATCTTTTACACTAGACTTATTATCAAAATAAAGATGATACATTCGCTAATTTAGACATTCTCATAATCATAACGATAACGCTTATGTTACATGATAGAAAAAACACAAAGTTACCACTGTAACGATGTGTAAATTAAACAATTACCACAAAAATGTAAATTACTCGAAAATTTTGGATGTACTTCAAATTAACTAGACTTTTAAATTTTGGAGGAACCTAAAAATATTATCGCTGTAAGGAAAGATTAAGATTTACAGTATATATACACTAAAAAAATGATACTCAATTTGTACGCACTATTCACATATTAAAAATAACAATAAGCATGGGAAAATGTGCAATCAGCAAAGTGTTTAATCTCATAAAATGTAACTCTTAAAATAAAATTTGTATATTTTGATTTGGAATAATTCCTGCAGGATTACAATAACTCCAATTAATCTATTTGATGTATCATAAATTTTAATTAACAACAAAAAATAAACAAAACGTCGAACATCTAAACTTGACAAACCCTGCCGTACGCAAATTTTGTATATCGTAAACAGAATGAAATAATCAATGCACAGTCCAAGATAATTATTGCACGAATGAATATGCGTTAACATTGAATTTATATCTAGACGTAACTTAAATAATCTCAAACAAAAGGCATATTCATTCGCCTGAATAAAATCACGAACACATAAAAATTCGGAAAAATATAGTTACCTCACACTTCACAACTGGTCAATCAAACACAACGGTACTGAAATGGAATTAACCAACATTTCATCGATAAAAGAACCACTAGCTTCTTAATTTTCTTAGATCATATTTACACAAATTTCGTCAACGACGAAGCATGCGCTTCCATCAACGTATATACACCAGTCTTAATTTAATACTTCTCCACGTATATAAATTTATTAATGCGAACGTTGTATTTACAAATAACTAATTAAAAATTATATTTAGAGAGAGTTCTTTCATTTGTGAAGGCGAATGCTGTGTAAAAGAATTAAAGATCGGCAATGCTTTCAACACCTAATCTAGCTTCTATGGAGAGATAGTCATCACGATACGTTAAACGATATATGTACCGGGAAGTGTGAAACCTTACAATATCATCAATTCACATAAGGGTGCCAGAAAGCTCTTTCCTACGTTAGTTCTATCGCCCCCTACTTCCAAGAAAAAGACCATGGTTTAATTAAAACGGAACATAGTGGAGCAACCAAATTTTACAATATTTCTAATGGCAATATTAAATGATTCGGTAAACTTTAAAAAATAGTTGCGCAACCATTTAACTCAACGCGCCTCAAGCTTACGTTATCAAAAACACAATTTTACACCCACGTCTTAATCGATATGAATCTTTAAGCACATCGAAAGAAACTTCTAAACAGTTTCAATCCTCAATATATTAACATGTGAGTAGATGACCGACACACTCTCCACCACTTTTTTTAAGTCACAAGCCTCGCCCACTTTGACTTTTTTATACGCTCATGTGGGGAACCGTATTTTCCACTCCTATGGTTTCTATTCGGAGGCCTTCTTTAACCCTAATTTTTTTTTACACATCCACGTGTAGGGCACGATTTTCTACCCCTATGGTTTCTTTTCGAGGGTCAAACCTTGATGGAATTTTCAACCCTAATTAGAGCCTTTTTGACAGCAATTCTTTGCAGTTGGAGCAGGGGCTAGGTTATTTTTTGTATGTTGATCTAATTAAGGTCCTTTTGGTTGTATTAAGAGCAGTACCCCTGGAGGTTAGGCAAATGCACACGCATACAATGTTGGAAATTGCATAAATACCCTAATAAGATATTATTATTAAAATTATCGATCCCATTGTTTTAAAATGGCCATATTCTATTGGGTACGTTCGGATGATCTTCACCTATACGAGAAATTTATTTATACGTTGTATTTCTAATAAGAAGGTTCTTGTAAGGCACGTGTAGGGCTTCGCAACTTGTTCTCGGGCCTTCGCCCCCTGACAGGAGATAGTATGGGAACCCTAACCTTATAAGACAAGTGTAGAGCTTAGCCCCTATCGTGGCCCCCTTGGTGCAATGGTATGTAGGTTCTAACTTAAACTTACAGCTGTAGGCCTTAGCCCCGTCATACAAAATTGCATTCAAATAAGATGGCCCTAGCCTTGTAAGACAGGACTTGTATCAGGGTCGGCGCCCTGGCCCCTTTGAGTAAAAATTGATTTTAGCATCATCTAGTGGCGTATAGACTAATGAACATTTTCTATAATAGAAGTTGATAATGCACACCTCTCTCTTGCTCTACCTTGTTTCTCCCTCTCCCTCTCTATTTCGGCCCTTTAACACACGCACGCACGCACGAACCCACACACACACACACGCACACGCACACGCACACGCACACGCACACGCACACGCACACGCACACGCACACGCACACGCACACGCACACGCACACGCACACGCACACGCACACGCACACGCACACGCACACGCACACACACAAACACACGCACGCACGCTGGCACGCACGCAGGCACGCACACACGCACGCACAGGCTCACGCGCCCACGCGCGCACGCACACACCCACGCACGCACCCACGCGCCCACGCACCCACGCACCACGCACCACGCCACACGCACGCACACGCACCACGCACGCACACGCAGCACGCACACGCACACGCACACGCACACAGCACACGCACACGCACAGCACACGCACAGCACACGCACACACACACGCACACACACGAACACACCACACGCACACGCACACGCACACGCACGCAGCGCGCCCCACGCACACACACCAACGCGCCATGCACACACATCAAACAATCAATCAAATTAATTATTCAATTTCAAACAAATCATGCTCAATTAAATCAACCAGATCAATCTCAATCAATCAACCGAAATTATGTCTTACAGTTTGCGGAAACCAGATTACGATTCAAAACTGAATACATTAAAGTCTAATTAAATATGACGTGAAATAATAAATAATTTCTACCCTAATGCAATGATGCTTTATGTATAGGCAGATTCTCTGTTTCTAAACAGACATCACCTATACATTCGGAAAATTATATCTGATTTATTTGTGTGTTCAATTACATACACACAATGTTGCTTTATAGAAACGTGTTCGTTAACTTTTATAAAAACCCCATTAAAAAGACTGGAAAATAATTACTTATATATAACAGAGTTAAATTTAATTAACATGTTTTAAGAACATCAAACTGATATAATGGAAATAAAATCCAAAAGGGTTTAATGGTTTTGTTATTATACGTCAATTAACAATAACTACAAGTTTAAAATCTACGAATATATATATATATATATATATATATATATATATATATATATATATATATATATATATATATATATATATATATATATATATATATATATATATATATATATATATATATAAAAATAATACACTTATCTTTCATGCGGTTGTTCTAATAATGATAACATATGTTGAACTGAAATATTTTTTATACAACGTCTCCACATGTAATCTCACTAAACACGATTTGTGAATGGTTGGATATAAACTGGCTATTACATTCCGATCATTATCTAATTTGGAAAGTAATGCACAAAACCTGACTACTTCTACTCGTATTTAGCAATTATGCTGTACTTATAAAATTCACTTTCAAAACACAAATATTTAAAAAATTTTCCTAACACACACACACACTCACACACGCACACAACTAAACGATTTAAAATTTCTAGTCTGAAATAAGAGTGACGTAATCTAATTTATTTGAAATTTCATAGAGAGCATCACCATTATCGAGATTTTGAGATACATTCACCTCATCGTCTTCACCTTGAACGGTTATATTGTAACAACCTATAAAGCAGCTAATAACCCTAACAGTTTTATCAGACACTATTATTACATGGACATGAGGTGAACCGTAAATTAACTGCTTTCAGCATGGCTCTGGAAATGCTGCACACTCTTCAAATCTTTCAGTTCGTTCGCAGAAGTTGTACCGTATTCATTTCCTTCAATTTTATCTGCATTCTGTTTCGAGACTGTAGTACGTTTTCTAATACATAAATAGAATCTTCAATACTGTGATGCGTGTAGCAGCAAAACACGTTCTTTATTTCATTTTTAGATTCTACTTTAAATTTTAAGTAAGTTTTATGTACCATGTCCTATACCTAAACTTAACAGTTATCTAGAAATACACAAAAGAGGGGATCCCGCATAAATTTGTTCAAAACTGAAGGAAATATTTTTCATGAAATTGCTGGAACACGTCAAATATTGTTTTGCGTTATCCATTTTTATCCATTAATTAAATATTGCCGTACCTCTATGCTGAAATGTGGTGGCGCATCATCTTGTTGAAACCATATTGACTAATTTGGAATGTTTGGATTATTTGCATTTGGAAACATAAGACAAAGTTCGGGTACCAATTCATTTCTCAAAAATTGCAAATAGCGTTGACCTGTTAAAGTACCCTCGAAGAAATACGGGTCTATGACTCTATCTCTTACAATACCGGCCCAAACGTTTACACTCTGAGGATATTAGGTGTGAGTTTCAATGGCCAATGCGGGTTGGTAGATGACCAATAGCGGCAATTTTATTTGTTTATCATACCATTTAGCCAGAATATCGATTCATCAGAAAAAAAAAATTTCTAGAAAAAAACCGGTCATCATTTCAGTGGTTCATAAAAACTTCGCAGAATTCTAATCGACGATCTGGATCGTCTCGTTAAGTTCGTGGATTGATTGTACTTTATACGGGTGATCTTTTTCTTTTTTTTTAATTCTTCGTACCGACGACTTTCCTATGTTACTATCCAGGGCTATTTCTTGAGTTGGTTTATGAGGCTTTTCTTTAATGGACAAAAGAACGTCTAATATCTTATTCTCGAAAATCGAGGATCGACCAGATCTGGGAAGGTCTGTTACATGCCCTACTTGTCGAAATTTTTTTTCAATTCGGCTTACAGTAGATTGTAATATTCGACAGTCAGGATATTTAGCATTGAATAGTTCACACACTTCTTTTTGAGCCCTAGTTCGATCGTCGCATCATGATTAAAATCTCTATTCTTTGAGTTTCACTTAACTTGGCCATTTTTTTTCACTTTAGCAATATGTATAACAACTATTGTAAGAATAAACAGAGATTAAAACATAGCACAAAGATACTAACTGTTTGACAAAATGTTACTATTGAAACCAAATTTAATGTTAATTTAAAAGTATTATATAAATATCACCCGCAAATGTTTCAATAACAGTTGAATATCGACATGGGTATATTACATAAAATATGTTTCTACATTAATAGTTCTATCGTTATTTCTATTTTAAGGGACTTTTGACCCTCTCCTATGTGTATTTCTCGATAACTGTTAAGTTTAGGTATAGGACATGGTACATAAAACTTACTTAAAATTTAAAGCAGAATCCAAAAATGAGATTAAAAATAGCTGTTTCCATTTGAAAAAATTAAGTTGGTAGTCATAAATTGTTTTTGGGCCACCCTGTATACTAGAACCTAGCATCAAAAAAGTCGACGTGTCCGAACGTTTTTCCAAAGAACAAACACCTAATTTTTAATTGAATTTATGCGGTACTTTTGGCCCTTTCTATATATATATATATATATATATATATATATATATATATATATATATATATATATATATATATATATATATATATATATATATATATATATATATATATATATATATATATATATATATCTGTCTCTTTGTGTGCGTGTGTGTGGTAGTCACAATTTTTTCTTTCAGTTTGTTTTCTCCTTATTGTCTTTTTTGATTTTTAAGGTGTGATTTCAAAAAGTGCTGGCCCTCTTATTATTAAAAAGGTTTATGCATGCCAACATAAGTCTTCTAAGTGCACTAATTATTTAGCTAGCTGCTAGGTTGTCTTGCTTGATTTTATTGAGTTAAAAAGCTTTTGGTCACATTCGCTATGCGGGATTACAATCCGCGTCATAGTCTTTCAAGCACACACAGGCGGTTTCAATGTCACCGTTCCTTCTTTTGTTATTAGTATATTTTAGGCTATTGAACCTATTTCGTATTATGTGACTGTTACACTACTAATAGGCGTACATATAGTATAATGTCGTTTAGGAAGTTTGTGATCGTTTACGGTACTCAAATTATTAAATGATTTTTAAATTATTTATTTTCTTTGAAGTGTGCTAATAGGCACACGAATCCTTGTGTGTGTAATTATGTAGTAATTACAGCTTAAACAATTAATTGTTATGCACGAGTGCTAAAATAATCTGTTACGACAAAAAGTTGCAGGTAATCTTTAAGTGTTTATAAAAGTATGTGCCCATAAAAAAGTAGTACAGCCATTTTTAATTAAGGGTATTTATACAGTAATTGCATCGTTAAAGAAATAAGAAAGAAAGTTACATTGAGTTGCTTTCTGCATATCGGATTTGGGAAAGATTCAATTGAGTACTTGTCATGTATACAGTTGTTAGTAAAAATAAAACTGTAACTTATTAAGTTGGTTAAAATACTGTGACACAAAGGTTTGCATTACAATCAGAGTGTTGCGTGACATTTAACAGAGTCAATTTCGTTTGATCGGTAAGTTCTGTACTTTTTAGTACCTTCGAATTTGAAAGACAAACGATTTTAAGTAAATTAATTAGTCGAATTTTAAATAGTTAAATCTTAGAGTATTTGTTTTTAAAGTATACAAAGCATTACCTAGTCACGGCCGCTGATAAGCGTGATACTATACACCCAAGCTGTAAGGCATTACCCACATTGAGGTCATCGCGTTTAAGTCTAATCAGAGCACCTGGCGTCAGCTGTTCAAGTGAAAGTAAAACTACCAGGTAAGAAACTTGCAATTGTTTTAAGATTGTTGTTTTGTTTTAGAGTTGAACATCAAGGTAGGTTAATGGATTAGTACCGAATCGAAGTTCTTTTGATTTTCCAACACTGTATTAATTTCGTGCCTAGACTACAATATGATATAGCGGAGTTAGAATAAGGTATTACATCATTTTTAAAAAGATGCAACAATTGTATAGACTTCTTTGAATACTTAATATACGTATTTAAGGATTATTGAATTTTATGTCAACAACCTTATCAAATTGTTTAACGTTGTCAGCTAATCTAATAAGAACCATTAGTGTAGTGATTTACATAGGAGTGCTTGACAATATAATTAGAGGTTTTATGTAACGTATAAAGTAGTGGAAAGGGTTTTAGAATTAATTATACTATCGATAAACGCACAATATTTACGTGAGAAAAATTACAGAGGTTCACATTACACACTTCCCAATAGCTGATTTGTAAAGCAATTAAATTATTTATGATTAGTGAACTGGTTATTCCAGCTATGATAGCATACTTATTACCGCTGTGTTAAAAGTGTCTTCCAGAATTCTGTACTCTAAATTATCTATGCAGTTATTTGCTATTGACGCAACTATTGAGGACAGTAGCAAATATTTTAATGTTCGGCCTCTTTCAATACTTAGTGAGTGACGATGTACTCATTATTTACAATACAATTGAAGTTATTAAGCTTATTCAGACCAAGCTTGGTGTACTTTTTTGAGTTCAAGCTAATTTTTCGAGTTTTATTACGGTAGATGAGTAAAAATTTATCTTGTTTTCTGTGATCATTCAAGAATTGATAACAGCTTTAGCCCAAAACCGTTTACCAAAAATCTAGATCACAGTGGCGCCAGTGACGTTTATTAAGTATTAAATGTTGAGTGCTATTTTTCGGTAGATGTGAGGGTTTAAAGCATTATTTCAGCTACATTACATCCTACGGCCTTCTCCAGTGAGCTAACTTGGCAACCGGCTTATTGTAAGCATTACACGACGCCCAGTGCGAATTAACAAAGTAGCAACTTGGTCATTCCATATCATTTACACATGTTGTATTAAAACGTGTTGAGGACTAAATGGTTATATAAAATAAATTGTATTTAAACTATTAGTAAATATGACCAGAAAAATTTAGTTCTTATGGTAACTACCATTAACTTAAGACATAAAAATTGAACATATATGACCGATAATAAAATTTCCTTTCTTTCACCGTTTACAATAATCAAAATAAAATCTTAATGTAGTTTTAAATTGGGCTCTTTAGCCTATACCTAATACAGGTAAAAATATACAGTGTTGATGACCGAGAGTTTAAACTTGCATAATCATAAAAAAAGAATCTAGAAGAAAGGTTTGTAATACATACACAAATTCTCCTATTTTAGCAGTTGGTGTAAACCAGGTCTTATTCCAATAAGTAAACGGGCAAATCTTTATAAACGGGTTTTAGTTTTATTATTTTCTTAGTAGCAGTAGACATGAAATAATGGCGCATGTAGCATAATGTAAATTACATGTACGGTATGATCCATTAATAAAAGAGGCCGGCTGTATATGAGAAACTACGCATCGTACAGTTACCGGGAAAAATATTGATAATAATAATAGTATCAATAATAATAATAATAATAATGTGACAAAGACGTCTTGATTTCACTATATCGCAGCTTTAGCTAAAATCGAATATGGCGCGATAGTGTACCGTTCTATAAGAAAATCGTGGCTAAAACCTATAGAAGCGTTTCAATATAAGGCACTCAAATGGGCAATAGGGGCGTTTCGCACCAGCCCTGCAAGGTCAGTTTTGTGGGAATCTGGAATTGAACCATTACAGTATAGATTTGACATATTGCTAGGAAACTATGCTGTTAAAATAAATTCAAATACTAACCATCCCAACTATAAGATCTTTAACGAAAACATAGATTTGGATATTTTTCGAGCAAGGCCCAGTTCAACGAGGCCGGCAGCGATTCCTTTCCATGAGATGAGTAATAAATACAGTCTTCCCAATATACAAACGGTGCAAAGATGTGTATGAGGAACCTCCATGGAATCTCCTCCGTCCATCGTTCGCAATCGGCATGAGTGCTTACCTAAAAAACATACACCGAAGGAAATCTATATAGATAAGTACAATGAACTGCAAAATACTTACCGAGGCTACAATTTTGTATATACCGACGCATCAAAATCCCTTGTAGGAGTAGGCACAGCCTTTGTTAGCGGTGATATAAGTCATTACGTAACTCCACATAGAGATATTAGTATACACACAGCGGAACTAATTAGTATAAAGCACGCGCTACTGTATATCGGAAGTGGTGCGGAGAATAACAGATTTGTAGTTTGCTCGGACTCGCTAAGTGCAATGTATGCACTTAAAAATTTTTTGAGTAGCGAGGGTTTAGAGAGGGAAATTCTGAACATGGTGCATGATCTACAGCATAGAGGTTTCTATATTGTGTTTGCGTGGATACCTGGACATATAGGGATTTTAGAAAACGAGGAAGTAGACAAGCGGGCGAAAGCGGCAGCCCAGGCAAATGAGGTGGATGCTGTAGCAGTGAGAACCGAAGACGCTAGAGTCATATACAAAGCTGCAATACATAAGTTTATACAAAGAGAATTCCTAAACGAAGCATCACAGTTGTCATGTGTTAAGACTGAGCCATTTAAATGGCAATGCCCGAGTAAATTTAACAGGAGGGAACAGACAGTTATGACAAGGCTACGTATCGGTCATACAAACCTCACCTCCATGCATATGCTAAAAGGAGAGCGTCCGCCAAGATGTGACGAATGCAATGTAAGATTAACAATCCATCATATACTTTTACGGTGTACACGATATTAGGTTTTTATACAACAGTATATCAAGGAAAGAACAATTAAGGACGTATTATCGGGTAATGAAGAGGATACTCTTGGGGTAATAAATTTCTTAAGGAAAACCAATTGTTCCATAAAATATAAGTTACAGATAACTAGATAACTAGAGCTAATAGCCTTAGATGCTGATGCTCGATAAAAATAATAATAATAATAATAATAATAATAATAATAATAATAATAATAATAATAGTAATAATAATAATACAAAACAAACAGAATTCTACAAATAGGACTAAAAGGCAGAATAACTGATACGAATTGAACGCTTACTAATATATATATATATATATATATATATATATATATATATATATATATATATATATATATACAGGTGGCCACCACCAACGCGTCGTCTCTACCACCCAAACGACTGAATTTTTCAAAATCTGTTTGGGAGAGAATATGTAAGCCTTCTAGGACTACAATCTAAAATTAGTTTGATTTATACAGGGTGATCTACAAACTTGTTACTTATCAAAGTTACATTATTTTAAATGGAATACCCTCTTTTTTAATTTTTTTTGAAATAAGGTGAAAAATAACGTAGACTTTATTAGAGTTCCTATACCTAAACCTTACAGTTTCCGAAATATTTAACATTTTTTGAAAATGTAGGGTTGTCAAAAAATTCAAGTATTTTTCGATTCAGAAAAGATGAGACAATCTAATCTAGGTCACCGTAATAAGGATATTTGGAAGTACGTATTCTGTTGTTTATTGTTTCAAATCATAATTTATGAAATACAAAGAATAACGCGTAAAGTTAACAAACTTCAAAGTTAAATATCTTTGTTATTTTAAATACAACGCCCAAGAAATTTTTATAGGAATGGAATAGTCTTTTGACAATAGTTCGAAATGTATTAGGGTTCCCTATACCTTACTTCAATACTTTTCGAGAAATTAGTGCATTTGTTACATTTTTAGAAATTACGCCTTTAACTCATGTCGATCAGTTAGAATTCTTTGATTTATAAACATTTCTGTCATATTGACGTATTTCAATTAAAATAAGTTAGAATTCTGTGATTTACAAAGGTTACAAATGTGTTAAACGGTTTTTGGTTTATTAAGGTTATCAAGGTTATACGGTTGCTGGTCTTGAAAAAGACCGTTTTACACTATGCACCGAGAGCCTACTGCTGGATTTGTCACTACAGTAACTGTTCAAACTGATGACCGTCTTCTTGAATGCATAGTCTAATTCTTTCTTCCAAATTTTGTCTGACTTTTCTTAACATATCTGGAGTAATTGTGTCCACCGCATTACTAATTCTCTATTTCATATTGTCTGCAGTAGTAGCAGGAATATTGTAAACAATATTTTTAATATATCCCCATAAAAAGTAATCAATTGGAGTAGACAAGGCGATCTTGGTGGCCAATGACATGGTCCGCTCCTTCCAATCCATTTATTAACAAATTTCCTAGTTAAATAATTTCTAACTCTACGATCAAAGTGTGCCGGTGCCCCATCTAATTGTAGCCACATATTCCCTCTAATGTTCAACGGAACGTTTTCGAGAAGTGTCCAAAAGTCTCGCTTTAAAAATCTCAAAAATTTTCTACCATTTAAATGACCATTGAAAAAGTATGGTCCAATTACCTGATCTCCAATAATTCCTGCCCATACGTTTATGCTCCAACGATTTTGGCGGTCAACAGTATTAAAAGCATGCCTATTCTCGGTATCATAATAGTGAAAATTATGTCTATTTACCAAACCGTTGTTGTGAAATGTTGATTCATCAGTAAACAAAACGAAATTTAAAAAATCTTGTTGATCCCCTATTTTTTCAATTGCCCACAAACAGAAATCTTTTCGTTGTTGAAAGTCATTGCCATACAAATTTTGATGAATTTCTATGTGCTAAGCATGAAATTTGTGTTTTTTGAGAACTCTTCTCACACTTCCTCTACTTAAATCTGTTTGTCTAGCAATTACTCTAGTACTAGTATGGGAATTTTGAGCGATAGATCCTAATACTAAAAACTCACTATCTTCATTGCCAGTTACCGGTTTACTTTTATTAGGTTTTGGATAGGCAGTGTTACCTGTGGCTCGAAATGTTTGTAAAAACCTTTCAAAAGCTCTCGTATCAGGATGGTTGCGATCAGGGTACTTTTGGGCATAAACCCTGGAAGTCAAAAGACAATTTTCATGGCATTCTCCTCTGGTCAACACCATATCCACTCTTCCTTGCACTGAATATTTCATTGTAATGAAAAAATCATCAATAGTTATAAACACTGTCGTATTTTGAAATACGTCAATATGACAGAAATGTTTATAAATCAAAGAATTCTAACTGATCGACATGAGTTAATGGCGTAATTTGTAAAAATGTAACAAATGCACTAATTTCTCGAAAAGTATTGAAGTAAGGTATAGGGAACCCTGATACATTTCGAACTATTGTCAAAAGACTATTCCATTCAGATAAAAATTTCTTGGGCGTTGTATTTAAAATAACAAAGATATTTAACTTTGAAGTTTGTTAACTTTACGCGTTATTCTTTGTATTTTATAAATCATGATTTGAAAGAATAAACAACAGAATACGTACTTCCAAATATCCTTATTACGATGACCTATATTAGATTGTCTCATCTTTTCTGAATCGAAAAATACTTGAATTTTTTGACAACCCTACATTTTCAAAAAATTTAAATATTTCGGAAACTGTAAGGTTTAGGTATAGGGAACTCTAATGAAAGTCTACCTTATTTTTTCACATTATTTCAAAAAAAATTAAAAAAGAGGGTATTCCATTTAAAATAATGTAACTTTGATAAGTCACAAGTTTGTAGATCACCCTGTATAAATCAAATTAATTTTAGATTGTAGTCCTAGAAGGCTTACATATTCTCGCCCAAACAGATTTTGAAAAATTCAGTCGTTTGGGTGGTAGAGACGACGTTGGTGGTGGCCACCCTGTATATATATATATATATATATATATATATATATATATATATATATATATATATATATATATATATATATATATATATATATATATATATATATATATATATATATATATATATATATATATATATATATATATATATATAATTAACCCCTACCTATTATTATGATTTTAACCGTTTTTTTAATTTTTTTATAATTATATTAAAATATTATATAGTTATTTTGTTTAATATTATATTATTTATTTTTGGCTGCGAACTCTTAGAATTGAAAATATACTCAGTCGGTAGAACTATAAGACTCATCAACAGGGGATAGGGATCTAAATTTAGAAGAAACTTTACTTTTAACATTGTAAAATAAATGATTATGAATTTTAATTATATTGATTGTTTAAATACAATAATCATAGTTAATATGATTGAAGCACATTGAGATAATGTCCTATTATTTCTATATTATATAAATTGATTAAGTAAATTGAATTATAATTTTTAATTCGCATTAATACCTGTGTTACACCCTGTACATAACAAAACTCTTTTAAAAGTATACGTGGGCATGCGCTGTGAATACGCATATGATTTGACTAACTAAAATGAAATTCGACATACAAGTAAGTATAACCACGTTTGAATAAACAACAATTAATATAAACCATTTAAATTTTTAGGACAAATAACATTCCCTTTGGACATGCATACCTGTTGTTGCACATCATGATTATAACAAAGGATAGAAATTATGAACATAACAATAAAGTATCAATGTCAACAAAAAAGTACTCACATACAATGTCCTCCTTTTGTGGGTTACTGCTATTGAAGTTGGTTGAAGAGAACAGCTCCTGCGAACTGCAATTCTGCTCCACGACAATCCAAATTTTCTTATATATGAACAGCTTATTCACTTAGGTAAGTTTCACTATTGTTATTAGAATCCTGACGAATCTTTATTTTTAGGCTCATCACTTCTTTTTAATTAACTTCAAAATAAATTTTGAAAAGCATGGATCGTTGAAGGTTGTTGTAAATTAAACACACTTTTGATAAACAAGGTGTATAATGATAAAAGCACGAAGACAACACAATTAAATATCCATACCAACATAAACAATATAAATTTAAATACAAACAAAGTCGAAACTGCGGAAATATTTTATAACTAATCGAAAACTTCCGATTTGAAATTTACAAAGGTAAACTAACCTTAATTTAATTATTTCTCGACAAAAGACTATCACTTATTTTGTTAACACTTCCGATACTAAATCGCACTTTGTTAATTTACCGAAGTGACGTTGATTTGTTTTAAAAATTATTTTCAAAAAAATTTGGCAACAGCTTACTTTGGCAAGTTGTTGCAAAAGATGAAAATTAAGAGAGTTTGTGAAACTAAAGCACTTGTATTTATATGATTTTCGTCGACAACCAAATCATCGAATGTTTTCATTAGTTACGAAGAACATTTCCTGAATTCTTATTGGCTACTGTAATTTTTACATTACGATGTTTCTTTAAAGCCCTATAACTTTCGCCCCCTTTTACATATCTTAAAACGAAAAACATTTCCATAATCTACATAATTTTATCTATAATTTGAAACCAAACACGGACTAATTCCTACACTTAATAACCACGTTAATTTTTACACTTATTTATTGAATTTACACTAATTCTATGAATTTTACAGGCCTGGAAATTACCTCTACATGAATAAGGGATACTACTAAACCCAAATGTCCATCTTAAACATGCCTACGGCCAATTTGAGAGGAAAATTATTTAAATTCTACCAATACTCTTAAAAACTAAAATTAACAAAAATGGACATAAATATAAGGAATTATAACATAAAATTGAGGCTACCTCACTATTTTTGCCTCTAGTAATTTATTTTATATAAATTGTCTCAATTTAAAATACTTTATACAAAAATTCTTAAGCGAGGATATAACATAACCTCATTTTGTTTATATAATTTTAATGTTAAATTTCACACTTTTAACCACAATAACTGTTAATGTAAGTGTTTAAACTTAATGTTCAAGTCACAAATTAATTTATTTGATCACTTTCGTAGGTTCATAGGTTCTCCTACGACTAGTGTCGGAATGTTGTCAATCACTAGTTTAAGGTCATAAATTGTTGATTACACACAATAATCCCAGAGCTGCTGCATGATTTATGTTTTATAGTCACTCACTAATGTGCTTATTCTGTTTTTTCATAATTTTTGCACTTATATGAGTTTAACGCACAAATACGAATGTTTTCACTAATCTTGGCTACGTACATGTGAATTGCGACATTGATACCAGCCTAAATCTAATTTTAACATTATTTCTTTCAACCACAACCTGTATCACATGTCGTCAGGGAATATTTTTTTAAATAAACTTACAAAACTAAATGAAAACTTGAATTAACTCAAAACGATACCAAACATATCCTATACTTCTATGTACTGTGCTGTCGATTAAATTATACTAACATTATTTAAATTATATTAAGAAATATTTAACTTTTTCAAACATCTCAATGTTTCTTAATCATTCTTATCTAGAATTATTTAATGAAATGCACCATTTCGTACTAACTAAAGTAAAACTTCACTATGCAAATTACATAGCTACTTGCACGCAATTTGAATCATCTCTCTCTCTCTCTCTCTCTCTCTCTCTCTCTATATATATATATATATATATATATATATATATATATATATATATATATATATATATATCTTTATTTATTGATTGGTTAGATATATCCGTCGTTTATTTTTATTTCCCAAATTTGATTAAGGTTAATATAATTTTCTTATCAGCTATCTATTGTATAATTGTACACAATATTTACATTTATTTTATCTGATATATACGTTTATTTTATTTTGCCACCATAATGTTCTTTATACGCCTCCAAATGCGGGAGTAATGTGGTCTTTATAGCACGGAAATGTCATTGATGCTAAGCAGCATGATTGACAGCAAACACATGACATGATACATAATAGCAATATCACAGTATCTTAGTAACAACAAATTAGCCTACTGTCCACTTTATTTCACTGCATTTTCATTTAAAAACTTGCCGAAAATACTGAATCTTTTTCATATTTTGTTCCAGTTTCATGGTGCAAAATAAAATAAAACATTGTATGTACCACGGGCATAATTGTAGATTATGGCTCTCACGAATATAAAAGCCCTCCGCTTTGAGTCGGGCTTTTAACATTCCCTCTAGCCATAATCTTCTGATTATGCCCTTAATACATAAATATCTATTATGTCGCGATATTCGTGTCTGTGTTAAAAAGAAACTTTCTACAGGAAGTTCTAAACCTTTTTAATGATAAATGTTCTAAATTTAGAGGAACATGGTTATAGATTAAGCAGACGTACGAAAAGGATCTTCGAATTACATCTGTGGGAAAATGTGGTGGTGAAAGTAAACCTTTTGAACTAACATTGATTGAATGTACATCAGAACGGTGTCTAATTTTTTGACTTAAATATAGCAATTTGTTTGTACAGATGATGTTATGATACAATTCATGAGATATTGGCAAAAACCTGCGAATCCCGTTAATAAATCTTACAACAGGACTTTTGCACCCTCTGAATTCGGCTAGAATGAGCTCTAGTTAGGGAAGGACCATAAAGCACGTTCGCATAGTTAAAATGACTTAATACCTGTGCATCGCAAAGTTTAATTTTTATGTCAATTGACAGAACGTAGCGGTGCGGCAATATTTTTTTTTAAACTGGCATATGCCTTTGTAATACATTTTGAACTGTGACAAGAAAATCATACACTTGTGTTTAGTTCTACTCCCACATTTCTTTCTACATCGCTACAACGTACTTCATTGTTATCTATTTGAATATGAATATTTTTGTACGTAGTCTTTGTCCTTACCAAAAACTAAAACTTTACATTTATGAGGGTCAATTCAGAGCTGATGTTTTGAAGAATAACCAGACAGAGGAGTTAAATAATTATTTATTAAGTTGTTGGCAATATGAAGATCTGAAGGGCGAAAGGAAAAAATCAACTGCGTGTCATTTGCATAGATATTTGAAGTACAAGAGTTTAAATGAGTTATTAAATTGCAGGTGTATATAAAAAAAAAGGAATAGGTGCAAGAACTGATCCTTGTGCAACTCCACAGTTAATAATCCCTAATTTTGAAGAACATTTATCGGTCTGAACAAATTGCTTCCTAGTAGTAACATAACTTTTTATAGAACGTTGAGTAGATTGTGAAAAGCCAATAAAATGCAAAATAGTGCGCAATATGTCGTGATTTATGGTATCGAAAACCTTAGAGTAATCAATCATCATTAGTATTGCGGCGTTGTCTAGGTCATTGTTTTGAAGGATATCATCAACTAAATCTATTAACGCTGTAGTGCAAATGTAATTTTGTCGCAATCCTGACTGTTTGCTAGGTAAGATCTTATATGCTTCAACATGATGTTTGATCTAGTGATCCATAAATTTCTCTAAGATTTTCGCCGCATGACAAAATAGATGTACAGTGGAGTAAAATCGCCCTTCTAACTCGTTGTTTTCTGAGGGTGCGTGACACCGAAGGTATAAGCAAATGGAACCTATACCATCTTGTAGAGGACACCAGGGGACATAGGAAATGGAAATGTACAACTTTTTCTAGTAGGGCCGAACAAATAGCGCTTAAACGCGACTGCGGTCAAGTTAAAAAAACAAAGTTTTTAACATTAACCGTTGTAATAATTTAAGCTTTTAATCTAAAATTATGATTTTTTTGCATACATATACCTGAAATATGAGCGCTTCTCATAGCAATTGAGGAATTTTGAAAATGTTTAGTTTTTTTAAATAAGGCTAAGAAGTAAAATTATCAAAATCGTGCATCCAAAACTTCACCCTGCGGCGAGCTGAAATAGAAAACAATTAATTTAGTAAAGATGGTAATTAATTAAAATAATCTTGTCCAAAACATGAATAGTAGTGAGTTCTTCTTTTTTCTTTTTCCTAGTTTGTTTTGCAAAATAAACACATTTTGCGTACTTCGAAAGGTGACCTTTGCCAGTGTCACAACCAGGTACAAGTGGACACACCACTTGTACCTGGTTGTGTATCACCACTGGACGATTTTTCTTTCTCCGTAATATAATTCATGTTCTTGTTACTTATATATGAACCACGACATGACGTGTGGAATGTAAAATTTTTTGGCAAAATCAAAAGTCATCCTGTCTTTTTTCCGCCGCTGTCAGTATTGTCAGCAAGCACTTTTTAGTAGGTTTATTAACGAAGTCTTTTTCACATGGTCCTCAACAAATTAAACAATTTATAAGGTCAGCCATATTGGTCTATAAACAGTCAATAGCACAAAATATAGAAATAAAGGAAATAAATATAAGTATCTACACTACAACGGCAAAACCACAATGAGTTAAACTCAACAAATACATAAAACCAAAACGTCAAAAAGTACGTAGCGACTTAATTTTTTTTTTTTAACTTTCTACGTTTTCTACTACATTTGACTCGACATATATGTATAGAAATTTTCAATAATTCACATAGCTCGTCAAGTTTTGGATGCGCGATTTTGATCATTTTATTTTTGTAACCTTATTTTAACAAACCATAAAAGCTTTCAAAATTCCTGAACTGCTGTTAGAAGCGCTCATATTTCTGATATACGTATGCAGCAAATCAGAATGTTAGAATAAATGCTTAAATTGTTAATTGTTAATTGTTAATTTGTATTAACCTTTGTTTTTACACTCTTTAATATTTTACTATTTGTAATTTGCGCGCCTTCTGGGTGTGTAACCCAACGCGGTTTTATTTTGCCTCGGCTTTGCTCATTCGTGTTTATAATTTATTATAAACGGGGTGTGGTTCGTATTAATTACTTGATAGGCTTAACACTGTCACCTTAAATAAATCTCTTAAAGCGTTTTAAAACGTATATTAACTAATTTTACAATAAATAAATAATTAATTAACAAATGTATTTATTCTTTCCGGCTCCTTACTCGCTCTCCTGGGGGGGTTGCTTTCTAGGTACGTAATCGTTTCTGGAAATATAAACATATGGATTATCTTAACTTACTCCTTATTTAGTATGTAATATTTATATTACGGTCCTGTATTTACAGAAGCTGGTACGGTTGCTTTAATACAGTTTTGTTCAACGGCGCCAGTGCAACGAACTCGGACGGAGAAAATCAATATCGTTCTCGGCTTATGCGCATGGCATAATTATATATTCTTCAGTAACTCTGGAGCGTTGAAGCTGGTATGTCGCGCTCCCAGGAAGTAATACACGCGCGAGATCCGCGTATGCAAATGCAAGATCTCTGGACTGTCTTTATTTAATTGTAACCGGTTTGATTTTGTTATTTATTTATCTAACTGGATTAATTACGGACTTCTATACTAAATCTAATTATATACAATTTATTACGAGAACGAAATACTGGATATTAAAATGCTATACTAAATTAATTTACTAAGGTAAATCGTAATATACACCAGGTCGTAGTTATATTATTTAATACCGGTAAACATGGGATAATTTACGTACTATCTAATGTTTTACTCTCCGACGGAATTTCCTAACTTATGTACAAATACTTTTACACTAGGTGTTTCGCGCTGGTTTATTCTGAATACAAATTTGTGCAACAGGTTTCGTGTATACTCTCCTGCGATTAAAGACACCGTGTATGGTTATTGTGTTTGTCTGTATGTATTGTATGTATTTGTTTCGAGCGGGTTCTCAGTAATACTCAGAAGACGTAGGCTATGGCCTGTCTTAACCGGATGGACTAAGAGAAAGGCCGTAGGTCTTTACAGCCCTGTAACAAACCTTCACCCTCAAGTGTTTGCGAGTGACGTGGGGGGGTTACCCCTGCGTGGCACTCTGGGTGTTAGTGTACGGAGTGTTTGCGAGTGACGTCGGAATCTACCCTACGTGGAACTCTTGGCATTAGTGTAAGGTTATAACTCCTGGAGACTCAGCCCGGCGTTATTTACGTTCTGTAGTGTTTGATTGTAAATTGTTAGATTTTATAACTTTACAACTTACGTGTCTATCAATGGCAGTACAGGATTAAACTTTAGGTTGCCCGGTACGAGGTGGTGCGCGTTGTCACACGATCGCGATGGACTCTTCGGCGGCGATTAACAGGTCGGTGCTTACACGAAGCAATCGGTACGGACGGCTACTGGACATCGGCTTGACTTGAATCTACTTCGATTCATTATCCTTCACGCGCGTCGCGGGTTTATAAAGGTGCATCTGTGGGCGGCTTCGCGGCTACCGTGCGGGGGATGCCGTTATTTGATTGGTTGAGATCGTTCTGACGTGCAAAAACTTACTGGTTTTTAGAAATACACGTCAGCGGTGATTAATAAATTATTTGTTGTGCAATATCGCGTAAACCTTTGAAATTTTAGATATAGGATGGTCCGCAAATAATTTATTCTAAAAAGCATACGTAAAGGACGCTGGTTCTTTACAAATTGTTTGTAACAATTAACAATTAACAATTAATTGTTAATTGTTAAATGAAAAAAATTTTCCATTCATATGAAAGATGTCATTTACTCGTTGTCATTGGATACTCTAATAATTGGAAGAGCGAGCGTTTTTTTTATTTAGTCGCTTATAAGCGACAAAGTGACATTCCTCGAAAAAGATGACTTTTGCGTTGTCAAATACGAGCGCAAATGCCTACTTTGGATATCGATTGTAGAAAAAAAGTTATTCTGGTTGTCAGTTTAAATAAAAAGTACGAGTATAATAGCTTAAAAAGAAAAATAATGTTAAAAATATGAATGACAAAATTTTTTAAAACCCTACCAAAAATCAGTATACTGGCGAATAAAGCATCTTTAAATTTACTATCCAGCAAATCACGCTAACATGATAATCATAATTAAGTATTTAAAAAATTATTATTAAAAAAATTTTTGTTTGCCTACACGCACCTGGTATAACCGTTTTTTTTTCAATTTTTGTATGAAAGCAGAAATAATATTGTATGCAAATCGTGCAAAGAGTGTTCATTGCACTCGTTGGACAAATGCACGTCACGTGCAATAAACACTGACTTTTGCACTAATAATTTCCACTTTAAATTATTGTTGTATTTTGTTTTTATCTTTTTTTTAATTTATTTCAGTACAATTTGTCACAATTCTATTTGTATATTTCTGTATATAACCGGAAACCAGATTTTAAGTAGAAGACTAATACAGATACACAGACGTACGTGTTGGTGCATCTTACTAAGAATTATCAAATTGTGCTCAATTTGTATCTTTCATTAGTCACACCTAACGTTAACAATTAATTTGTTAACAATTAACAAATTAATTGTTAATCGTTAATCGTTAATCGTTAATCGTTAATCGTTAATCGTTAATCGTTAATCGTTAATCGTTAATCGTTAATCGTTAATCGTTAATCGTTAATCGTTAATCGTTAATCGTTAATCGTTAATCGTTAATCGTTAATCGTTAATCGTTAATCGTTAATCGTTAATCGTTAATCGTTAATCGTTAATCGTTAATCGTTAATCGTTAATCGTTAATCGTTAATCGTTAATCGTTAATCGTTAATCGTTAATCGTTAATCGTTAATCGTTAATCGTTAATCGTTAATCGTTAATCGTTTAATTTAATGTCCTAAATCGACCTCAGGAACAAACGTTTTTATGTATGTTAGTTGCATACCTTATTGGCGTAAAAAAATTTCCGTATAGTTCTTTTATAAATTATTTCAAGTATTATACGGCTGCACATCCCTTTCCGCGTTTCGTGTCACTTTCGGTCATTTCGCAGGGTTACTTTGAGCGTCCTTCATTCGTAGAATTTTAAATTTAAATTTTTTTTTGCCATGGGGACTTATTAAATTTATTATAGCGAAATTTGAGACATTTACATTTCAGTCCATTTTGCTTATACTCTTAAAGTTAACTTTGCCTACTACGACGTGGGATTCCAATTACCAAATTTTACTTTGAACCATTGTTTCATTTTTTACTCTTTTATAACGTTCCCAATGCTTGAAATTTACTTTCTTTAAATTTTTGGAAAGCAATGTTTTTTGTTTTAACCATTAGTTTAATGGTATCGGTCATCAAAGGTAGGTTACATTTCCATGACACTAAAAGTGGCCGAGAGAAATTGTTGGAGATTAGTTCCAAGTTCCTGCGATAGCCGTTACGAGGCGTACACGAACACCAAATTAGAAAATCGGCTTTCCCTTAAATCGGCATTATCAAGATATGTCCATAACAATTTTATTATAAACTACATAAGCTTAGAAACATTTTACTTTTTTAGAATTTTTCTCTATTTTGTTAAATGAGGAGAGGGGGAGAGAGGCAAATGTTCACAAGAAAAAATGTCATAACTTCCTTTTAACTCAACCGATTTTAATAAACTCTCGTTTGAGAGGGGCTTCTTGGGTGCTTTTAGTAAAGTGTCAGTTTAGTATCTTTTTTCCAGTCTGTAGATGGCGTTTTGTGACAAAGCCTAATTTTTTGCAATTTTCTCAAAAATTTTAAATGTAAGGGTATATTTATTTTTAACTCACGAAAAACCGGACATCGATATCTTCTTTCGTTACAAAGGTATGAATAAAAATATATGTAAAGGTATATTGTACAAGTATCAAAATTAGAAAAACACGTTTAACTATCATTAATTATTTAAATTTATTAATTATTAAACTATTAAAGCAGTAGTAATAAAATTTAATACATTAAATGTCCCATGCGGGCGTATCTTTAATTTAGAGCGGATAATAGTATCAGTTTTTTAAATTATTATGTTGTATTACGAATTTCCTTTTTATATGTGTGGCCCTGAAACGAACCGATGTTATAAGAATGGTGTGTGACAGCCCTAATACTGAAGAACTAATGACTCCCCAAATGTTCGAATTGTCACACGTACGGTTCAATACAGAGCTGCAATCTCTGACCTATAGAGAAGATAGCAATCTAGTAAAAAGAAGTAGGTCTTGAAATGCCAAAAATAACACAAAACAATAGCCACTTTAAATATTGCTTTGCGTCAGGATTATATTAGCATCATTAGTTTTTCGTGTTTAATTAACGAACCGTTAATTTCAAAATGCCGTTAAAAGATGAAATAGCATTTGATGTGCTGGTTGTATTTTTTGCATGTATGAGGAATCCAACTGTTGCTGCAAGAGTTTATGCTGCGTGGTATCCAGAAAGGCGTCGTTACGAGAAAAGGGTTTTTGAGCGTTTAAGAAATGCCGGAAATGTTAATCTCGTCTTTCCTAGACGTGGTAGAGGTCGAATTGAGAAAAATACAAACGTACTAGCGTATGCAGAGTTTTATCCTCGTGGAAGTACTTGAGATATGTCTAACGACTTAGGCATTACTCAAACGAATTTTAAAAGACCACAGGTAGGTACCTACAAAACCTAATGCCCGGAAATATATACCTTGTCTTATTAATATTGTTTAATACAAAAAGTTTTATTTCGAATTTAGGCTACACCCATACCATGCAGTTCTCTATGAGGCATTAACATCCCTCGATTTTTATAGAAGGCTTAATTATTTCCAATGGTTGCTAAACACTGTAGCTCAAAATCATAGACATTGTCAAATATACTATAGACGGATGAGGCTACTTTTAACAGAGATAGGCATGTGAATGTGAATAATACGCACTACTGATCGCAAACCAATCCTCATTGTATGCCAGAGGTGCTACGTCAAGGCAGGTGGAGCGTAATCGTTTGGTACGGTGTATTGGGAAGAATGATTATTGAGCCATTTGTATTTAACGAAAAACTAAACGGTGAAATCTACCTCAATTTTCTGACCAACGAATTGCCAGTTCTTTTAGCAAACGTGCCATTAGCAACACGGCAAAACATTTTTTTAACTTATTTGTCCAGCCATTTTTTCGGCAAATCTCCATCAATTTTTGGATCAGACATTCTCTGACAGATGGATAGGAAAGGGGCAGTTTATTTCCATAGCCGGCCAGGAATTTACATTAAGAGAAAAACTTATACAAAAGTAGAAAAACGTTTCAATTTCTAGGTCACCTGCTCTGCCTTGTATAGATTTTTATTTTTGGGGTAGGTTGAAAGATGTTGTTCATTTAACCAAGCTAACTACCAGGGAGAGTGTGATAGAGCGAATAAGGAACGTCATTCTAATGGCAGAAGTAGAGACTGCTGTTTTGTCTGCGAGTGAGAGATCGATGCTCCTGCATTGAGCAGGACGGGCGACAATTTGAATATTTAGGGCGTCATTAGTTCTTCAGTACTACGATTGTTGCACACCAATATTTTATAACATCGGTCCTTTTCAGGGCCACACATAATATAGAAAAGAAATTTCTAATGCGACGTAATAATTTAAAAAATAAATGTAATTATCCTTTCTAAATTAAAGATACGCCATTTAATATATTATATTTTAGTAGTTCAATAATTAATAAATTTAATGACAGTTACATGTATTCTCTAATTCTGTTACTTGTAAAATATATTTTTTCACTTATTTTTATCCATATATTTGTAACGAAAGAAAATATCGACTTGCGGTTTTCACCAAATACTGAACTCTTTTTCGTGAGTTAAAAATAATTACACCCTTGCAAAAATTTACGGCTTTGTCAGAAAACGCCATCGACCGACTAGCAAAAAAAACTATACCAACAATGTTAATATTTCGTTACAAACACCAAAGAAGCCTCTCTGAAATGAGATTCAGTTTGTAAAAATCGGTTGGGGTTTTTAATTTCAAGGGAACATTTACCTCTCCCCTCTCGCTTATTCAACAAGAGAGAGAAAAAGAAAGAACATGTTTCTAAGCTATTATAGACATTTCTTGATAATGCCGATTTAAAACCAAAAAGCCGACTCACTAGGTTAATGTTCGTGTACGCTCCCTACACTAGGTTTTGTTGTTCCTATAACTAAAGACAACATGCCGCTCGAGATTTCATTTCATAATATTTTTATAATTTTTTATATTGCATTTTTTATTAATTAGTGAAGGGGAAATAATTTAACAGATTGGAATCAAGCAGCATTCAAGGGAATTAAGCAATCATTTTATTTGAACCGGCTCTATTTAATCTACCAATGAGTCAAAGGCACAAATTAGTGATGAAAGGTAAGTATCTCAATTAGTTATATGATTTGTGTTTAGGACTGGCGCTATTTATTGTTGTTACAAGGTGTAATTAAGTTGTTTAGTGTAATAAAGCAATGCAAATCACTAAAGCTCCATTTTTGTTTCAATCTTAGCATTAAGCAATAGTAATGCATGCATGGCTGTAATTTTGCTGAAAATTTTATGCTAAATGATAAAAGAGTCATACATTACTTAGTGCCAAAGATTATTAGATAAAGAAGAAATTTGGTTTTTAGTTTGCTAAAGAATTGGACTATTGTTTGCAACCGTATTTGGACGATACTTTTCGAATATACATTGTGTCCCAAATGTGGCTTACATGTATTGCTACCTAGGAAACAGTTTTAGCTACAGGGTTGGTTAAATTGGGAGAGTTTTAGAGAACTTTATTACAAATTTAAATACGCCTTAAAATATGACGGATTTTTTGTGGTTTTTGAGATAATGGGAAAAACCGAAATAGAGCATTATTAACTTTTTTCGGCAACTCGTGAGTGACATAACTTTTATATGAGGAGTTCAGTAAAGATAAAAATAATTTTCTAGATTCAAATTTACATATGATTGCACTCTATTTTAATACAACAGCAATACAGAAGCTGCAGCGGAAGCAACAATTTTCTGACCGACACCAATCTAACAAGAGATATTTTAGATTTTTAGTTACGAAGATGTTAGCTTAAGGATCTTTTTTGACATCAAACTCCAATACTTATATCAAAGTAATGAAGCAAGAAATGTCAGCATAGTGGAACGTTTCAGGGACGACACAAGTGCTTCGGTAAGAAAAATGCAATTCCCAAACCAACTGTGCATTGAGTTCTAAAACTTCGTTCTCGTCCGTACAAGCCTTGTATTGTATAGGGTCCTCACGGAGATGATTTTAAAGGAAGAATTATGTTTAGTGAATGGAACTGCCACGAAATTCCGAACTTTCAATCCAAAATTTTTTGGACAGACGAAACACGGTTTACGAATTGTGAAGCATCTAATAAGCATGTTTGTTATTGCTGGGAAACAGAAAATCCGAATAATTTGGACTACTAGAATCTACAAACAAGATTTGCGTATAATTTGTAGTGTGGCGTTATAAGCAAGATTTAAAAAAACCTTTATTACGTCGGACCGGACCAGTAAAATAAAACATATACTTTTGTATTTTAGATAACGGAAAAATTGATTGGACCCTGGATATGGACCGGTATAGTTTTGATTCCCTGCCGTATTATATAAGTGTGGGAAATAACGTTCCTTTAGATGCCTCAGACCGAACACCTTTGGTAATTTGCTAATAGCCTTTGGACACTAGTATAACGAATCTAAAACATCACATTGTCTAGATACATGCAAATTAAAAGTCAGTAACTTATTGTAATTCCCTATCTACCTATACTCTCCCTTATACATATAAATCCCTATGTGATCCAGAAGTGGGGTAGCTACACTATAACAAACAAAAAATTCGGGTGTGTTATATTTTAAAAGGTAAATTGTACCACGGTCTAGCTCAGTGAGGTACAAACTTACTGTAATTGAGAACTCGTTCATCAGGTGTGAGGGAAGCAGAGATTTATCCCTAGATGTAATCAGTATTAGCATTTTTTATTTTGGGCACCACTCAACTTCTAGGTTTAATAATTAAGATACAACAAAAATTAAGAAAGGTTGTATCTCAAAGCATAATAGGTAATCTGAATAAGCACTAAACAACTGTATTTATATGTATATTTAATGAAGCAAAATATCTAATTAATATGAGCATAAAATAACTAAACCGATATTTCTCGTAAACCTTACAATCTTAAAATTACTAAATTAACCACTGTACATAAGCTTACAATCTAGGTTTACTTAAAATTCAAAATGCAATTTGATCAACATGTATTCAATAATGGAACGTGTATTGACCTATGTCAACAAATTACAGTTGTGATAGGTTATGAACTCAAATGTTTTTTTATCTTAGGAGCAAGACCCTGCTGTTCCTTTTTTTAACCGTATCAAAATAACACTAACTGATCTGATATTTAGTTAAACTGCGCTAAAGTATTTACTTGTACAAAATAAATATTTTAATCTGTCTTAAACAAACTGTAGCTTGAGATTTTTCATTTCCAATTCACAAGGCAAATATACGATATATAAAGCTGATTTCCATTTGTGTTAAACGTACAAATAAACGAAATATAAACGTACGGGAACGTACTATAACTTTCATCTGTCTTCAACATAAAAATAGACGAACGGTAGCATATGGTAACATTAGGTAATTGGCACAAAATGTTCCACCTACAATAATGGAAATGTAGATTAAACGACTAACGCAGAATATGTATATATATATATATATATATATATATATATATATATATATATATAAAACAGCATGTGTGATTTAAGCAAAACAAAGGTATCTCCATTTATGTTCATGCAGATGACAATGCATTATCAGGCGCCATTATAAACAAGTAAAGTTCCTGACGTCACACCACGCTTTTCAACGATACCGAAATTTACCAAAATAAAAGCTTTTTCTTAACATAAGCGGTTTCCTTATTCCTACTTTTGTTCCTACTCTTATTCCGACCCTTATTCCTACTCTTATTCCCTATTAAATATAATATTTATAAAATGTAATTAGAAGCCTTTACATACCTTATAAAAGGGAGTAAAACGCAACAAAAAGATAAGGTACTGAACGATAAGAAGCACCGAACGGAAATGCGTAAGCGTGTTCAATTCACGTTGCGCATAGGATAAAAATTTATGTCTAAAATATACACAGGGAAGTTCGTAATTATGTAGATTAAAGAAAAAATATCGAGATATAAAAAATTTAATTATTGAACGAAAAAAGTAATGCTTAAAGATACTAACGTAATGTAAACATATTTAGCAATAATAATGCAAATTTTGGAACTTAAATTAAGGTAATGATAAACAAGAATTGCCACGTTGCAATACCGCTCCTTATATCGACCACAACAAATACGGTTAGAACATATTCAACCTTGTAGCCCTCAACAAAGTGGCACATCTGAACGTATGAACAGAACATTAATGAATAAAGTGAGAACAAAATTTGCTGCAAAAAAATTATCCTAAAGTCTGAGTGGCGAGCCAATTCTAGTTCAGCTTATGAAATTAATAAAGGTCCTACAAAGGCAAGTAGAGGAGGAACTCCAGCAAAATTATTGTATGGAGAAAATGATCTGAGTAAGTTAAAAGTACTTGGTTCAAGAGCATGGGTGGTAAAATTACCAAAAGAGAGCAAGTTGGAACCTCGAGTAAGTAGAATAATATTGATAGGATATTGTGGAGGGGGATGTGGATTATAGAATTGTTGTTAGTACTGTCGAAGCAAAAGTAGAAATGGGCGTGCGGAAGCTCGGTCGGTCGGTTAGGCACTTAGATCCGCGGCGTGTGGCTGGCGTAGAGGTACAGGAATGTTAAAAGGGCACCATTTGATTTATTTTTATATCGCCCTTAGATCAAGAAAAGGGCTACGACACAATAAGAGATACACTATAGTTAAAATAAGGTTGGACAACGTCCACAATGGTAGTAGGTCCGGCTAGTAATTGTGATCGTAGTCCGCAGAAATAAAGAAAGCAACTACTGATAGTTTAATACAACTTGGTTTAACTGTAAGCAAAATAAATTTAAAAAAATACCCAAATCGGTGCTTCCCTTACAAATATATGTATATATGTATATACACATAGATATATATATATATATATATATATATATATATATATTATTACAAATGAGAACGTAATCCGTGTATAGGTTTCCCCCAAAAATATTTCTGGATAAATTCAACAATTTACACAAGATAATGAATATTTACACAATCGTTATAGTAAGTTCTGATAGCTAAAACGTTTGACGACGAAAACTGAGAGAATTAAATTTAGGCGAAACTAAATACATATCTAAACAGTTGAGACACACTTACCTTGCTGGGCAGTATTGACCCCATAACATAAACTGACAAAGAAAAAAAATAGAATATGCATTACTCAAAATCAAAGTTATTTTGCATTGTTCAAGATCGAGCGTTGACCCTAAAAAGCATAAACACAACACAATCTCAAAATTAATTGCATAAAATAAACCCGAAGTTCTAGGAAGAGCTCTCCTTAAAACTGGCGTATCAGTGTTAAATCAAACGAAAAATCAGTTAACCCAAAACTAATAAACGAATTTATTTCACTTAGATGTCTACCATTGTATCTTTTTCTTAAGCACACCAACCTAAAGTTAAATGTAAATTAATATTACAGGCAACAAAATAAAGCAGAGACTTCACACAGCTATCAGGAAGTGTTGGGGTGCTACGATTGCTACAAGCCTGTATAGCAAAAGCGTAATTTAGAATTATTTCAATTACCTTAAAATTTAAAGTAAATATGTTCCACTATGTGGCTGAGGGCCGAAAAATTTGGAATAAAAAAAAAAGACGGCCGTCTTAGGAGAAAATACCTCGACCATAAAAGAGACGTTTGGATTTATAAACATGTCCCTAGGGGCGATGTTAGAGCGTGGTTAGGCCAATACTTCAGATATCCCCCGAAGATAACCGATTCTACCCGAACATTGACGAGCGCTCTTGCGCACAAGACCGTAGGCTAGCTGCGTACTTGTTTCTCGTGTGTTTTGCTCTTTAAAGTGTAACTGTCATCGAGTGACCATTGATATAATGTATTCTCCTGTTTATGAGCCAACATTAGAGATTTTACTGACTTGTTAATAAACTATTACAACATAACCGTTCAAGATAATGATGAAAGCGATGACGTGGTTGAGCTGGGTGTATCTCACATCCAAGATGAAGGTGATGGTGAGAAAGAAGAGCGATGAGGTAGGGGAGAAGGGCGAATCTCAAAATCACGACGATGATGACGACGAATCACGGTTCAAGAAGAAGAAGAAAACCTATAAAGCATGATATTAAATAATCATGATGTATTGTTGTTTATAATAATAATAACAATATATATTTTCAAACGTTAAGCTTTCCTTCAATTTTGTTAATAAACTTGTTTTTTTTTCCTAACGGTGCTCCACCGTCTTGATTCATGTTTGCAGGTTTTACGAGTTTTCACTTTAGCGTGTTTTCGTTATTAGCTGCTTTATAGGTTGTTACAATATAATCGTTCAAGGTGAAGACGATGAGGTGATTGTATCTCAAAATCTCTATGATGATGATGCTCTCTATGAAATTTCAAATAAAATTAGATTACGTCACTCTTATTTCAGATTAGAAATTTTTTTAAAACGTTTAGTTGACATTGCTATCAATCCCAACTGATAAAAATCCATATAACGTTAATCACATATGTGTGTGTGTGTGTGCGTGCGTGTGTGCGTGTGTGCGTGTGTGCGTGTGTGCGTGTGTGCGTGTGTGCGTGTGTGCGTGTGTGCGTGTGTGCGTGTGTGCGTGTGAGCGTGTGTGCGTGTGCGTGTGTGCGCGTGTGCGCGTGTGCGGGTGTGCGCGTGTGCGCGTGTGCGCGTGTGCGCGTGTGCGCGTGTGCGGGTGTGCGCGTGTGCGCGTGTGCGCGTGTGCGCGTGTGCGCGTGTGCGCGTGTGCGCGTGTGCGCGTGTGCGCGTGTGCGCGTGTGTGCGTGTGCGCGTGTGCGCGTGCGCGTGTGCGCGTGTGCGCGTGTGCGCGTGTGCGCGTGTGCGCGTGGCGCGTGTGCGCGTGTGCGCGTGTGCGCGTGTGCGCGTGTGCGTGCGCGTGCGCGTGTGCGCGTGTGCGTGTGCGTGTGCGTGTGCGTGTGACGTGTGTGTGCGTGTGTGCGTGTGTGCGTGTGTGCGTGTGTGCGTGTGTGCGTGTGTGCGTGTGTGCGTGTGTGCGTGTGTGCGTGTGTGCGTGTGTGCGTGTGTGCGTGTGTGCGTGTGTCGTGTGTGTGTGTGTGTGTGGTGTGGTGCGTGTGTGCTGTGTGCGTGTGCGTGTGTGCGTGTGTGCGTGTGTGCGTGTGTGCGTGTGTGCGTGGTGTGGTGTGTGCGTGTGTGCGTGGTGTGCGTGTGCGTGTGTGCGTGTGTGCGTGTGCGTGTGCGTGTGTGCGTGTGTGCTGTGTGCGTGTGTCGTGTGTGTGCGTGTGTGCTGTGTGCGTGTGCGTGTGCGTGTGCGTGTGCGTGTGTGTGCGTGTGCGTGTGCGTGTGTGCGTGTGCGTGTGGTGTGCGTGTGCGTGTGCGTGTGCGTGTGGTGTGCGTGTGCGTGTGCGTGTGCGTGCGTGTGCGTGTGCGTGTGCGTGTGCGTGTGCGTGTGCGTGTGCGTGTGCGTGTGCGTGTGCGTGTGCGTGTGCGTGTGCGTGTGCGTGTGCGTGTGCGTGTGCGTGTGTGTGCGTGTGTGAACGTAATTGAGTATACAATAGTTCTATGTAATCTGAAGATTCAATTATTGAAAGTAATTTCTGCGTTAGCAAAATTTTTTAAATATTTGTAATTGTTTTGAATGTAAATTTTTGTAAGTACAATATGAGTGTTAAATACGAGTATTGTTACTCCGGTTTTCTGTATTACTTTCTAAAATAGTTAATGATTGGTATGTAATGGTCTGTTTATATCCAGCCATTCACAAATCGTATTTTAGTGAGGTACGTTGTATAAAAAAAATTTCAGTTCAACGTATGGTACAGTTGAAGGAAAAAACTTCTAAAGGTAAGCGTATTATTTTTAATATATGTTTTTTACCTAATATTGCTAACAAAAATGTCGATAAAGATTTTTAAAATGTATTATTATGCTTATAGGATGACGTCATAAGATCAGCTCTACAAAATACGAGGTACGCACGTATTCGTGGATTTTAAACTTGTAGTTATTGTTAATTCACGTATAATAATAAACCATTAAAACCTTTTGCCTTTTATTTCCATTATATCAGTTTGATATTTTTAAAAACATGTTAACTTAATTTAACTCTATGTTATATATAAGTAATCATTACTTTCCATTCTTTTTAATGGTATCTTTACAGCTGTTAATGAACACGTTACAATGAAACAATTTTGTGTGTATGTAATTGAACATGCAAATAAATCAGATATGATGTTCCGAATGTATAGGTGGTGACTGTTTAGAGAATCTACCTATACATAAAGCATCATTGCATTAGGGTAGAAATTATTTATTATTTTACATCATATTTAATTAGACTTTAATGTATTCAGTTTGAACTGTAATCTGGTTTCCGCAAACTGTAAGACATAATTTCGGTTGATTGATTGAGATTGATCTGGTGATGGAGCGTGATTTGTTTGAGATTGATTAACTAATTGATTTGTTTGTGTGTGTGTGAGAAAGAGAGAGGGGGATGAAGAAACAAGATGGAGCAAGAGAGAGGTGTACATTATCAGCTTCTATTATAGAAAATGTTCATTAGTCTATACGCCACTAGATGGCGCTAAAATCAATTTTTACTCAAAGGGGCCAGGGCGCAGACTCTGGTACAAGTCTTGTCTTACAAGAACCTCCTTATTAGAATACATTTTTGTATGATGGGCGAAGGCCTACAGCTGTAAGGTTAAGTTAGAACCTTCATACAACTGCATGAAGGGGGCCACGATAGGGGCTGCTCTACACTTGTCTTATAAGATTGGGTTCCCACACCATCTCCAGTCAGGGGGCGAAGGCCTGAGAACAAGTTGCGAAGCCCTACACGTGTCTTACAAGATCCTCCTTATTAGAAATACAACGTTTTCTCGTATAGGTAAAAGATCATTCAATAGCATTTGACCATTTTAAATCAATAGAATCGATAATTTTAATAATAATATCTTATTAATTATACAATTTCCAACATTGTATGCGTGTGCATTTGCCTAACCTCCAGGGGCACTGCTCTTAATATAGCCAAAGGACCTTAATTAGATGACCATAAAAAATAACCCTAAGACCAACCCCAAGTCTAAGTCCATGTCCAGCTCCAGGTCCAGCCCCAGCACCAAGACCAGCCCCCCACGTGAACATGTGCCAAAAAGACTCTAATTAAGGTTGACCCTCGAAAAGAAACCATAGGGTGGAAAATACGCGTCCTATACGTGAGCTGTCATAAAATAGGATGAAAAAACACGCCCTACAGGTGAGCTGTCATAAAATAGGGGTGAAAATACACGTCCTATACGTAAGCGAGTAAAAATAATTAGGGCTGAAAAGGGCCTTCGAAAAGAAAGGGTTGAAAATACGGTCTCACACGTGGGTGTATGTAAAAAATAATTAGGGATGAAAATTCCAGCAAGGGTTGAAAATACGGTCTCACACGTGGGTGTGTAAAAAATAGGGTTGAAAAAGGCCTCTGAAAAGAAACCATAAAAAATAAGGGTGGAAAATATGGCCGCCCACGTGGGCGGTCTTGTGACGTCAAAATCCACGATGGCTTCTAGTGTCCCAGTGGGCGGGGCTTGTGACGTAAAAAAAGTGGTGGCGCAAGTGTCCCAGTACTACTCTTATTATGACAGTATTTCTTGACACGTAAAGATATAGCGTAAATACATATAGTAATTTTCATGAGTCAGAGCAGTTGCGTCACTAATATAAAAATAACAGTTTGACAACTGTCAAATCTCAGCGTCAGGGGTTATGTTTATTTTATCACAACGATAAAACACCGGACAGAATCGCCAGCCTAAATTACATCTATTTGCATCCTCTCGTGCACAACAGGCCGGTTCTAAAGGTGGTAATGAAAGAAAGTTAGTTAGGACGCAAATTCCCTGACACGTGAAAATTGGTATTCACAACGAAGTGAAGTACAAAACATGCAGTAATCATTTAGCTATAGCATCTATAAAATTTAGACATGAGTAACCCTATATATAAGCAGTCTAGTTCATATAAGCACAAGTACTAACATATGTCATGACGCACTCTGTATAACAACGGTCCAATTGAGTAAGTGCCAACATTCAAAATTACAAACAGCTGATCATTATCAAGCAGTAAGTCTACATATATAACAACTGTTTTTAACACAGCAATTTTTTCCAATGCAAAGTTATTACACTTGAAAATAGCCAAAATATTGAATCTAATGCTAGCGATTTATTCACAAAGAATACTTATGTAAGTAAAGTCTATAAAGTTTCCACTAAAGCGTTACAGGAACATAACCCCGTTAGATGTAATACCATTAAAAGTTACCCACTCAACGTGTAACGAGTTGCTCTTAAAATACTCTGCAGATTATCACGTGTCTAACCTACCACGTAACATAAATATAAATGAATGAGTGAACTCAGCTAGTAACTCAGTCAAACGGTCAAATGACTGTTGAGAACTTGGATAGCGTGGGTGTTTTGGAGCGTAGATAATAATTAGATTGATTTAGGTTAGAGAGACGAACGGAAGAAGTTGTTGTAGTACACGTAACTAATGTAATAATCAAAGTTTGAGCGCCACAAGCTTTAATAAAAGAAAATTATGATTTTATGAGCGAGAGCGGCGTAAAGCTTGAAACGGTAAGAAAGGAAGCAATAAGAAACAAACGACAATTACCCTGGTAACCTTATATTAAATAGATTTGACCAAACCGTTATCACAGACCAATATGAATAATTAACAATTAATAATTCATCACAGGTTAAGGCAACTTAATTATACATGCCTTTAAACTTTAGTATTGTACTTTAGTACAATTAATAATTAATATTTCACACCGAATCAAGTACGCAGGCAAGTTAATTCTATATCTACATATTGAAAATTCTTTTTGAGTAAACAAAAATTTGAAAGGTTAAAGACCTTTAAAACTGTCTTTTGTTTGTTTGAAAGTACTTTCAAGGGTTAACCTGAAAAGGAGAAATTTAACCTACCTGGTTATACTTTGACTAAAACTCTTTTTGATTAACTGACTTGCTGTTGTTTCACAAACGAAAATTTAATACACACAAACCCCTTATAAATAATCGATAATAATACAGTTATGTAAAATATTTCAAAACATACTTAAATCTAAAAGAGTAATTCAAAAGAATTATGTTTTCCCGCTAACAATAGTTAAATAGATACTGCAGTAAAATGACAAGAATACAAGGACAACCTATATATGATAATAACTAAATTAACAGCTTCTGGGCAAAAGAGATAAGACTCGTAACTCTTGAAGTAATAAAATGGATGGACATTAATATACATGTTCGGATGTGGTTCTAGAAATCATAGAAAAGTAAGCAAAAATTAGGGTATTTTAACCAACCCGAAAACAGTAATTCTTGAACCGTGAGGGACATTCGAGTGCAATACACACTATAACCTTTATCTCAGTTCAAAGCATGTGTAAACAACGAAAATTTTAATCAGGTAACTATTTACTGCTGACTGTGGAGGTATCGTTTATTAAAACACACTTTTAGCATGTAGTAGTACATTGTATACGGAAAAGACAGGGTTGTTGATTATAAACGTGTTACCCACTTTTGCATCGTTATAAGGGAAGTATAATATAATTAAAATAGCCTGACCTTGCCCGATGAGTAAATAACCTCTATCTCTGGCTGTCCGCAAGATTCGCCCTTCGTTCCGGTGTGTATAGGCGAGTACAGTACAGTACAGTACAAAGTAATACTCTGACAACAGGCTTTACCTCTATGATGTAAGTTTTAGTTTTTGGCCAGTGATGTTTAGTGCGAAGAGTCCATATACCAAAAGAAGTTTAAAATTATAAGTGGATTGAAAGAAAACATGTGGCTTACCGTTTAGTGAAACCAAAATTCTTATATTATATATATATATATATATATATATATATATATATATATATATATATATATATATACAGGGTGAGGCATCTAACCTCCGTCGGTTTGTATACGAAAAATGGTAAAATATTTTTGAAATCTTTCTTTTTATTGTCGTGTAGGTTCATTAGGAGCACGTTTTAAAATTATTTTCGAATATGCAGGGTGGTCCATACAAATTTTACGCATCAAAGTTATGAAAATTTAAATGGAACACCCTATATATGATTGCATATTTCGATTCTGTGGACTAAATAAATGTCACTTACTGTTTTTTTAAATGTTTTTCATTGTTTACTGAAAGCATCAAACTTTAAAATCCACCGAAGTTATTATCACAAATTTATACTGGGTGTATAAAAACTCAGTTACTATTTTGACCAACATTAAAGCCAGTTAACTTTCTTAGTTTAAATGGAACATCCCGTATTTGTCACCATATTTTTATTCTAATTTTAATTCCCTACAAAACTGTATTAGGGTTCCCTATACCTATCTCTTACAGATTTTTTGAAGAAGTGTAGGACAAAAATCCTACAATATTAAATAAGTCCTTGACCAAACAGCCAGATTATTTGCATTCCTGTGATTGTTTTGCGAGTAGTCGCAATTTTTTTGGAATTAACTTTTATAGGAATCAATGTACCGACTGTGGACGCCGTAGTACGTGAATTTTCCAAACAGGTAAGCCAATTTGTTTTATTTGTTACGGCAGCTGTGTATTTTCCCGAATCTAGGTACTAAATTCCGATATTGGCGTTTAGTAAATTTTAGGATTTTATAAATTTTCGGTCGCGTTCAGTTCTGTTCTGACGTATTTTTCGTTTTAAATTGAATAACTAATTACTGTATTGATCAGTTTTTTTATATATTTGACGTTGAATTTGTCGAAATGTTTAATGAGGTTTAGTTTGACGTAACCTAATAAACCAGTTTAAATTTAAATTTGGAGTAATTGTTTGTGTAGATACACGGCACATACTCAACCCGATAAGAGATAATTTGTCCGGATTAAGGAAAATTTAATTAATTGCGGATCGCTCGTTAAAAAGCGCCCTAGATCCTATAATAAGTAAAATGAAGAGAAAGAAGTTAATACACTGGTATACACTCATGCAAATCGAAATTGCTCCTCTCGCGAAACAGCTTCCAAGAACAGCAGTTCAGAGAATTTAAAAAATACATAAATTTCGGCCTTATAAATATAGTTTAGTTCAAAATGTATATCCGGGTAATTTTCAGCGGCGACTGAATTTTTGCATTTGGTTTCTTGGCGTAGTGAACGGAAATGAACCTTTTTTTAAGCATGCTGTCTGGTCGGACGAAGCGTCTTTCTGCAGTTCAGCAAGGGAGATTTGGCGTTAGTGTGTCGTGCTTCATTATATGACGAAATTTTAAATATTTCATACATGAAGGAAATTTAACGAGCCTAGGATATGCCGAAATACTACGAACTACACTGGAAGATTTGTTAGAAGAAATTACATTAGATCACTTTAACAATGTTTCTTTTTCAGCAAGACAGAGTGCCTTCACATAATTCGTTAGAAATTAGAAGTTACTTGAATGAACATTTTCCAAATAAGTGGATTGGTACTAATGGGCCCATACGATGGCCTCCAAGATCCCCAGATCTATCATTATTAGATAGTTTTTTTTATGGCAATACTTGGAAAATAAAGAGTATTGCAACCGTTATAATAATATAGAGCAATTAAAAAATGCCATTGATTAGAGTTTTGGAACTTTAAAAAATAGGCAATTAATTCTAGTACTTTGAGAAGAATAAGAAAAACTTGCCAACTATGTGTTCAATATAATGAAGGACATTTTGAGCATATTTTATGTTTTTGCTGATATACTGTTCATTGTGTTGTAAATTTATTATGATTCTTATGGAAACTAACTTAAAGAACATCATAATTTTGAAGAGGAAACGCGCAAAAGTTGAACGTGAATTTTCTTCGAAAGTTTTTGAGGTAACCAGAGCAATGTTTATATCTTTAGTATATGAAGAGATAGTTTAATTTCAATCAAAATACATACCGCGTTTCATCGAAGAAAACATAAGTTGGAAAATTCGAGCTACAGCTTTGAATTCTACGTAAAAATATCTATCACCAGCAGATTTTACTTTTTCAAAAAAATTATAAATAAGAAAATTGCAAGGGGGTCTCAAATGTGCAATTTTTCACAATCGTCCTGTAACAGAAACAAAGGAAGTTATGCAAAATCTGTGTGCACATTCAACTGTTTTACAAAAAAGTAGCAAAGTGACGCGAAAACCGCAACCTTCTATCTCTTCGGATAACCGAAACACCCTGAAAACCCATAAAAAACAGACCACCGTGTGTATGTGTTTATTTTGGCTTAATATAAATGTATTAAGATTACTTGAACGAAGTTTAACGTCTTGCTACGTCACATTTTTCTGCTCAAACTTATTTAATCTTTTTGAACTTTTTATAATGTATAAGTTTTCGTGTAGTTGGTAAAGTAGAAATATCATCGCTCTCCCCAATGTAAATCTCTACATTACAGGAATACTTGACAAAAAACCGCTGCCTAATTAATAGCCATAATGCTTTTTCATACGTAAAAGGAAGTAATGATGCAATTGAGGTTGCCAGAAGTTACACGGAAAATAGAAACGATCTAGTAGAGCTAATAAAAGAAACTATGCCCGTTTTTACACATAGAGCAACAAAAGAAAGATGTAAAAGGTTAATTAATTCTATCAAAAGGGATCTTTATAAAGAGCAAACAACTCGTCTCCTCCAGAATCATCAATCGGGTCACAGCTAGAACGAGCACCGTCGGTAGAAAGCGTTACATTTGATCAAAAAGGAAATGGGCGATAAGGACAAAAAATGTCAACAATAAATTAAGTATTGTAACACTTAACGCAAAAAGTTTGCGATCGGAAACAAAATAGCATGATTTTCTAACCTTCCTTCAAGTAAATACGCCAGATTTTCTTTTAGTTCAAGAATGTAACATGACGGAACTTCCAAAAGAGTGAAACTGTAAGTCACATTATGCATTTTTAAACTCGTGTTCTATGGACTACAGTGGTACCTTAATAGCGATCAAGAAATGCATTAATCCAGAGAAAAGAGAACACAAAATTGTTTATCAATCGTACGTACAAAGAATTGCTTTTATAATTAATGGAAGAAAATGGGTAATATGGAATACGTACATGTCACGTAATTTAACCACAGCACTAGAAGTTGTAAACGCATTATATATAGATCTTCAAGAGCTCGGTGCTGCTGAAGAAAGCGTTATAGTCGCGGGGGACTTTAACTGTACGATAAACTCCATCAACGATCGACGTTTCTCAAAAGAACGGTAACCAGTCTTGGCTAAACAACTGAGTAGACTTACGGATGATTTCTCACTCAACGATGTCTGGGTTTTATTAAATAAAAAAGAAGGGTTTACGTACTACTCTCCACAATCAGCTTCTAGGCTAGACGAGATATACTGTTCAAATAATTTAATTCACGAACTCTCAAACAAAACCCAAACTTTATTAATGCTGTAAACACCTTCTTAGAACCAGAGATTTTGAAAAAAGGTCCTAAAGATAATATACTTGTATGGTGGGAAAAGTTAAAAATCAACTAAAATACATCATTACATTATTTATCACACAAAAAAGGAACACTGATTGTCTTGCACTGAAGAAGTTTCAAAACCAAATAGACTCTTGGGATACTAAAACAACGTTAGCAAATAAAATGTCTTCAACCACGAAACAGGTTATGAAAAACGCACAAGATTGGTATAACAGAAGAATCGAGAAACTACTTCTAAGACATAAACTAGAACGTTTGACTCAGACCGATAGACCATCCCTTTCGAAAACCCAATTCTCAAGCTATAAACCACTTTCAAAAATATGCCAAGGTGGTGTAACATACTCCAATCCCTTAGAATTAAGCTCGATAGTAAAGAACTTTTTTGCAAAAAAAATACGAAAAGAACATGTATGTGATAAACAAGAAATCTAGTTTGTTTAAAAATTTAAAAAAACTGTCAAATACATGCAAATCACTGTTAGAAAATCCGGTCACAACAGTAGGGTTCAAGTATGCTCTATTCTCGCTGAACAGGAAAAGTGCGACCGGGAATAGACGGTTTGACTACTAACTTCTATATCACGTTGTGGGAGAAGATTAGTCATATTTATCACGAAGTAGCAACCGAATGTTTGAAATTAGGGAAAATGACGTCATCAATGACCAGAGCGGTAATTAACCTTATTCCGAAAAAAGGCGATCTAATCTGTTGGGATAATTGGAGACCAGTGTCAATTTTAACCACAGATTATAAAATCTTAACAAAGGCCTGGTCCAAAAAACTTTCTTAGGTTATTGATACTATCATCGGCTCAGATCAGAGGTACAGCGTTCCCGGGAGAACCATTTACGATTCTCTTCACCTGCATAGAGACGTTATATTTTACCCAAATAAAGTTAATATTCCATTAGCCATCTTAAATCTGGACCAAAAAGCAGCATTTGATGGTATCACTCATGAACGCGTTTTTCATGTTTTAGAAACGTTAAATTTTGGGAAATAACTCAGTGTTGACGAGTAAAATACCAATTTCAAAAGGTGTTCGTCAGGGTTGTCCTCTATCCGGCTTCCTTTACTCGATAGCGCTGGAACCCTTCCTATCCTTGTGCAGACAAACACTTACGGACTTTGAGGTGCTACGTACTAACTACGACGTTTTTTCGAAACAGTCCGGATCTGAATTAAACACCCAAAAAATCAATGGGATACTGGACAGGGGCATGGAAAAATAGGATGGATTTGCCACTCGCTTATCAATGGACTAACAAGCACATACAAATTCTTGGGATTCAATTTTCTCAGAACCAGGAAGCTGATGCAAAATCAGCGATGGTAAAGATAAAAGAAAAAAATTAAAGATTCAATTACAAAATGGAAGCGTCTTACGTCCCCACTATCTATGACAGCAAAAAAAAATCATTATTAATCAGGCAATTGCGCCAAAACTGTGGCATTTTTCCAGATCCTGCTATTAAAAGAGAGTTATTTAAAAGAGCTCCAACGAATGGAAACGCAAGCATTGGAGTAGAGAAAAAGATTTATGCATGCCAGTCAAGTTAGGAAGACTAGGTCTTGTCCATCTAAAATCTAAACTAATGGCCTTTCCGCTACTAACCGTTCAAAAATTACTGCCAAGCTACAAACACCAAAAATGGAAGATAATTATGAAAACGATCATTACCGAGTGAAATAAATACGGAAACTCATGGCAATGGATCTTCATAGCAAAAGACAAATGTGAAACGAGCACAATATCGCCGTTCATACAGTCTCTAAAAACTGCGACGAACTTTATAAACATTAATATCGACAGGTTCCCAAGAGATCTCAGGGACATCAAATGTATTCCAACAACAGATTTTTCTTTAATTCAAAAGACTAAACCGCCACTGTTTGTAAATGCTTGGTCTGAGAATGGATACAACTCAGTCTTTGATTTTATGAAATAAATGGTTGTTAGACGAAGAGTTACTTGCAAAATTAAACAAACAAGCCACCAACGTACGCGAGGAATTTATAAAACATTACCAGAGGATAAAAGATTTCTTTGATGAAGTATATAAACAAGCAATGGAAGAAAAAAAGGAAGTATTTAAACAGCTACAATTAAATTTTACAAACATAAACAACAAGTCTGTAATAAAGAGGGGAAGCCTAAAGAAAATTCCAGAAAAATTGACAGTCGAATGGTATAGGAGAACAGATAATAGAGAAGGACGACGGAATGACGAGTCAATCAATTGGGGGTCCTTTCACAATAAATTGACTTATAGCACAGACGGTGAAATAGCATGGCGATTAGCTAAAGACAGATTAGCTGATTCAGTTTCTTTTAAAGAAATCTTGTTTAAAAGACACAAATATTTGTCCTTACTGCCCAACAAAAATCGGTACAGCGTGGCACATAATTTTAGAATGTCAAAAAACTAAACAATTGTGGGAATTCGTTAACACGATAGTATATCAACTATCATGGAAAGAGTGTACGATCGAAAACCTGTACAGTGGATTACCTGGCCATACAATAAAAGTTGACTTGGCAAACTCGCTAATAACAATGGCTACAAGTGCTATGTACAGAACCTTGACAAATTGCCTACGAAGGAATGCAGAAGTACCATATAAAGAAGCATTCGTAAAAACGTTGAAAAACAGAATAACAGATGAATATGCCTGGTTCTTAAGGAAGCAAAACCTGGAAGGGTTTGTGAATGTCTGGTGTGTGAACGACATGTGCGTTGTAAAACAAGGTCGGCTAGAATTCTCGAAATATTTAATATGAAACAAATAATATATATTTGTAATGTAACGTGGTTAAGTAATATGTACATATTGTTGTAAATAAATAATAATAATAATAATAACAATAATAATGATAATAATAATAACAATAATAATAATAGTAGTAGTAATAATAATAATAATAATAATAATAATAATAATAATAATAATAACACTCCCGCAAGAATCAAGCTTCCAAATCCATGAAGCAACACAACCATTAAATAATAATATGGATTTTACTACCCCTGAAACTCCAAAGAGGAGGAGAGGTAGGTCTCAAAGTAGGGAAGAATCTGAAGCTTCGGAAATTGAAAAAAGAACAAAAGTTGTTGAACCACTCTTACTTTCAGAATCAGAAGAGGGCATCTTATCTGATCTATCAGATGTCTCAAAGGCAGATATTGAGGTCAGACAAAAAAAAAGAAAGGATGGCCAAAAGGTAAAAGCAGAGGGTCTACCTCAAAGGTACCATCCTGACAACCGTGATATATGTCTGTGATATTTTAACCTGTGATATTTTACTTTAGTAGTGATATTTCATCTGTGATATTTTAACCTGTGATATTTTATTTTAGATATAATGAAACCTGTGATATTTTATGCATTACGTCACTAACGAGGTCTATATCTAATAACATTCTTTAACATTATTAATGGCTACCATAATACAAATTAATTCCAATGGATTAGCCGCGCACTACCCAGAGATTAAAAAAATTATTATAGACCAGTCACCAGTAGCTCTGTGTTTCCAAGAAACAAGATTGCATGCTAACAAAAAATTCCACCTAAGAGGTTACACATCGTTTCATAAATATGGTCCAACGGGCCCAAGGGCTCGTGGGGGGGTTTCTATATATATATATATATACGTCAGGATTTACCCGTAAACCAAATCTTGGTAAACTCAGCTCTGCAAATAATAGTAGTCCGTATTACCTACCCATTTATTGCATCGATCTGGAATATTTACCTCCCGGATAATGCATGGAACTATGCTGACTTGGAGAACGCTATAAAACAAGTACCCCAACCCATTTTACTTGTTGGTGACTTTAACTCCCATAATGAACTATGGGGATTAAACTCCACTAATAGAAATGGGCGCATAATCGAAGAATTCATATTTAACAACAACTACTACCTGTTAAACAATGGATCTCCAACGTTTATCAATGCCAAGTCACATAGTTTTTCACATCTGGATCTCTCGCTGTGTTCTCCATCCTTAGCGACTCAAATTAAATTGGGATACTCTAGACGACGAAGTTTTTTCAGATCACATACCAATTATTATTGAGACAGATATAAACGATTCATCCCATAAAACAAGATCGAAATGGGATATCAATAAAGCAAACTGGAAAAAATTTTCGTCTAGCATGCATGTAATAGAGTTATCCGCAAATGTGGAGAACAGCGTAAAAGAAATTACCTCAAAAATACTTAAAGCAGCAAAGGGCAGTATCCCCATAATCAAGGGAGGACGTTACAAAACATCCCTCCCATGGTGGAGTAACGAAATTTCTAGAGCTATTAAGGAAAAAAGGAAGGCGTTCAACAGCTTCAAACGAAGACCCAACTGTGAGAATTGCATAAACTTTAAGCGGCACCGAGCAATTGTACGTCGCCTAATACTTCAACAAAAAGCTCGCTGTCGGCAAGAATATGTAAGCTCTCTGTCTTCTCAAACACCCCCAGAAGCTCTATGGAGGAAAATAAAGGTAATTGCTAGACATAGTACTTACTCGATACCTGCACAAATACATCACAAAGGAAAGACAGTATCAAGCAGGGTGGATATTGCAGAAGCTTTCATGGCATATTTCCAAGAAATTAGCAGTGACATCAATTATGACCCAGATTTTCAAAAAACCAAAATTTCGCATGAAACTCCCTTAGCGTTCCACACAAATGAAAACCTCCATTATAATTCGGACTTTTCTATGGAAGAACTAAAAGATGCACTGTCATCGTGCAAAATTTCATCACCTGGCCATGACGGTATTACATACCAGATGATCAAGAACATGCCAGAACACGCTTTGGAATCACTGCTTCTCTTATACAACTCAATATGGCGCTCCGGAACGTATCCTAGCGAATGGAAATTGGCCACAATCATTCCAGTCTTGAAGACAAACAGACGCAATGATACACCAGAAAGTTACCGTCCAATCTCATTAACGTGCTGCATGGGGAAGCTATATGAAAAAATGATCAACGCAAGACTTATGTGGCACTCGATAATGTTGTAATACTAGAAGATCATATACAAACAGCTTTCGCTCATAGACACCATTCATCTGCAGTCTTTTTTGACATTGAAAAAGCTTATGATTGTACATGGAGATACAACATTTTAAAAACAATACACGAATGGGGCATAAGAGGCAATCTAGCACATTTTATTCAAGATTTTTTGCGTGGCCGGCAAATACAGGTGCGCATCGGTGAAATAGAATCTTCCACAGGTTCGGTAGCCAATGGAATCCCACAGGGCTCCTCTATCAGTATTACATTATTTCTGGTAGCAGTTAACAAGCTATTGACAACTGAAACTGGCGTAAAAATGCAACTGTACGTTGATAACCTGTGCCTATTCTACGCAACACCAAAAATTGAAGATCTAATTCAGAGAGTCCAAGACGCTATTAATAAGGTATCAAGTGTGGCCAAATCAATTGGTTTCAGGTTTTCTGTGTCTAAAACGGTTCACGTCCATTTTTGTCGTCTACGCTCGTGCGAAATCGAAACCCCTCTAAAATTAGAAAACTCTATCGTTGCTCGTAATAGTAAAATAAAATTTTTAGGAGTTACTTTGGATGAAACGCTATCCTGAAAAGCTCACATCAACGACTTATTGGCCAAATGCAAACGGGTGCTAAACACAATTAAAGTCCTATCGAATATATCTTGGGGAAGTGAATGGAAAACCCTATTAAGGGTGTATAGAGTAATGATACTGTCAAAAATAGACTACGGCGCAATAGTATACTTTTCAGCACGCAAATCTTTGTTAGACCGGCTGGAATCCATCCAATGCGAATGCATACGACTACCAATTGGAGCGTTTAAAACCAGTCCACATAAATCAATAAGGTTTGAAGTAGGGTTTCAGCCTTATCACTTAGGGCTACTTATCTTCTACTGTGTTACGGGGCTAAAATACACACACAACCAGATCATCCTGCATATGACATCTTCTTTAAGTCCTCTACAGATCCTGTATTTAACAATCGCCCCACAATCACTAGACCAGCAACTATCAGATACCAAGAAAAACTGAACAGACTACAAATAAAAGTCCTAAACACCTTCCAGGCTAGAATACAGGAAACAGCCCCGTGGAAAGAAAGTAAGACACTAGTAATTGAAAAACTAATACAATATCAAAGGAACACTCTACCGATACTATATTCAGAAGGATTTAAAGAACTCCAAAATGAATACAACAGCTACCAATTTATATACACAGACGGATCGAAAACAAACGAAGGAACTGGATGCGCTGTAGTTGTAAACGAGGAGACAACCACCTGTTTAACCCTACCCAAGTGGACGAGCATTTATGCAGCTGAAATGATCGCTATCATGCAAGCTCTGCATATATGTATGTCATCACGAAGTAACAAATTTATAATCTGAGCAGATTCGAAAAGCAGCATACAGACAATTCAAAATAAATCCGAAAAAGGTGATCTTGCCAACATAATCATATCACAGTTAAACAATCTCAAGGAACACGCATACTATATATACCTTATGTGGATTCCAAGCCACAAAGGTATATATGGCAACGAACGGGCAGACAAAGCAGCTCGACAGGCCTCTAAAAATGTGACAACTGACGAAGTACCCGTTCGTATACATGATCTAAAGCAATATTACAAACGGATAACAAACAAGGAGTGGGAAGAAGAGTGGATTGCATCCGACAGTAAATTAAAATCAGTAAAAACTTCCATAAAAACAGCTGAATATCCCGCATCTCTCAAACGGCGCGACCAGGTAGTAATAACACGCCTGCGCATCGGCCATGGCAACATTACC
>JARFJB010000218.1:10095000-10110000 GCA_036346205.1 Vesta saturnalis | reverse complement strand
AATGTAATCCTTCATAAGGCACGCATTGGTGTAGTAGTTGCGTGAGTTAAAGCACTCATCTTCTCGGAGTTTGATGGAATCTCCAGGATTAATAATATATTGCCCTACCGGTACCTTGGCAGTTAATTTAGATTGTTTATAATATCTCATATACAATGACATTTAATGACGTGGACTCCTTGTATAATTCCGGTTTATATATATTTAACAATGCTAATCATTGTTCTGGGTTCTCTAAACTTACGAGGTTTATAAAATGTGTATCGTCGACTTATAATTTGTTAAATTTATAATGAATTATAAAAATTATGTGTACATTTCATAATTATTAACATTTTTCTCTAGATCTATTGGTTTCGTTGTATTAATAAAGCAACAATGTGACAGCTTTATTCATTTAAAAAGATTGCATTCTCGTTTCATTTTCGGAGTAGGATATTATTACGCAAGCATAATGTACAGCCAATTTTCGTTCTTTAATAGTATATTACATACCGAGGTGGAAAGTGTTCCATTTCTGTCGAGAGAAGTATATAGTTCAGCGAGAGGCGAAGACTCTAAGTGAACTAGTTCTCGAGACAGGGAATGGTACGAGGTTTGTATACGATTTTACAAGCAACGTTATACAGTTCAAACCAAAAAATTTTGGAACACATCCATCACGGCTTCTCGTTTAATATTGAAGGTCGTGATAATACGACTTTTAATTTTTACTTTAATGAGAAACCATAAATGTGATGCTTACTATTTTTCTATTGGTTTTGTCGTTACTTGTTGCCAATAATTCACTCATTAAATATGCTTATTAAAGAAAACGGGTTGTTTGTTTCCACCTATTGCTTGCGTTCACTCATCATCTACGCACATGAGAAAAAATGGTTGCGCACTCTTGAACATTTATTAAAATGGGTAAGTTGTCAATTTTACATTGATAGTTTAAATCGATAGTAGCTCCACCAAAGATTGGAAAGTGGTCTATTACTGATCGCTTCATCTCATTACTGTCTCCTTTTTTGTTATTACTGACCGCTTAAGGTTGTAAAATCTTTAAAGTCAGTGTACAAATCCTAAAGTTCTATAAGTACTTCTACACCCATAGCTACAAATTTTAACTATAGTCTGTAAAAACAAAGATTTTCTATTTCGGCTTAGCGCTTTATTACTCTGAGACATTGGGAATATACAGCCGTTTGGGTTTCAATAGAAACGTACGCGACTTAAGTGAAAGCGTAAATTACCTGCTCAATGATTTAAGACCACTCGCGAGAGGTAAACACAATGGAATTTTAATTCCATTCCAGAAGTTATAAAACGTTTTGAACGATTTTTAACTTTAACTATGTTGCAAAGTTTTTTTTGTGTGTGGATGCAGAGGTTTATTACTTAATATAATTCATTTATTTTGAAATGTGCAACAACGAAATCATTAATTTGTAATTAAAAAGGAATTGATATGCATAAACCAGTTTTTATTGTTTACTAATACTGACATTAATTGTACATGCAGAACATAACGTACATTCAAATATTACATAGGAATGCACTTATACCTAATGGGATAATTAGTAGAAAGTGATGAAAGTGGTAATCAATTCCTCATTATTTAATCTATTATAATAGGTGGCTATTTGCGTATTTAGACCCGAAAACAATACAGTGCCTCAAAATCTTTTTAAAAAACGAACTTCGAATACCGCCGTAACGAAAGTATTAAAGATAAAATTTGATAATTTCGAAATTTAATGTCTGGAAAAGTATTTGAGATACCGGAATATTGAATTCAGTACCGAACTGAGTTCGTTGAAAACGTTTGGTAACTTCTGGAATAGAATTACATTTCCATTGTCTCAGAGTAATAAAGCGCTAAGCCGAAATAGAAAACCTTTATTTTTACAGACTATACTTATCAGTTTGGGTAATAAATAGAAGATTTTGTGCCTTTTGCTCAAGCGTAGATTAAAGTGAGCCAGGTTCTTAAACTTATCGATTTTCCTTATTAACCAAAAATATTTACATGTACCTAGATATGTTCGCTTTAAAATCGAGGTTGCTTCTTCTTGAAAATTATTATTAAATACTCGGACGCCAACCTGTTTTTAAATATGAATAAACAAGTGAACCATTATACAATAAATGTAAAAGAAATTTCTAGAATAACAAATTTTATTTCACTAGTATATTTAATTATAAACAGAAATATCTTAATGCTAATATTAGTAACGGTAAAAACTATGCATAATTATTAATGTTGTGAATAATTAATGGAATCGGAATACCTTAATCTTGGACAAACTGTAAATACCGAAAGGGATGCCTGCTATGTCAGCGTTTTGGAAAATGTTGTGTCATTACTTCAGGCTTGAAATAAATCTGGATTTGTATGCTTTATAATTCTCAAATGAATAAATTTGCAAGATTGATGTGTTTTAGAATTCCCCTACCCATTACCGCAGGTGATTACCTCACTCTTGATTAATCGTAATCAGTAATAGTGAAGTTAAGGTAAAAAATAAAAAGTGCCTGAAACAAAGCGAACGTCTCAAACTTTAATATAACAGTTTTTTACAACTTACCAACAATTGTATAGCACTTAATACAAAAATTAGCAAAGCAACATTGTTGCTACATCCACCTTCAAAATCTGATCAATAAGAATCGCTACAGTAGTCTTTGCGCATGAACATCTCTGAAACTGATGTGCGAACGGTATGCGTACTAGTTCTAACTAAAATAGTTAAATTCACGTTTTTATGCAACTAGATATACAACACAAGCTGCACGAAATTGCCTAAATAAACGTAAATTTTATTACAAACGTAAAGTTTGTTACAAGTTAAACCCGAAGAATAATTTACTTTTCAACCTTTAAAGGGTTAGAAAAGCGGTGTTACAAACTAATTGTGAATGAAAGTATTTTACTAGTACATTATTAGCATGGCTTGAGGAGAATTTTATTGGTGAGCCATTAGGCTAGAGTAATCAAGATAGCAACTGTTTAATTATATAGACATGTTATATGTAAACTGTTAATTTTGAAAAAATCGTGCCCAATGTATATTAGAACGGAGTTATACTGCTTTGCTGAATATATTTAATTTTTTTGAGACATACGGATGTTTCCATTGTTATAGATTAAATAAAAACTATTGGAAAAATAACACCAATTTACTATCAGGGATATGGAAATGTAAACTCTCACCTTTATTACACTTAATTAAAATACTTAAATTTTATGTTTTTAAATGGTTTATTTTTACATTTATATTTTACATAAATCTATAAGTAGAATGGACCCACTTGAGGGTCAAAAATGGCGAGGAAAGCCACACCCACGTGGGCAACCCATTTCCTATCCTATTTTTTTGAGGGCTTCTTTTGGGGGGCCCTTTTCAAACCCAAGATCAAATTTTCAACCCCTTGAAGGCATTTTTACCCCTAATTAGTGGCTGCATTAATGGTCTTTGAAAGTCTTTGACGGTATTCTCTCCCCTAATTAAGGCCTTTTTGGCAGTATTAAGAGCCTTCTCGTCAGTCCACCCAGCGTTTAGGGGGGTTGTTCACGTGACGTTTTCACCCCTAATGAAGGTTCTTTAGGCCTTTTGGAAGGTGACAACGGCAACACCCTGCGCACGCATGCAGTATTCTGATTTTAGGACCTGAGGGTTGCCACGTCCCTAATTTTAGATTGGTTTATGGACTCCGCCCCCTGGTTTCAGATTGGTTACGGTCACATTGTGGGTGTGGCTTGTAGGCCATTTTGGTGGCAATTTTGTGGGTGTGCATTGCCGGCCAATTTTGTTTTAACAGAAATTTTGATTTGGAGGCTACCTTGTCGACTTTGCGGGAAATTTTGAAATTGTATTCTAATAAGAGGGTACTCATGCTATCTCTTAAAACAGATATAAAACTTCGGAGTTTGTTTTCAGGCCTTAGCCACCGGTATAGGGCTGCGGAACTTGTTCTCGGCTCTTCGACCCATTGTCAGCTATAGATCTCTAACGGCGGCCATTTTATTGTTTTTAATGATGAGGTCATAATTAAACTCCTTCGCCATTTTGTTTTTAATGGAGTCATCATTTTTGTTTTGGCGGGAAATTTGAAAATGTAGAGTAGTAAGAGGAGCACTCATGCTATCTCATATGACAGATTTAAGACTCCGGAGATTCTTCTAGGCTCTGCACCCCTTATCCGGTCTTAGTCACCTTGCGGGAAATTTGAAATAGTATTCTAATAATTGGGGCCCTCCTCATACTAACTCATAAGATAGACTTAGGACCCCAGGAACTTGTTCACGTATCTTAGCTCTCTGTTATAGTACCCTTGGTGGGAAATTTGAAATAGTATCGGTTTTTGTCCGTAGGTATAAGTCTCCTGAACTTTTTCTAAGGTTTTTATCCCTCGTTGGGTCTTCGCCCCTTGCTAGTCACCTGATTTTTTGTGACGCCAGCTACCGGTATATTTTTAAAGCTAATGAATGTTTTCTGTAATTGGAGCTCTTCCTAGTAGTGTGTACATAAAAGTAGATTTGACTGTTTTTGATGCCATCTAACGGGGTATTTTTAGAACTAATTAATGTTTTCTGTAATAGAGATTGATCGTGTCTCCACCTAGCTGTAGGTACATACAGGATCCTGTAATCGTTAGGTTCTCCTACATACAATCTTGCAGAACATCTGACATTTTTATTACAATCTCATGTAGGTAACATAAACCATTGTATTAAAAATTCTACCGACTTCGTTGAAAAAGTTGAAGAGGGTAATGTAATGGTCAGTGTTAACGTTTCATTTTTTACCAAAGTACCTCTGAAAGAATCAATACATGGATCATATTACAATCCTTTTTCAGCACTGTCTTGCAATGACTTATTTTCAGTACAGTAATGAAACCTATGAACAGCTTGATGGTGTAGCAATGGATAGCCGTCTTAGTCCTGTTACAACTAATTTTTACATGGAAAACATTTGAAACGCTACCGTTGCAAAATGCATCCAGAAAACCTTTAGCTTGGTATAAATGTGTTATTTGGAGACATAGAGAAGAAGCGCTGGACGAAAGTTTGACATAGTTAATAGACTTTTGGACTTTTGGTGCTACTTAATAGGTTAGCCGTGGCACACCAAAATTTCATCTCTAAATTATCTTCTCCAGAGCGTTCTTAACTTCACACCTTTCTGGATACAGCGTTTTCTTTAGCTTCTGACTTACTGAGTTTTTTTCGTTGATCGGAATTCTTATTGATGCTTATCCTATAAAACACCATTTCTACCCGTTTTCTCCTACGCTGCAACCTATGGTCCATATTAATGCAATATATTACCGGATAGCTATCAGTTGTGTCGTTCAGAGTGAAAATTTTTGTAGGGTGTCCTAAATAAAAGTGGGTCGTTAGTAAGGTTGCTTCGATCACTTTTATACCTGTTTCTAGATGTGTGACTAAAGTACGTAGGCTTCTAGGTACATGTAATTTTGTACAGATGTTTCGTACCAAATTTTGTCGTGATGTTACAGGCTAAATACTCATTAGAGAATACAGCCCGTAAAGGCAATTTGTGCCACGGCATAAGTCAGTATTGGGGGCGGGGTTCTTACTTAATGTTGTCACAACTCCAACAACTTCAAAATAGGGTAAAAATTGTCAAAAAGGCGCCAAATACATTGATAGCGGGAAAACGTCATGAACAGATCTTAGATTGACCTAACAGGAAACCAAAACGTTCACTCAAAAATAAAATACTCTAATACTAAAAATTATATTGCAAAAATCTTGACGTGAAGTTCACCTAAATTCCAGTAAAATCTAAAAGCTAATGAAACCTAAATCTCCCAAAAATCTCGCCAAACCTCAACGCAAAGATTATTATCTCAAATAATCAAAAATAAACGAAAATACGATACTTAATTCTTCAATTGAAAACACAAAAATACATCACTACCACAAAATTAAACGTGATGGATAATTTAGAAAACCCTAAAATTTATTAACGAGCTGCCATAACAAGTAATTAAACTCGCTCACCTGTTTAGCAGATCAGGCACCAACAAAGATGTCGACAATCGGTATGTTGATTCCTATAATAATTAACTCCAAAACTATTTGCGACTATTCGCAGAACCCCCTTTGCCAAATCAAATAGCTGTTCGCTCAACGACCGACTCAATTCATAATTTACATTACGTTATTTCACTTAATTTACAATAAATTCTTCCTTCAGAAAATAAAAATCACTTTCCTTCATTCACAACCAGTCATAATCAAATCAAACAAACCGCTATCAAATATACTCAAATTTAAAAAAAAAATATTGTATTGAAGCTTAAAAAGTTACGTTAAAATTCATTGATATTAACGTAATTATTTTACTTCAAATAAACATAAAAAATGTTGACGTTATTTCATCTACTTCTAATAAAAAAAACAAACACTTAAAATGTACGTAGTATGATGCTTTACAACATTGGGTTTACACTTAAAAAAAGTACATTATTTTATTTATTAACATATATATATATATATATATATATATATATATATATATATATATATATATATATATATATATAGAATAATAATTAAAAGCAACAATAACAAAAGATTATGACAAATTAAAATGCGTTCACTTTGTGACACATGCCTACATATAATTTCGATACTAATTCGTCAGGATCATACATTAAAAAAATCATCAGATAAATTTAGAATCATAATACGATTGAATACGCATGCACTAAAAGTTAATCGATACAAAAATCAAACGTCAGAAGTCAGCGTATTAAAACGTTGGCATATACAACAAAAAAATATAATACGCAAGAATTTATTGAAATTTGTCAACCACTGCAAACAAAATATACAAAAAGTTTTACCTTGTATTAGGATATCTGGAATATGGCCTCGACGGCGGGGCAATATGATCGATGTAGAAACTCGAACTCCAAATATGACAACTCGTGAATACTTCTCTTTTCGATATGTTTTGATTGATGTTACAATTGGTTGTGCGTTACACTATTACTTAAACTTCGATAAAACTTGATTACTTCACTCTACTATATACAACTACTAAATACCAATTATAAATTTAATATATCACAGAACAGACAGCTTTGTTATTTACAGCGAAATATTCGTTAACTGACAGCGGTACACACGAAGTCGTCCACAAAATTAACATCTGAACTAATTTACATAGATTCGTATACCAGATGCAAACACAAACACCAAAGGAGTTAGGACCGACACCTAACTGACACCGAATCCAACTTCCATGAACGAGAAATGTCGATACTCGACAACGATAACAGAAATTTTTTGGGGGAGAACGAATCCAATATATGATCCACTAGTAAGGGTGTATTCGGAACCAAACTTCCACGGTAACTTCTCTAAGTCCCCTGAAATGGGCGTTAACAGTTCACTATCCCCAACCAACGAACTTCGTGGGTGCGTCGACACCGCGAGGTGAGTTCTGTTTCTACGATATGTCTGACAAAACTAATTACTACCTTATTCAGAATTCGCCATCTTCCCTAACATCTCCCACTATGCCACTCAACCAATCACAAAAGGAACTACTCAAAATTTTAAATATGCCAAAGGAAATTGAAACTGAAGGCCGTCGAAAAGAAATTACGTCACCCAAAGAAGTTGCTCAGCGTGTGAGTCTTATCAATGTACGCCAACAATTGTTATCGAAAAGAACATACAATGTAATAAATTTTATACTCAATTTAATTTTATAAAACGTAATTTTCCCTTTCATTTACCAAAATACGCCAATATTAAAAATAGCGAGAACATTTATACACTCTAAAGCTAATCAACATCTCTTTCACACTAATCTAATAAAGAGGAAATTCCACTATCTATTGATACCAGTCTATAAACTAAATTTTAATTGAAAACTCCGGTCTAAACTTGCTAAATAAACCAAGAACTTCATTTCATTCTCAAAACGGAGATTCTAAATGCGACTACTGTTAATAAAACAATTTCACATATTCTTCAAATACGAAAACACAAAATAGAACATTACAATTCAAAAAACTTTCCAAGCATTCATGCATTATTACTTTCACTTGCGCGAGTTTATACTACATTTATGATGTACGGCACTAACAAATAATTTATAATTTCGAAAATTATCGGCAAATCTTTAATAAAATTATGGACACATGACAGTGCTCACTGCTGGTTTTGGGTTCTTGCATTGGTCTGGACTGATCAATGCTGCTCCTATTTTTTTTACGGTTATTAATTTTTGTCATTTTAGTTTGGCCGCTGTTCTAAATCAAACTACGCCTGCTGGTAAAAAAAGTTATGAGCGATTTTTATCGGGAGCCGAGCGCCATTATTCGAGTACCGAATATCTACCAGTGTTATAAGCCATTGATAGTTTCGACCATATGTTGATGCCAGCACAAAAGGCATCAGGCCTCCTCACTGTTTCGTCCTGAAAGGACATTAACACCTGAGCCTTGGAAAGCTCTACGGACATGCTACGTATTACCACTTTAGCCAAGCGTTTGATCTTTGTCTGATGGGTAACCTCATAAGCCTGTCTCGATCCAGGAATAAAGCAGGCTATACCTGGATTTTCTTTCAGATGACCTTGTCCTTGACCATGAAAGCGATCGATCCCACGTTGTTCTAGTTCCAGGAAGAAAGCGATTCAGTTCTTCTTCAGACGACGAATTACCGGCGGCACTTTCTCCCTGGTGTCAGTTTCGCTCGCCGTCTGGTTCATGGCTGCTAAGCTGTACGTAAATTCTTCCAGTGGCGTGAACACGTCGTATGTTGGAAATGGCGTAAAAGGGCAAATCTCGTGGAGTGGGGGCCGGCGTCTCCCTTGTTCGTTCCTTCTATGATGACGGTACCGACTTTAAAAACTGCGGCAGTGGACGTTGGCGAACCCACCGGTTACGTCTACACGACGGCTGCGGAGACCCGCGTTCCTTCGTATTGTTTTTTTTGGAATGTTCATGCTTATGGTTAGTAATCACTTATTTATATCTTAGTCGTAGACTGTTCAGGAGTCCTTCTCCTCTTCATCCCTGGTCAATCCATGCTTGTTGGTGTTGCAATATTCTGTGTTATTGTATAGATTACAATCATGAGATTGATAATATGTTAATTGGTTTAAGTGTGTGTTGTTTAGTGGGGTGTAGCGTGCTTAGAGTGGTTAATTCGATTCGTTGTCTGGTTTCATGCTAGGTCGTCATCGAATGGACGGGGGATGCGGAGGGCATATGGTGATAGTATGTCTGCGTGTTGTGTTGTGAGGTCGCTAGGGTACCTGAGAGGTAATCTGTGTAAGCGTATGAGCATTCGGCGTTTAAAGGAAGCAATAGAGGAAAGGAGATTAGGGTTTATGTTCATGTATATGGGTGATCGGAAATCCATAATAGGGCGAATATATGTTTTGTAGTATTTTGGGGTGGCAACCTTTGATTCTACCCCGGAGGACGCACAATAGGTTTGCGCGATTTCTTGTCCTGTTAAGTGTTCTTTGTACATTGGGGAGCCAATTGAGGGTTCGAGTGAAGATGATTCCCAAGTAGGTGACTTCCTGTTGGAGTGCGAGTCTTTCTTGGTTTAGGATGAGGAAAACGTTTCTGGAGGCAAGCTTTGGTACTTATCTTCGGTGTAATTGACGGAGACTCCAGCGGTTCGCCCAGTTGGAGAAGTTCCGAAAGGTTTTGGATATGAGGAGGGAGGCCGTTTCGCTGTTCTGATTAACCGTCCAGAAGGCGGTGTTATCTGCAAACTGCGCAACCACAGCCAGATTGCATTTCTTGTGATTGATTGCTCTGTTGATCTCTGTAAGCAGCTTCAACAAGGGATCGTGACACTTTCAGTTGGGACGAAAGCCGAGTTGGCTGTTGGGAAGGAGATCGTTGAATTCGAGGTGGTCCCTGAGTCGGCTGGCTATAATCTGCTCAAAGCATTTTCCGAGGCAACTCAAGAGGGAGATTGGTCTATAGGAGGAGGGTGAGGTTTGGGTATCATGACGTTGGAGGCCGATTACCAGTCCTTCGGGAAGTGGGATAGTATTAAGCATTGGTTGTAGATGTTGGAGAGTAATGGAGTCATGACCTGGGGCAAAATTTTTCCATTTCATGTGTGGACCTGGTCGGTCGTGATGGGGGCATAAAAATGATTCTCGTTATCGAGTTGGATTTCAGGAAGGTCAAGGTTGCGGAATTCTTCAAGGCGACCCTGGAGGAGTGCCTTGAACCGATTATCGAATTGGGGATCATCTGGGGATCGGAAAATGGATTGGAGGTGGTGACCAAAGAAATCAGCCTTTCCTTGGTTGGAGGAGATTAGGTTGCCCTGAAGGTCGGTTAGGTGGGATTTAGGGTTGACTTTCCTTCTGGTCAGTCTATCGAACAGTTGCGAGAAGAGTTTGCCATTTCTATAATCTAGCTGGGAGGTAGCTTTGGTCCAGGGTTCTTCGGAGTGTTTGTTGGCTTCTCGCCTGATTAAGGCGTTAAGGCGATTGTATTCGGTCTTGAGAGCCCTAGATCGCAAGAATTGATGGTAGATTCGTCTTTTCTCTTTGATCCAGTTCACGATGTGCCGTGGGAGCGGTTTTCGGGAAATGTCGATGTTTTTTAATGGGGCAGAGATATCGACCGCTTCCGTAATTACAGAAGTTAGGTCTCTAATGGCTCTCTCGAGATCTTGGGTCATTCGAAGGTGTAGAAAGGTTGTTTTCTGCTTTTGAAAAACCTTTAGTGACTGCGTATTGAGGAGGTGTCTGGGAAGCTGTAAAAAATAAAGTTTTGACCAGCAGGTGTATATGATCTGATGTGATCGTGGTGCCTATAAAGCACTCTCTATCGAAATAGTGAGCTGTGCGTTCGGAAACTATGATATGATCTACTATTGAGATCCCTAAATGTTCGAAATATGGTGGCTGCGTGTTGGCGATTCTCAAGAGCGGCATCTGCAATAGAGCAGAGGATAGCCTGTTACCGTGGCCATTAGTTGCGGTGTCACCGAATTGGATGTGGTGGGCATTGAACTAACTGAAATAAGGAGGCTAGAGGCGTAAAGTAAACGGTCATCAGATAGGGTGTTGCGGCCGGGCGGATTGTAATAAGAAATAAATACTATAGGGGTGGGAAGGTGCACCGTCGCAGCAACGCATTCGAGATGCTGTAGGTGCGGAGGAAGTTTAAAAGGAGAGGATGGGAAGCAATTTTTAATTAAGAGGGCTGTTCCATGGTGGCTATTGTTTAGGAATATGTGATACGTGTTGAAGTGAAGTGTGCATCTGTTTGTGAGTTTTGTTTCACACAAAATATGTATATTGTGTGTGTGTGTGTGTGTGTGTGTGTGTAAAAAGTGTTTAAGTAAGGGGCGTTTCCGACGAACGCCCCTGGCATTAACTATCCCTGCTAGGATGTTAGTTGTTACCCCTTGGGTTAGCCGAGGATTTGCAGAAGGAGGATCTGTGGCTTTTGCCACAGTTGGGACATCGGATAGAGCGGGTAGGACACTCCTCAGCGGTATGCCACACCTGCGTACAAGTGGAGCAATACTTGGGGCGAGGTTGAGGGATAAGGGAAGGTTCGAAACTGTAGTGTCGCCCAAACATGACGACACCGCGTGCGAGGAGGTACTTTAGGGTGGTTTTAGAATCGGTGATGATGCGGACTAAGGATGTGGGGGTGTTCGTCGTAAAGGTGATACGAACGACCTTCCTCACGTGCGGAAGATCGATCGCACCCAGAATCTCTTCGGCTAGGATGTCCTTATGTAGGTGACGAATCACACAGGAAAAGGAGGGAGGTGTAGGGTTGGAGTTGGAGAGACGGAGACCGGATAGTTGGGATAGGGTTACAGTGGGTTCACCGAAATGGTGTCGCAGCCTAAGCTGTGTACCATCCGGCAAGGGAGAGGAGGTCTCTAAGAGACAGGTGTGGTTGTGGTTAACCAGGGAAGGTTTAGGGGTTTTAGGAATTAAATAGGGATTGAGGATTGAGAACGGGTGGGCTTAGGATTGGGGGAAGCGGGTGTAAAAATCACGGCAGATACAGATGGCTGGGCGGGTGTGGGAAAGAGAACGGGTTTGTGTGCTTGTGCACATCTGAGTTGGTACTGTGCTTTGGGTGGCCCTTTACCTGTTTGTCTCGGTGTCATCTACGACATCACTACATCGTTAAGTTTGAGTGTAAATTTGGTAGTTTATTTGTTTTACTTACGCCAAGAAAATTATTTGGTTAAGGTCCAACAAGAATTTAAGCACTGATATGTAAATTTGTATACTTTTCGTTTTAATTTTTAGTGCCTCATTGTTCTGTGTATGTGTCAATCTGCTTTCATTTAGCTTTTAGCTGTAAAAGTTATGTTGACTGTTCTAAGGGCTTTAAAATACGAAACAAGCGATGTTTATTTTAAACTTTTCTCCGTCAGCCACACGCCCACGAAACCATAAAGCTTCTGTCGGGTTTAGTAACTTTAACCTGAGAGTGCAAGAAAAAAGGAAATCTTAAGGCTCCTTATAAACTGCTGCTTCTCTCTTAAAATTTGTCAACGTATTGAAAACCAAGTCATCTAAAACAAAAACACTTACTTGCCCTTTTTTTTATTTTAATAAGGATAGAAAGCGTAAGTACTATTTTTTACACGTTTTACAATTTACGTTAATACCGTTCGCAGCGTATCGTTACATTTAAACTTTTAGAGAAAATCTTAATTCTGTATTGTTGGTCTCGTATGAAAAATAACTTTTAGCATTTTCTCTTCCCTATTTTTTTAGATAAAAATTTTAACCGAAAGCTTTATCTTTATTACATTGTGAGATATAGCCGAGTGTTATTCTTATTAAACCATCCGTTACAATTTCACAATTGCATTATGTAGCAGTCATAAATGCATTATATTACATTAAGTGATACATATGCCTAACGTAACAAGATAATTAGGTTACGACTCGATAAGCGTAACTTGGGCATGTGTAGTAATATGGCTGTTTATCCACGTAATGTGATCAACGATTTGCTATAAAACAACCATTTTTCTATTTTCTTAATGTTTAGTTTCTAGTTAGATGTAGAGTGATTGTTTTTAAAAGAACGTGTTATTCAATCAAGACATACCAGCAAATAGTAGCGTTCTTTACAATGTATTAAAATTGTTCCTCTGTGAGTAATGAATGCAGTCACCACCACATTTATTATAGCCAATGTTTCTACTTAATTTTCTGGCAATTGCCAAATTGACGCACAATTTATTTTTGATTATGATTTAGGGATACTTACGCTACTTCCGTTTATAAAATAATTATTAAGCTGGATTTAATTTTTTACGTAATTTTTTATTCTGTTATTGACAGATTTTTAATACACAACTTTAAAGCCACCCTCTTCCTGTTTTCTTTAAAATTAATGTCGTTTAGAAAAAGTGACAAGTTTGATAAGAAATTTTTTTGTACACAATTATATAAGAGCACGTATTTTTAAGTGTTACTCCAGCTTCAATAACTGTTCATAAAGTTTGCAAACACGGAAAGTGCTCTTAAACTACTCGTTAAAGTTTCCTCCCCCTAAGTTGCAAAAGAACTTTTAGAATAAATTATCGCCGGGGTTGGGCAAGTACGTACACTGTACCTACAATAGCTATATTTTTTGAAAGGAAACATAAACAAGAAGTCTAACGTTTGTACGCAAACTTATTGTCGGAAAATAAAATGAGTTAAGAATAAAAATGATTTCTCGCTCGAATAGATTTTCATTAAAGAGGAAAATATGCGTTAAAACGTTTTAATTAAAAAAAAGACGGGAAATTTAATATTTACGAACCATTCGTCAGGGGCATGTTGTGTATATGTACATTACAGAATGAATTAAACGCGATTACAACAGTCCTTTGAGATTTGTGAATAAGCTCATTGATAGATGTCAAATTTGCGTTATTAGATTATGTAATGACACACCGTTACAAAGCAACAAAGGGAATTGAATTTTTACCATTACAGTTTAACAACTTACAATTCTCTTAAAGAATGCGGTAGGTAATATTAGATCCTGCTTTTTAAAACCCACAAAGGATTTACTTTAGCAAGGGTTTGTTTATGAACTGTTTTATCTACTGAAAAATTATTTGTTTTAATGCCTATTTATTGATCTCGTGGGAAATATCTTCCAATTGCTAGATTTTTTCATCTTTACTGTTAAGCATTAAACATTTACACGTCATCCAAGCCGAACTGGTACGAGAATGTGTTGAAGTTGTCATATTTCCGAATAATGTGCTGTGGAGAAGGATGAAGGAGTCTTATATCTTGTAAAGCAGGAAGGAAGGAAGCGGCGTCTGAGTGGAGTAATGGTTCAAGAAGTGATGTAGCACTAACGAGATGAAGAGGAGACGAAGGCAGTAGCAGCAGAAGCGACGCTAGAGCCTTGGGCGTCGCACAATACCGATAAATCTGAGCTAAGGAACGGCGGACCGAATATACAATGCCTCTATGCAGACTTTTCGGCAAAATTTATTAGACTTAAAATGTCGTAGAATGTGAAAAGGAGTTTGGCTAAGAGAATTTACCTTAAGAATTCTCTCTAACATACACTTAAGAACTGAGAGGGTGAAAATGACGTACGTGCCGTATAGAATTTAGAAACAATCGTTAATTGGTTATCGGTTTTCTCTTAAACGTGTCTTAAGGTTCGTTAATCTTAGTCCTGTCGCTTGGATATTAGATTATGTTCCTTGGGTAAGCGCCATTTGAAAGCTCTGCAAATATGTGCATAGACTATTTATGTTCATTAAGATTTACGAAACGATATTTTTATGTTACGCTCAAAAATTCCGTCGGGAACTAATCCAAAATTGATACAAAATATATGATTGTCCTGCACTGAATAACGAAACATTTTATTTAAAGCATCAGATTATTTTTACATTAGTCACGAATTCCCAAACGCAACAATAGAACCATAGAATGAGTTAATTACTATCCCTCGCGTTTTATCAAAGCACAAACCTATTGC
>JARFJB010000218.1:10030000-10090000 GCA_036346205.1 Vesta saturnalis | reverse complement strand
CCTGTAACTGTCTTCCAGTATGTGATTTTTTCAGAAGGTTTCCTCGTACACAGATAGCGGTATGGCCACTGCGTATACGCACACCATGTGCGATTATTTAGGCGAATTCTGGGGTAGTATCTTCCCCTCCGTTCGTTCCGATCCTATCCTGAACGCACATATCTTTAATCCCACTATGCACACATACTTGCTTACTGATACCTTTGTCTAATTAACTAAACAAACAAATGAGTTGAGAACAGTTGACACTATTACACAGTTGGTTTATGACGTCAACCTATAAGGATAATACTACATTAAACAATTTGCAAACAATATACAAGTAAAAAATGTATATTAAAAATAACAGACATACCTTAAGATGTGGTTTCTTTCCAGTATTCTAATATCCTAAAGAGCTGGATATTGAAGTATACACGCAGACAAAACTACCTTTAAAATTAACAAATAATTAAAACCTCATTAGTATTCCCGAAAATACATATATATATATATATATATATATATATATATATAAATCATCTCAAAAATATTCATTACGTAACATAACAGGTCTCTAGAAATGCGTCATACAAGTAAGACAAACTGTGGAGTCTCATCTAATGTAATATTTTTAAAACTATAAACTAACAGACAGGTGCAATTACATCAAATGAACAAACTCATGCAATGGAATATTTTTAAAAACTAACGAAAAATTCATTCATTTAATAGCCGAAATTCTATAAATGACCCTGTATTATCTGTTGTGATACTTAAAATAAAAATATGAGGTCGTTAGCTATCGCAAGCCAAATTAGTTACTTAGAAGTATGATGCAAGTGAATAAATCCGTTGCGTAAGGTGTTATAATTAAAATATTGTACATATAAAACGGAAAACACCTCTGTCAAAAAAGACCTTAGATTTATAAAATAGCCTGAACGTCCTATGTCGTTACTGAAAATGAAAAAAATGCCTGAGGACAAATAAGCAAGCCGACTTTAATTTCTAATTTTGACAATACTCCTGCGATTTGAAATTAACATGGATTTCATCCCGTAAGACAGCTATAGGCGAACGTGTTTTATTTTACCCCATATTCATCATTATCATTACACGTCTATAATAATAATATCACGCAAATTAACGTGTGGCACCATTGTTGAGTTTTGCATACAGCGATAAAATTACGTTTTACAGTTAAATTAGTACAATAACAAATATAACCAAGCTTGAAATCAGATTTCTATATTATTTTACATACAAGGTTTGTCTTATCAGAAATATCTCTGTCAGAAAAGGGCCTTAGATTTATAAACAAGTATGCAGGCCACTTATTAGAATACCATTTCAAATTTCAAGTTTTTGCCGGTAAGGGATCTTCACAAGTGTTATCGAAAACGTTTAGATTGTATAACTTAAATATACAGATACAACATTTAAACATCCAAAAAAGACAGGTATTTTACTATGTCTCCTATCAGTACTTGAATTCGATTCAGATTCGGGCAAAAGTACCTCTGATACGAGTTACACACAGGAAAATATCCTTTTCAAATTAATGATTGGAGAAAACTGTTAAGTAATTTATAAGTAAAAGCATATTAAGGTGATTGTAACGTGGATATAAATAAATTTTATTATTATTATTAATCTTATACAATTGTTATAGAATCAGTCTAGTTGTACGGTATGCAATATACCCATGCCACTCTGTGCGACACACATATCCTGGGACTCCCTCTGTTGGGGCTGAGGATTCAGATACTCACGTACGAAATGCAGTTATGCGAAACATACGAGCAGGTCACAACTGGTGATTGCAACGAGGACAACGACGACTACCCTAGCTGATTCTATATTACTTAGCTGTTTAAAATTGAATTGAACTGTAATTAAACCTCTGTTTAATTACAATTACAATTTAAGACTTTAAACACTGTATTTATATTTCAAACACCACGCACCTTTTTACGTAATTAGATAATTAGTGGGTTTTCATCCAGACACGTTAGAGCTGTTTGAATAGTAAAAGACTGTTATTGCGGTTAGATAACCGGGGAATCCGGAAAATGTTGGAAGTGGAGGGCGACTTGTCTGTCTTTTAACGTAATTATGGGATTAGTGGGTTTTTTACCTCAACACGTTAGAACTATCTGAATAGTGGAAGTTTGTTATTGTGTTTACATAACTGGGACATCTATAAAATAATTGATTCATGTTAATGATTGGGAAAAATTGTTATTGTGGTTACACAACTGTGAAATCCAGAAAATAATACCTGATGTTAATGCTTGGGAAAACAGTTGAGTACTTTACATTGACTATTCATAAGTGAAACACAGGAAGTGGATGTACTGTGACCATATAAGTAACTGAAAACCTACAGTTATTCACTCGTGTGTCAACCTTCCAAGGAGTTCGTTCAATACAGCACTGGTAAGTGATTGTTTTTGGGTTTAACCCTTATTTTGTTTACCTTAATTAATCACCTGTACGGATTTTTAATGTTACAGATATGGATTTATCTACTCCAAACCCGTCAGAATGTTTTGAACAATTCAAAAACGTTAAGGATTTAACGACCGGGGTAGAATATAAGATACTCAATCTGAGTTTCATATCAGCAAAGTATGGTAAAAAGGTGGTTGTGAAACTGGAGGACTTTAAATTGTAATAAAAAATAATGTGTGTAACGTATAATAATTTTTGAATAATAAAAAGTAAGTTATCCAAAAGTAATGAAATAATAAGTTCTCCAAAAAATACTAACCTTACACCATTTATAATTGTGCCTTTGGCTCATCGGTAGATTAACAGGGTAGGTTCACTAAAATGATTTGCTTAATTACCACTTACCATAAATAATAAAGAATGTAAAAAAATGAAGTTATCTCGGGCGCCAAATTGTCTTTTTTTTAAATTATCGGGACAATTAAACCGAATGAAAAAAAAATGTAAAAAAATAACAATATACAGACTATGTTTATTGAATTAAATGTAATGATGAAATAATGAAGGTCTTAAAATTATGGTTAAAGTACTAAATAAATCACTAAATAAATACCTTAGAAATTTTGTACAACCACTGGTATCTAAATATGATTACGGAGCAGTTAACAGGATGGAGTCATTCTTGCGTCATCATGGTGCAATCTTGGCATAATGTTATCCGCCACACCCCAAATTGAATTTATCTTTATAACATCCGTATAATTTCTTCTTAAAATTTTTAAATCCACTTCTTATTGCATTATTTGGAAGTATCCATTCAAAAAATTGCAATTATAAAACCAAAAATGTACGCAACCATTAAATCAAATACGTACTTAAAATTCAATTACGTTGCAAATTGAATTAATGATGAACGTATAAATACGTAAAAAAAGAAATCAAAAGAGAAACCGTAAGGTAAACGCCTAAAAAGAACAAAATGCTATAATTTTATGTAAATGTATTAAAAATGTCTCTTACCACCAAATTGATGACGTTTTTCACATAAATTTAAATAAAATCAAAAAGAAGCAGCTTCGTGCTTCGGCATTAAATAGGAAGTGCAAATGGAGGATTTCGAAGTAGATGATGAGGTCATGTGTACAAGGTATCAGCAGATTAACTAACGCAGACGCATAGCGTATCAGATAAGAAATGAATAAAATTGAAAGTAGGAATGTAAATCTTTACGAAAGTATGCACTATGAAGATATGCAAATTAAGTTGCCTACCTTATACCAATATTGTAAAATAATTAAAATTTTCTTGTATTTAGAACTAAATATAGGAAAGATCCTAAATTGAGGTATATTTTATACAACACTAAAAAAGAGTTGTTACAAAATATGTGCTAGCCGACCATTTTCCATAAGTGTTTCGATGTCGAGCATTATCGTATACAACACGAGTGGGCAAAACAACAAATTTAATGTTCATTTAGAAAAACAGTTTTATATTTGCTATGTTATGTGATTATGATGAGATTGGCTTAATAAATAAAATCATTTTTGATTCGTAGTACATCAGATTTATTTGCTTTGATTGATTGATTAATCGGTTTGAAGTATTACTTTTAATTATGACTCCTGATTAAAAGGGGCCAAGGCCCAAAAGTAAGTTCCAGAGCTCTATACCTGTCTTATGAGGTAGTATGAGGGGCCCCCTTATTAAAACACTATTTCTAATTTACAGCCAAGGGGGGCACGACAAAGGTGCAAAGACCCTAACACAAGTTCCTATACCTGTCTTGTGCGGTAGTATGAGGCTCCCCTTATTAGAATCAAATTTCAGGAATCCTACAGCTGTCTTATGAGTTAGTATGAGGACTCTTTTATTAGAATACTATTTCAAATTTCCCGACCTAACGATTACAGGGATCTGCATATACTTCTTAAAATATACCGCTAGGTGGAGCGACCATCAACCTCTATTACAGAAAACTAACAGGTCAAGAGGATGATGATGATGCTGCTTCTGATACTACTGCTGAGACATGAGATTTTTATTTTTTTATTATCGATGATCAATCCCTATTACAGAAAACATTCATTAGTTTTAAAAATACATCAGTAGATGGCGTCACAAACAATCAGGGGGCCAGGCCGGGAACGAAGACCTGAGAACAAGTTCCGGAGGCCTATAGCTGCCTTATGAAATAGTATGAGGACCCCTGATTAGAATACTATTTCAAACTTCCCGCCAAGGGGGCCGGACAAGGATCGAAGACCCTAACACAAGTTCCGGAGACCTATACCTGTCTTATGAAATAGTATGAGGGCCTGCTTATTATTATAGAATACATTCATTAGTCGTACAAATCCACTACCAGATGGCGCCTGAGGCCTTCAACCACAGCATAGAGGCTGGAGGTTGGGCGGAGTCTAAGGACCAATCAGAAACCAGTAGGCGGGGCGCGTACACGACCAATCAGCTGGAAGGGGCGTGGTCTACCCTTAGGCCCTTAAAATTAGAACGCACGGCCTGGGGCTGTATGCGCACGCACAACCAATCTGCTGGAAGTAGGTGTGGTCACATAGGTGAAGGATGGATCACGTGAATGCCACCCACTCCTTCTTCGCCACTTTTAATTAATTATGATGTCAGTGTTCTATTCTCCTCCCCTTCCACTTCTATTTATCTAACCTTCTAAAATCTTTAACATACGATAATGGATACAACCGTAATAGTTGCAAATTTTATTTTATGCTGTTTTCACATTGCTGCAATAATGCTGAGCAGTTCAAGATATTACAAAGATTTGTTTGTGTTGAATAAATTCTCCTATATTTCCTTATCCATTATTTTTATTAATGCATTATATAACTCAGAAATTTCAACCAAAAAGGCGTATTTCCTTTGTGGTTTTGTTACTTAGTTTTATACTACTAAAAGATGTCGGCATAAACGGAGACAGTTGTTAATAAAAATACCGGATGTAAAGCTTTTCCACATAATTATATTCAAATGGCATTTTTATGGCTGTTAATAACCCACATCACAATAAACTTACAATATTTCTTAATACTACCAAGAACTTAATGGGTTTCTATTCCTATAAAAGAGAAACCATTTAATTTACTTTTTTTTTGTATCTATGTTAACTTAATTATATTATTCAATGTTTAATAATACAAAAGATCAAAGTAAACGTTACGTTCTTTAATTATAAATTAAAATGGAAACATAAATTGTAAGGTAAATTAAAACGTACCTTGTTATGGATTTTGTTCTTGTAAAATATAAGATTGCATTAAAGAAATTCAATGCACGAAAAAGAAAATGTGGTTATAATTTATCTAAACTGTAATGGCATGCTGAGTTACATATGTGTTATACGTAAAAATGGAAATGGCAATTGACACATAATTTTCACGAATGTCACCAAACTAATACAGACAAATCCTGATGGTGCATGCAATTAATCTTTAATACGTATTCCGTTAATGTTAATTAATTAGATGAGACTTGCTAATATTGGTAGTTCCTGATAACGCCGTATGTTGCAGGTCGTGGGTGCTTATTTAGTTATTAAAATTAACTAAATATAATATACTGGGTGGCCAAGAATATGCCGGAAATCGCTAAGATTTAGATAGAACATGAAAAAACCAGATAATAGGTTCCTATAAAATTTGTTCCTGCGGGCCCTCCATACGGAGATATGTGAACCTGAAGGATGTCACCGGAAATCGGTTTCTCTTTAATAACTTTTAAAGTATTAATAATAATTTAATAAAAATTTAATATGATGGTCATTAGCAAGGACCACTTAAAATAGTGGAAACATATTTAGCTTTTTTAGTTTAACAGAGGCGGACTAAGCTTTACACCTGAATGCTTAAATTTTTAACACCCTGTATAATAAAGAGCTAAAATAAATAAATCTGAGTAGCTTCAAACTTGAGCTAAAAAAAGGTGCTCTTGTTTATTGTCGATAGAATGAACCGTTTTCGCGAAAAGCAGTAATAAACGAATTCATGGTTTATTTTTAATAAAAAGGACTGATTTCTTGTTAAAGTGCAGCACAAAGTTTTCAGTTGTTTATTCCACCTAGTTTGCAAAAAATGTGCGTTTTATTTTCACCGACACCAAAAAAACATTGTTGTTGCAAACGTCAAGATGACGAAATAAATAAAATACCCTGTATTTTAGTACACGTCATCTTTCACATCGATGACACATTGATCCTTTACTTCGATGGTAATTAGATTGTGAATTAATTCGAAATATGAAATACATGTTTATTGAGTATGCAGATATATACATATATATATATATATATATATATATATATATATATATATATATATATATATATATATATATATATATATATATATATATATATATATATATGTATATATTGTGATGTATTAATTTTATAATGTTAATTGGCGAACAAGTGAAAATTTAATATGTGGGCGATAAAATATTTAATTATTATTTGTTTTCGATATTTAATTTTTTTTCTTCCGGACTAACTCAGTATCTCAAATGGGGATAGGGTTCAATTCTATTTAAACTTTAATTGCTGGCAATTTAAAATCATTAATAACATTTAACCTACTAAATCCTTTAAATTATTATAACTGCATTTATATAGTAAACGCGTAATTATAGAAAATTTTATTTTACACATAGAAATGTTTACGTTAAATAAATTGTAAATTATACTAAATGGTTTCTGTGTGAAACAGACTTTAGTTGAATCTGCACAATAACGCATGCGTTGCGCTCTAACTGACTTTATCAAATGCAGCATGTCAAAAATTTCAATAAATGATCTACAAAATGTACAATTTTGTTTTGTTCAAAATAAAATTAAAATATTGAAAATTACACTGATAGTAAAATTTCACTCACATGTGTTACTGCATTTTCCAAATGGACGTAGACTTCTTCGAATGTGATGATGACACTGCTTTGCTGTTCACGTTGGTGTTGCTTAATTTTCCATACTTCATCCAAATCCAAATTACTGATGAACGACTCTCCCTCGTGGTAAATATGAAGTAACGTAATATTGCTCAAATATTTTTTGATAAGCACCTTATTTTAAATTGTATTTTTAGATGTTGGTTTAAATATTTACAAAGTTTTTCGGATTTAAAATTATATTTTGTTTTTATATAAATTTTAATTGATTGCACTTTTATTTTAGATGCCGTTATGGAATTCAGTTTATATAATACTCTGCGGCACTTCCAAGAAAAATAAACATCAAATCCAACATAATTACATGAATTTATTCACATAAAACAAAACACATCAACTGATATTTGAACACGAATTCAAATTTGAAACAATTATATTATAATCGACACTTATAATCGGGAACCTAATTTCTAAATTTTGTTATAGGTTAAAACAATTGCTTCTGAGATCTCGATTCTATCTTGGTCGCGTTTCAAAAACCGAAAATGTAAACGAAACTTGTAACTTACTCGTTAAACACCAACACTGTTAACACTGACTTATTAGTCTCAAAAAACAGAAAACAGAGAACACAGAGAGTGAGAAATCAGAAGCAATTCCTTTAATACTTTTCACTTGGATACCAAATTGTCAACTTTTTTTCTACATTACACACAAACAATCCAAGCATCTGATTGGTCTAAACAAAACTGTTAACTTAACTAAAATACAAATTATGCTATAACTTTTTTATAACAAGTCGGATTTGGTTTTTGATTACAGATTTGGAATCAGGACAAGATTCCGCATAAAAACACACCCCACAAGCCCTATTTCGCTTCGAAGCTTTGCATTTTGACAATTCAAAATCTAAATTTACCTATATCTAACAAAATCTACATTCTACACCTAAACTAATTACATATTCGGAATCTACATGAAAAAATATATCAGAATACGTTTGTTTCAAATCATTTAACTTAATTTTAACAGAAATTGCAATTCCATATTCAAATATTAGGTAGTTAACCCAACTTTTCTAAATTTTATGTTCATATTACTTGTATAGTGTAAATTTCTTTATGAAAACGAGGGAAACCTACTGATATGTGCTATTGTAATTTATTCTAAACTTAACTTATCCTAAAAACACTAAAAATTTGCAAAATTCTTAAATATAGTACTTAACCTAACTTAATGTATTTTTACTTGTAACTTGCGTTTAAAACGTCTAAATCACATGAAATGTTAATTTATCATATTCTTTAACACAAGTACTGTTTACTTTTAGTCCATAGTTCATAACTTTGTCATATCAAAAATCCATATTGTTTAACACATTTATGTAAATTTTGTGCACAAAATTTTTTTATACACTTTGTCTGTGAAATATAAATATACTGTGTTCGCACCATAACCCTTTTTTAAAGTTTATATAGTTCCTGCATTGTACCTACATCTATACATGCTCTACATATTAGAATTAACCTACATCATGTGATTAATACCTGCAAAGTGTTTAAACTGCTCAAATATATTGATTAAACTGTAAAATTACTGAAATATGTTCACCGAAACTAATCGTACCCACAAATGTTAATCGTTTTGACCTTCCTGGCACACTGCTGGTATAGCTCAATTGCCTTTGTGAATAAAACAAACTCGTGCACATCCCACAAAGCCTGTTATGTTAAATGAAAACCATATTTTCCCTCTCGTCTACTAATTTTCTTATTAAAATGAACTGTATACATTCTCAAATCTAATTAAATTTGCACACTATAACGAAATATAAGACTGACAACTTTAGTCCCTGTATTATTCTTATTTCTAACCATCTCAATATATATATATATATATATATATATATATATATATATATATATATATATATATATATATATATATATATGATGTATGGACTTGCATCTTGCAATGCTTTGGAAACCAGAAGAATCGCGAATCACGAAAGATTTCCTAATCGTACTATTCCAAATTAGAAGATATTTCAACGAGTTGACCAACGTGTAGGGAGAATTGTGGGCGATTATAGGTAATAAGGTAATAATTATTGATTTTCTTCATCATTTTAGGAAAGTTTGAAAAAACAGTAGCGATGCGGGTCTGGGAAGAAACCATACGTACGCCGCAACTCCTTCAACGAGCACTCGAAAGTTATCAGCACAGTTTAATACGTCGAAAACTAGTACATGAGCTTCTTCAAGAATAGCATCATTTGCAAAAAGTGCATGTAGTGATTCCTGATTATTTTCCTCGTAGAATGCAGTTTGCGAACTGGCTGTTGGATTGGGAACGAAATAATGTAAACTTCATTAGCACTATTCTTTTCACAGACGAAGCAGGGTTTACCAAAAATCATGAATTTACACAACACACATGTATGGGTTGATGAAAATCGGGATGCCACTGTTGTTTCACATCAACAACATTAATTCCAATCATTCCTTCAGACCGCTATTTACGATTTAATAGAGCACTTACCACTTGAAACTCGCTGACACATGTACTTCATTCACGATGGGACACCACGTTATTTCAGCGTTGCTGTGCGGGAACACCTAAATAACGTCTATCCAAGCTGTTGGATAGGTAGAGGAGGACCTATTGCCTGGCCTTCTTGATCTCTCTACCTAACGTCGGTGGATTTTTACCTGTGGGGACACTCAAACACGTGTTGTATTCTACTACGGTTGAGAGAGGAACTTCTACGAAGAGTTACGTTTCATTGTGATGTGATAAGTAAAAACCCTGGGTGATTGCGACGCGTACAACAGTCCTCAATTCGTCGTGCCCGCGAGTGTACCTGACCTCACAGATCCCATGTCAAACCCTCTTATGCAGTTTTAATTAATTGATTCGAATTAGCGTCCTTAGATTGAATTGTTGCAAGCTGTAGTGGGTTTAGGATCAAAAACGTAAAGCTCCAAGTTATAGTTTTCGAATTCGCTAATTTCAAATTTTCAAATTTGTAAATTCTAAAATACAACTTGCAGTTTTATTTTTTGGACCTTAACCCATTAAACCTTCAAACAATTTATAAATAATTAATGTTTCCTTTTCATTCATATCATTTTGTTCAGATTTTCTCTAATTTATTAACAATGTTTTTTATAATATTTCCCCAAAAAAAAGCGCTGGGTTACATTTTTTTCAATAATTTCGTTAACGTACCTCCTGGGACACCACTGCATTTTCTCAAATTTTTGCATTTTGCGTATTAAAAAACTGAAAATGAAACTCTCATGTTGTTTGAATGACTTTCGTATCGCACTTTGCTATCAATTAATCGTCATTTTTATTAAAAATAAAACATGAATTCGCTTATTATCTTTCTCGAAAAAGGTTCATTTTATTGACAATAGACAAGAGTACCCTTTTTTCAGCTCACGGTTGAAGCCGCCCAGACCTATTTTTTTTAACAAAAATTTAAGCATTAAAGTGTAACGCTAAGTCCGCCCCTGGTAAACTAGAAAAGCTAAATATGTTCCAAGGACACTATTTTAAACGGTCGTTGCTATTGATTTTATATTAAATTATTATCAAAACCTTAAAAGTTGTTCAAGAAAAACCGATTGCCCGCGGCGTCCTTCACATATCTCGGTAGAGAGAGCCTGTAGGAGCAAATTTTATGGGAACTTGTCATCTTATCTGAATCCGAGAGTTTTCTCACATTTTCCCGGCCACCCAATATTAATACGCACTTAACAATGGCTTTATTTATTTAAACGTTTATAGAATCGCTTAACAGGATGCAAATTTTGAAGCGAAAATTTTGATAATAATTAATTGTTTAAAAAGGGAAATAATTATATAAACGTCGTTATCTGTACAGGTAATGTCTTTCAAACGTTACACAAGCCCCCCTCTAAACACTTTCAAGTGTAACAAAATAGCACAAACCATTTTTACCCAATCAAATTTACATCATGCTCATAGTAACCTAATTATTACAAAAAGAAAATGCTAAACTAAGCTATCAGCAAATAATTGGTGGAACATTATTTGAAAATGATCATGATCCTATAAACATCGTATATTTAATCAATTGTATTTAGCGTGTTTGCATTTTCTAGAAAAATTCGAATTTTTGCTGTCACCGTGTGTAGAATTGTAGTAAAAACTTTTTTTAGTATTGGTTGTCAAGTATTTTAGAATTGGGTTTTTGAAAAAAAAATTTTTGTGATAAATGGAAAGATCATATATACATTTTATAACAAAACTTTTTTAGATTTTTTCGCTCTAATTCAAAAGTTATATTACATTAAAAGTACATTTTTGAACCCAGTACCGGAAACACGCCGAAAGTTCCCGAACAAACCAGAGCGCGTGTGACGTCACAATGTTAATTTTTACTCATCGAAGCTACCCCTCATACAGTGCTTTGACTTTTAATCGATTAAATCTTGTTATTATCCTCAATATATTGATAAATATATCAAAAATGTCAAACCATAGAGGTTATCGTGCTTTTATAATAATATAGTAATTAATAATTATTTATGTAAACGTATAAATCGAATAAATAGAATTCTATAATACAATTGTTTAACTAAACTCCAGAATTATAACTTTTAAAAATCATAGCATCAAAAAATTTCTATGAATAGTTTAAAACGATTAACTAATAAATTTGTACACGGTTATTGAATGGTTTCGGTTTAATTTAGTATTTTTTATTTTAATTACGCGCTAGGTTATGTACTATACGAAATTGGAATTTTAAAAGTGTATATAATAGTGGTTCGTTATTATAATGTCATTTAAATAATTCTCATGATGTGATGTTTTTTTAGCTGAAAGAAGACATGAAGAATTATATTTAGTATACTACATTGGGAAGTAGATCAAAAATTAAAGTTGATGTAGTACCGCACAAGTTTAGTTAACCGTAAACTTTATCACACATGACTAAACAAGCTATTATAAATAACTTTTTTGCAATAAATTTCGGATATTTTTAGTCAATTTACATGTAGAAGCAGTTGACACTGTACTATTGAAAATTAATTTAACATTATGACGTCACAAACATGGCGGCCAATTGTTGGAATATTTGGTGTTATTTAGATTTATTGTAAGCTGTTGTAAATTATTCGAATAAATGATTATTGCGTTTTATATGTATATTGAAGTATAAAAGTGCGATTACGAATAGTTTACGCTTACTGATGTGTTCATTTAGTAAAAAGAATTAAAGAACGTAGTCTTTATTGTAGTAGATATTGTATGATCATTTTATTAGGCAATTGGTAATTTAGTCGTTCAGCTTTTAAGTGGAAATTGGGTAATTAAAAATTCTTTCTTTGCAGCTAAGATTATTTTAGGAAATCATGCAGAGTTTATATACGGTTGAATGAAATTTGAACGAATTGATTGACTAGTATAATTCTGGTGGAGTCGCGAGAAAGGAGGTACGCGTTGGAAAGGACATACGCAAGCATATACCTGGTAGTAGCGCGGTGATGTTGAATTAAACCTCCCTTAAGTGAGTGTGCATCTGACTAACGTGTTTTGTAACGAAATTTTGGGGGTTGTTGACACGTTTCGAGTTGGCGTATGTTTTATAAGGAGTTTGCGGATCACACCTTATTGTTGTGTATTTTTGTTTTTCTGGTGCACTAGTGTCACCCAAGGAAGAGATAATTGTGAACGGCTTTGTTAAATGTCGAAGTAATTAAAAGGGTAATTTTAATGTGATTGTTTACGGGTATCAGATGAGCAAAAGTGGCAGTTGTAAATATTAAAAGTAACCTTTTGTTCTGAGAAATTACGTTGATCCCTGCTGACGGCAATCGTATACAGGAGTTAGTTTTTGCAGTAGAATATTTAGTTGTAAGGAGTGCACTTAGTGAAGAGCGGTCAGCGGCCGAGCCGACAGGGGAAATTGAGTTGTAAGGCCCCAAGCATCCCTGATTCTGTTCATTCATCGTGAATGTACAAGTAATACTATTCGTTATTTGGGTTTGTAATAATCATAAACGTTGCTTGTTTAAAGATTATTGATATAAAGTACGCGTTGCCAGCTTTATAGTGTTTACGTGGGGTTATATGTATTTGTAATGGAAACTTCCTTAACAATCACATTTATGAAATTGTTTAGTTATTTATTTACACTGAGCTGTTGCTATTGTACTTCTTTTCTTTGTGTTGGTTGCTGGTGACGTCGTGTTCATTTGGTTTTATCATTTTTAACGTGTTGTTAATTAAGAAAAGACATGTGTCCCTTATGTTGAACTCTCGAAAGCGCTTTTGTGGAAGGAAAACAGAGGAATAATACGATTTGTGTATTTTGAAATTAAAGACGTAAATTGCTTTCAACCGTTTCTATCGATAAAAACATTTATGGTTATCTGGACAATTTTTCAAATTTAAACAGTAGACGTCTGTTGAAGTTAATTATTAAGTTTCTTTGAAGCGTTAGATTTCTTTTGTGAAGAGTTGTGGGAGTTTTATTTGAAATAGGGGATAATTTAAATATGATTTTAATGTTTTGAAGATTCAATAATTGTTGTTTAGTAACAGTATGCAAGGTTGATTTTAGTAATTATTCAAAATAGATGGTGTGAAAAGTAAATGCTATACTGTGGTTATTTTATTTTTACATCCCCTTTTGTTTGCTTGCGTTTTACCTGGATCAAAACATGGTGGTGTCCAAATCATTTCCCGATTTGACATTTTCATTAGAGTAACTACAAATCTATCAAAATCCAAGATCCTAACGATGAGCTAGGTGGTCCCTGGAGCTCACCCTCATTTTCTGTCAGATCACAGCGTCATCGGCATAACAATTTGTTTGTACTTGCTTGGTGCCCAGTCTGTATCCCTTGCAGCCCCTCTTAATATTTGCTTTTATTTCGTCGAATACTGGGTTGAAGAGGGTGGGTCTCCCTGTCTAATTCCTGTTACTGTATCTATATCTGTAGTTAATTTGTTATTTATACTTATTCGTGTTTTTGTGTTCGTGTTCATTTGTTTTATTACCTGTGCAATTTTTTCTGGGAAATTGTTACGCCGTACTTGTCTTCTTCGTTGTCTTCTGCTATGTTTTCCTTCGCCAAATTCTGCAAAGTATTTTATATAGGTTGTCTCATCAACTGTTTTTGTATTTATATATTCGTTGGTTTTCTGCTTTCTTCGCTTTAACACTTCCCATATTTGCCTTTGTGCTCCGTATAAATCTCTTTCCATATCTGTTGGAAGCTATTCTATTAGTATCTTTTGAGTTGCTGTGTTTGTGAACTTATTCGGTTTCTTGTTTCGTTGTAGTTTAGTCGTTCTGACTCTATTCTGTTAGTAGATTTTATATAAGCTTGTTTCTGTCTTTGGTCAGTTGTTTTGCTTCGCTTGTCACGGTTTGGTTCGTTTTTTTTTCATTTTCGTTTTCTTCCTCATCTTCAATCACAATGTTTGTTTTTAGTTAATTCTATGCTTCTTCTACGGTGTCGTTGTTCTCGATTCTTTCTGTTTATATTTTCTGTTCTAGCCGATATTTGTATATCACTTTTGTGGTGTCGTCTGTAATAGATTCTAGGTTTAGCTTTTCTGTGTACTCGGGTGGAGTTTCCTTTTTCATTTTCGTTTTTTACCTTATGTTGCCGAGTACCAGGAAATGGTCTGTCCCTATGTTTGCTGCTGTAATATAACGGACGTCTATTATGTGGTAAGTGTGCATTGCCCTATTGTAAATAACGTACTCGATAATAGAGTTTTATCCCCTGGGTTGAACCATGTAATTTTGTGTTGTGGTTTATGGTCAAATAATTTATTATTTATCCTTAGGTCGTTCATTGAGCAAAACTCTACTCCCGTTACTGTTTATATGGTCTTCGTTAAATCAATTCATAACAGAGGTTATAGGTGTGTTTCCTATTCACGCATTTAAATGATTAGTTTTATGCCCTTGGGGTAACCAGTTGATTTCTGTTTGCAGAATTTCATTTAACATTTCCGTCTCTTTCTCGGGTTTGCAGATATCTGGTGCATAAACACAATGTTTGTAATGTAATATTTATAATTCGCTTATTTATGTATCTTACGTCTGTTCTGTTGGATTTGTATTTGTTGTTTACCAGTAATCCTACTCTTTTTGATGCTCTTAAGTGTTTTCCTTTCCCGATACATATTAATGTATATTCATCATAAGTGATCGTACCTTCTCGTTTACGTTTTGTTTTGAATGCTTCAGTTAGGGCTTTATGTTCTATTTCGTGCCAGGTTCCTACGTTCCAGCATGCGTGTCGTGGGGTATTTATTATCGACAGTTTTGCCTTTTTTCCACATTCGCAGTCCTGGGGTCGTTGTCGGGTTATATGTCCTTTTCCGAAGCATGAGATAAGTTTTGTGAGCATATTAAAAACGGGCATCTTGGTAGGTTGCTGGCCTCGCCAGAATAGGATTGTTCCTCGACCTTTTCTGGTCTAGTCTGTTTTGGTCCGCCGGTAATATTTTATTTCCCACCTACCCTCCAATCAAGGCAGGTGAGGGCATTCGCCTATCGACCACCTGGGGACAGAGACGTGGAACTTTTACGTCTGTTGTAATTACGTAGATACTTAAAACTTCCAAATATTTTTTAATTGTGTACAAATTCTGTGCCTTCCTGAACCATCCTTTTCTCTTATTGTATGTTGGTGTGGTTTTGTGATTGGGATGAGCTGTCTTGTAGTCGCCCCTCTTCTGGTCTTTTAATGACACCTTGGACAGGTGTTGTATTAACACCTGTAGTACCACGTTTTCAGTACATACATGGTAAGTCTGATCAGGCAAATTACAATGCCAACATATTGGTGTATTTCAGGAAAGTTATTTGGTGCTGCGTTCGTTTTTGTTTCTTTGTAAGTAAATCAACTTGTTTATATTGTTTGGGGATTTCTAAATAAATGATTTTGATGTTTTCAATCCCTTAACAAAGCGTTGTCAATTCTTTTATACCTTCTACAGTTGCTAATGGTAATTGAGTCTTATAATAAGGATGAAGATTCCTAGAATAAGTTTCAGTTGATGATACAAGCTTCGTGATACCCAAATTTTTTTAGACATTCTTAGAATTCCGAAAGTTTTTATATCACTATCAAAGCGTATTCTATTTATACATTGGTGTAGTTTGTAAAGAGACAATCTTTCCCACATAAAGTTATAATTTATTAATTATACGTTTTATTTAACCCCTTCCACTCCAGATATCCAGCAAATGGATATTCTTGAGCTTTGTTTCGCAGTAGCGCGATATCCACATGGTGGATGTTGCACAATACATTTTCATATGATACTCAAACTTCATGGTAAGGCTCTCACTATAAGACTGTTAAGACTGGTATTGGAAATAATTCTTATAATAGACCTCCCACTATTGTGGTGGCGGTGAGGTGCGGATATCTAAGGGCAACCTTCTATCTTTGATCAGTGCTCTCTTAGTTGTTCTGGTAGGGAGTAGTATGCACCGTTTAGGGAAAATATACGTGAATATACATGTTTTAGGCGCCATTTTGTACACACCAGAGGTTACTTTTGACTATACACAATAAGGTTTTGACCGTTTTTGGCGTCCAGTGGCGTAAACTTGAAAAAGGTGAACTATATATGTTCCTAGCTCTTCACATCCTAACAGGAGTGGTGAAATTGCCCCGTATAGCAGACTATTGGAGTACTAGTATTTTATGTTCAGGACCAAAGGTTTTTCATAAGGATGTAATGAGCCGAAATAGATACCTTTCCAGTCTGAAGTTTATACGATTTGGCCCTCCGGAAGCGGTGAAACCCAATCAACCTCTGACAAGAATTGGCGTTTTTATGGCAACGCTAAAAGACAATTGCATGAATCTGGTTGACCAAGGCCCTGTTTTTTCCATCGACGAGCACCTTGTTCTTTACAAAGGAAGGTTGCACTTCCGTCAATACATAAAGTCGAAAAGGAGCAGATTTGGCATAAAAATGTTTGCATTATCCCCAAGTGCCCATAATTTACGAGGCTATACATGGAATTTTTGTGTGTACGTAGGAAAATATATATTTGACGTATCTCATATTCCAGGTACCGAAAACCTTTCAGTATCCGAACGAATAGTGCTACATTTACCCCAAACAGTTGAAGGGAGATTATACTTGACAACTGGTATACATCCGTAAGGCTATCAGAATGTCTGCTCTCTCAAAAAACATTTGTAACAGGAACAATCAGATCTAATCGTGGAGTTCCCAGGCAGTTGAGAGATTTACCACTGGAATAATATCAAGCTGGTTTTATTCGTAAAGATATGCAGCTAATAGTGAGATTAAGAGATAAAAAGGATGTATACCTTTTAACAAGCAAACACACAGCGGGTTTTCGTGAAAAAACTCGTCACGTGTCGGGTGCCAAGCAACTCAGTTACAAAAAACCAGAGAACATTGACTTCTACCATCAAAATATGGGCGCCGTGGATGCCATTGATCAGGACTTAGAACCTTACAACTCAATTCGCAAAAATTATACTTGGTTACAAAACTCTCCTTGCAGTTCGTACTTTACATGCTTCTTAATTCGAAAGTACTATACGTTCACGCCAGTGAGGGTACACCTATTGCTATGTACGACTATAAAATTAGACTGCAATGTTGAATTATAATAAAGGTCTTCAAAATATAGTTTCTACAAATAAATCGGATCCATCCACTTCCAAGTCCTAACTCACCGCTGCACCTACACTTGAGCATGTCTTGGCCCATTTTCCTAAGGGGGAGAAAAAGAGAGCACTGAGAAAAGTAAGTGCTGTATGTAGCAGACAAGGTATTCGAAAATTAACTAGGAATATGTGCCTTCAGTGTCCAGAGAAACCAGGATTATGTCGTTTGGAACATTTTCAACAGTTTCACAAATAGAATATTTTTATAAATTTTATAATTATAAGAACTTTTGTTTTATTCTTATTATTATTGTATGTTCTGAATCAATATAAATAAATCATCTAAGTAAAAACACTATTTTTCGTTGTTTATTTACAACATTTACAACATTCCATACCTAAGTCAAACCCTACACATTATTCCTGATAGCCACATGTCGGATATCCTGGTACATTACCAATATCCAAACTCTGGATATCCTGGTACTGCACGAATTTTTAACTGCATGGCGCCATTTTGTTTTAATGTTTTTAGAGCTAATACGATGAGAATACATTTCTTAACAAGTGTCTAAATTCAATATTGTTTCTTTACAAAAAAGGTAATTTGGTATCAGCAAGCCTCTAAGAAAATACGGCTGGAATGGAAAGGGCTAACTATTAGAGTATAGATTTAACAAATTATACCCACGCCGTAGACGCAAAACCGTTCAGTTTTTACGTCACTATTCCTATTACTTATATAGTGGTTTGACTCTATTAACGGAAACGGTATCTATCTTTGACCAAATCGTGTATAACCACGAGGCGCACGTACAGTAGTGGAGTTGTCTTGCAGAGATTACCGTCGCGGACTATCCTCTTGGATAACCTCACCAGATCCAAATGTTTGTTTTAAGGCCTTTGTCGTTTTGGCCACTCTACTCTTTCATAACCAACTACATGTAAGTGAACACAACATTTACACAAACACTAACAGGAGATGTATCGCCGTTCAATTACCAGTGTCGTTTTATTCTTCAGTGTACAAAACAGTTTCATGCCTAAGTTTGCTGGCCTCCTTAGCATCTTTCAGTAAGTACTACTGGGGGATTCTACACCGCAAACAATTGTACGTCGTTACCGGCACATTACAAGTGCAAAGTGTGGTCGTACCCAAATTGAGAGATTGGGCCAAAATACAATCTCTTCTAAAGGTTTATATTCTTGACAGAACATATTACAACGTAGTAAATTCTCCTCGTTTTCTGTTTGTGTAGATGTCCATAGCGGTTTAACACGTTGAAAGTATTTTCAAGTACCCCGATAACTTAAAAACTCAGGCCCCGAATTCCCGTAAAGTTAGAGACCGTGTCTGTATTATTTCAATCGTGCGCGTGTGCGTATGACTGTGATTATGAGTGTACGTGTGCGTGTGCGTGTGCGTGTGCGTGTGCGTGTGCGTGTGCGTGTGCGTGTGCGTGTGCGTGTGCGTGTGCGTGTGCGTGTGCGTGTGCGTGTGCGTTAGTTCAGATGTTTTTAATATCTCTTAAACGATCAACTTTATAGACACTCCTATAAACATAAGGGGTAATTCAAATTTACGTAACGTTTCGATGTAAAGATTCTTAATACGAAGGCAAATAGGCCTTAAAGATGAATGAACTATGATTCAAAATTTATGTTTTTATGCAAGCAGTCCACTAAATTTTTTATTAAATTATGCTGTATGTACCAACCTCTATCTGACCGACTATTATTGTTGTTTTTACAATGTTGGCTATTTTCTTTATAAACGTATTACAAAACATATTTCATAATAATTATTGCATTTCTATGCGTATGCGTGTACGTGTGCTTGAGCTTGTGCATGTCCATGTGCGTGTATGGGTGTGTGCATGCGCGTGTGTGCGTTTGTAATTGTATTTGTGATTAAGCCTTTGGTCGCGATATTCCAAAAACTTAACAAACCATGACGCTCAAATTTGGCACTAAGCCCTAAGGATCTATATGTCTAGATGTCAGTGATTATTGCCAATGGATAGATACAGTCTAAGGAATAAAAGGGTTTAATTGCGACATTTTTTCCGTCGTGGTAACTCAAAAACTTGTTCAGCTCCTGCGTTCAATTTTGACACAAGTATTTAAGGCTTAAATTACTAGACGTTAGGCAAATTTGATCATGATCGGTGCAGGGGTTATAGATTTAAAAAAATGCGTTACATTTTTGGGTTGAACTAAGCTAAAATGAGTCAAACCCGTTAGTTGGGAGGCGTATTATTTGTTAATTTAACATACATATTAATTCGGTTTAACAAATTCTGTTAATATTTTAAATTTTTAGACTTTTCTACAGAATATGCATAGTTTATTATTTATTATATTTAGGTGAGTGGGTTAGGGTGAAAGTAACAAACTGTAGGGTGCTGGTTTCAATGGGTAAACTTTTTTTTCAAGTAGTCATTCCTATTTAAGAATCTATGAAAATATTTTGTTTCACTTTTCATTTGCTCGTTCTATATTGAATCGACTCAAATATTGGGTATGTTTTTGGAGTTGGTTGACTCAAATTTGTTTTTTATTACATCCGATTGTTGCAAGCAGGTGGTTTTACAACGCTAAGTGAGTTATTGTTACCCTTTATTGTTTTAATTTATTATCAGTAGGGAGCTTTATAAGTTATTATATCGTTTTGGCTTTATCTATACTAGTTGATTTTATTATTACGTGTTTCTTTTTCAATGTATATGTGCGTTGTGCGTTCTATGTTTCGTTTAATGCTATCATTGTATGTAAATAATTTGTTATCGTTTTTTAATTCAATGGTTCTTTGTGCTTAGAATTTATCATTGCGTTAATTTAATAGCTACACACATATCCACTGGACTTTATTTTCACTTAATCCTTGTCGATCTTGAGTAACACTTAAACTTTTTTGAGGTTCGAGAGTTGCACTAATAAAACTCATGGTATTCAAGCTCTTTCTTTTGTTTCGACCTCACCGCCAACTGAGATGACCGGCGTACTTTTAATCTACGGCGGCGGTGCGCTCACCTTGGGACATTCTTTTACTTGCTACTCGTCACAAAGCTTTACGACACAAACAAAGCTTGTGGCGCTTATTAATATTAGCTTTACTACTGTGGTTACTTGAACACCCTTTAGAAATTTTGTCTTCTTTGCCCAATAAAGTTCATCAGAATAATTTACAATACGACTTTTAACGGGAGCAAGGGAACTTCAAATTGGATTTAATGTGCCAAATTTGTAAAAAATACCATAAGAGCGTTTAGCTGGCTTTAGTTGTAAATTGGATTACGTTGTGTGATAACTGTTTCATTATCCGTGCAGCTACCTTAACCTCGTGTTTTAGTGAAAACAGCTAAGTAAACGACTTTCAATTTGTTTCGTTTAAGAAAGCATTTCCAAGGGAAGCTAAATGTTGATTCGTTAACTTTGGATAAAGTCCAAACCGTACAGTTTTGTTTAATTTATGCAAATATTATATTAAAACAGGCCCTTGAAGAGCATACATTTTAATTATTTGTGTCGTAAAGTAAATAAATAACGAAAATTAATGTTTGTACGTAAATCTAGATCATGACGTTATGACGTTTAGTAAATTACCTACGTTTTGTAAAATTGTACGTTTAGACATGCCGACGATTTCGGAGATACTATCGTTTTCTGTATACCTTAGATAATGGAAGGGAATATAATTTATCCGGACGTGTAAGTCGTATATCAAACATCACGTGATTCCATCCGTAATCGATCAGTCAATTTTATCGGTACCTTGAAAAAAGCGTTTTTCGCAAAATTCGTGCGCTAACGCTTGAAGAATATTGATAAAGAAAAGAAAAAGGGGAAAGGATCGGTATCAGCAACAATAACCACTATTTATCAACAAGTTTCTTTTGAGTAAACATTCACCTTATTCGAATAAACAAATAATGAAAATAAATTGCTGGTTGAGAGCGAGTGTGTCAGTTTTAGAATGTTCTCGTCGTCCTTTAATTACAAACGTTCTTAGTTTCTCCGCTAGATCTATAAATGTTTGTGGTACAAAACGCAGCGGGGCGTGAAAAACGTCGACGTTTTCAAAATTAATTTGTTTTGCATTTTCTCGAAAACATTTGCAATAACACGAATTTCGAAATTTTGCAATGTTTAACAAATGTAAATGAAACATTTTTCTCACACGAACAAAACTGCTTTTTGTTACGTTTGCTGAAAAGCTGTGTACGTTCAAATAAGCGTAAGCTTTATTTATATAATATGAATGGTCAAAACATCAAACGATATAATATTACTTTGCGCTAAAGTTAATACCTCCCATTGCTAAGTCGAAAATCCCCTTAGTTAGTAGTTTCCGTTGTCATGAGAAATGTTTTTGTTAAATACGCAAAATTAATAACATAAGTTTGTTTGGCAAGTTTATATCGTCCCAGCCTTCATCATACTCTAAACAAAGACTTGCATTACATAACAACGATTTATTTTCCCACATCATAAAAGCATTCTGTGAATTTGTCTGGAGCTCTATTACGTTCTCACATCACATCGTTTGCATTAGTCAAAAAAAGTAATGCGGTAATTTGTCTTTGTATTTATTATATAAGATTTTCACTCGAAATACGAAAGTAGGCAATTTGCTGAAATGTACGAAAATGCACAGATTTGGAGATTAACAAAGAAAATGGCATCACTGGAGGTATGTTTACAATTTTGTTTCAGATAGTTATCATGCATCAATGAAAGTTTACCCATTATGTTTAGGTTACGCTGTTTATAGTTAAATTAATTTCAAAGTAAACAAACTAGAACAGATAAATAAATATCAATTATAAGTACATATTATGAAATATGCAGAGGAAGATTAGGGTTAATTTCTTGTTTTCCCCTTACTCATAAATTTATGCACAAAGAACGAAGTGCCTTAAACGACAGAATATTAAAGTTTAAAAATAAGTACCTAGTGTGGAAAACACGAGACCTTGCAACCTACAAAATGGAAATAACAACAAATAAAATTAATTTTCCTAGACGAAATAACGAAAATAGGCAACATTGTAAAAACAAAAACAATAATCTGTATCAGATGAATGATTAAACCTTAGTTGATTGGTTGATTGACATATAGTTGCCACCGCGAAAAAAATCCCAAGCTTCTATAAAAATCTGGTATGAAACAACACGCGACCTTCCAACCTACAAAATAGAAATTAAAATAAATGAGATATTTCTAATAACAATTTTTTTAGGGTAATAATGCAACCCCTTTTATAGTAAGTTCATGACGAAAATAGGCAACAATGTAAAAATAAAAACAATAATCTATACAAACAGACGTTTAAAACATCATCTCAGATAGATGTTAATAGTTATTTATATATCAAGGGAGTTATGAACGTGTTAATTACCGGGGGCAACGGATTGCAATCTCGAGGGACGTTAGTCCCGAGGGATTGTAAGTTGCCCGAGGTTATTAACATACATAACTCACGTGATAGATAAATAATTTTATTTCATATTTCATTTATAATGAAATATGAAATTTTGTTGGTTATTAAAATTTAACGAACGTTTAAAAATTAAGTAGGCATTGTTACCATGGATATCTGAACTGATAAGCCTGTATATATTTGTCAAAATACATTAGAGGGAGTTATAGGTCTATAATTCCTTACTATAACTCTCTAGGGAGTTATGAACATGTTTACAGTTACGGTTTACGGGTTTATTTGTTTATAATGTATTGGTCTGAAATAATAGTATATTACATAACGAGCTATACTACGAAAGTGATAGATATCGCACAAGCGGGAACTTTCCCGAGTGTGAGAATCCCGCGAGTACAGGATAGACACTTTCGTGCGAGCTCAACGTACACTATTTTTCCTACGACGGTTTATATTGATCACAAATTAAACAATTACGAAATATACTTAATCTAGTATTTCAAGTTTTTTTAATTAAGAAATCATAATCATACCAATTATTTAAAAAAAAAGTATAATTTTTGTTTAGTTTTTGATAGTTGTTGATCTGTGAGTGTAGGAATATCATTCCTTATTGTATAAGACCGTTATTTACTAGACTTTCGCATAAATTTACTTTTTTCGAAGAAGACCCGGTAACTGACTGCAGAATTTTACCTGCAGTGTAAGTTTTATTAGTTAGCGGAATTAGATTTCCACCCACCGTAGCCTTTAAGCGTCATTATGTCTCCCCCTGCATCGGCAAGTATTATTGCCGATGAGCGGAAAAAATAATGGCCGGTATATAAATCCGGATTTTTAATTGAAAAGTGTTACCAGCCGACAGGCTGCGAAGTATACTTTTTCTTGACAGTTTTGAAAAAAACGACGATGAGAAACATTTGGGGGCCTTAAAGCGGTGTATTTCTTAAACAACTCATAGAATTCACCAGTAATTATAAATCAACTCGACTGTTTCGTCTTGGTATCGCGAATATCAATAAGTACGGAAGATCTCAAATCGTTAACGTTGTCTGGGTAAGATGGGCCAATTCATTTTCGCGGCATGCACCACTGATGCCCACAATCAGTGCTACATAGAACAATCGAAAAATGAGTTCCTAAAGGTATACTTGTTTAAAACTTAACTTAGCGAAATAGTACTTTTTGTCGGGAGCTTCTTTAACCCCAGGAGAGATTTTAGTTACTCATAGATTGCTTAAAATAATTTCAATCGGTTTGAGCATCCAAATATGCTCTAAACACACTTCATTCAACACACACTTGATTCAAAAAACATCCAAGTGTATTTAGAAATCGAAAAATAAATCTTTTCCATTACTATCCCTTATTTAAATAAACCGGGTCTCTGACGCCCGTGTACAACCAATTCCTATAAAACCAGTTTCAAGGCTGATAATTATTATAATTTGTCAAACACTGCTACGCGGAATTGTCTTTGCAAGTTAGTTAAAACCTGCTTTACTACTGGATGAACAAAATATCTGCCTTGTGAAGAAAATGATGTGTCAAAAACAGAATTTATCTGTTGGATAAAAATATTACTGTACGTCAAAATGAGCGTGAGCAAAAGAAGTAAAAGGCTCAAAAGATCCTGTAGCCTGCTCTTCATAGTTTTGCTTTCGAAATAACGTATCCATGGTAAGTTACACACGTAAACAGTACAAATGCGTAATTTTACTAACCACCATACACCACGTCGCATCTATCAATGATAACGCTAAGAGGAAGCATGAAATCATCACTCATTAGAATAAGACAAAGGACGGTTTTGACGTCATGGAATAAATGTTATCGACGTGCAAAAGGCAAAGTAAACGATGGTCCATGCCATTTTTCTTCAACATCATTGATGATGCAGCATTTACAACGGGCGTAGTATCCTTGGATACTACCTTTGTTTGTTTTACCCGCTCCAAAGAATAAGATTTGAGTTCTTTTAAATTTTTTTATAATTACAACATATTTGTATAAAATTTATTATTGTTATAGTAAAACTGAAATGATTATTTTCCATTACGTTTTATTAAAACTGAATGGTCCAATTTATAAAGACATCATTTACTAGTTAAATTTTGCTTCGCTTGCTAATTAATTTCGCTTGCTAATAAATTTTAAGATTTACGTTTACGAATTCCTTCCTTAATTTGTTGCGACGGCTAACTCAAAATTAAAATACAGAAACGATTACTATTATCATTGAACAACGTTATGCTCATTTCGATTTATTTATTTATCTGGATTCCTATTGAGTTGACTTCGTCTTTATATATTCAATATTTGGATAAACTTTTAATATTAATAATCTTTAAAAAGTAAATCAAACGTTATACTCATTTAATTAAATTCCAAATCTGAACAAAAATGCATCAATATGTTGTTTACAAACATATATAAAATCAAACCTATATCTACAATAGCCTTCTTAAAACTAACATAACAAATAAAATCTTTATCAGAATTAAACGTTAATTTCGTTTAATCGTGATAGTCTAATGTAAAAGTTCGAGAAACCAAACACAAAAAAGTTTTATTCATTAACACAAACAAAAAAGGTTCTTACTTAATTTCGTTTTAAAACTGATGATGTAATGCTTGCGTTCCTTTGACCGCTAAAGGAGCCTCAAATAGGTTATAGACTGCTCTTCCGATGATGTCACTTGGCCGGCATTCTGGAACCGTTCTCTATTGTTGTCCTTATCTTTTCTTATGCTTTTGTGTTTCTGAATATGCTTCTAATTTTCTTCCATCAGTTAATAATTTTAGTAAATAATTGTTCGATATATTTACACTATACAGTTCTTACTTAATTGTTCAGTTTTAATCACAAACGGCGTGTGCAACCAGCTGCAAGCGAGCTACGAAATGCCATACTTTCATTATCAATGTTTTTTAGTTCATACTTTGTATACCGATCTATTAATTTGGTCGATTTCCTTATTGTACATTTATCACTCGCTATCAAATCATCAACTTGGAACACTTTCAACAAGCACTTAAAACGCTATTGTAAACTATTACGCAACCATTTTTTTTATCGCCAACTACCACTATTTGCACTTTCTATTATTTTAATAAGGAAGGTAATTTTCTACTTCTTCCCTATCACCCTCAATTAATTCTTATTTGTAATTTTCACACTTTATAGGGGAGCGTGACTATACAATGTCACTATGCTGCGGCGTCAATCGACCGACCAATATCAACTCTGATCGCTTATTTTATGCAACCCTTCTTGTTCGCTTTCTTAACGCGACTGTTTTAAAAACCGCACATCATTATTATGACAGCGTCATTCCTTTCACCACATGAATGCACTTGCAAATACCGCGTATTTAAATATTCTCAAATTGAATATATAGGTAACTTATTGAAATAAACTCAAGCTTTTCATCTTAATATTAATTACGTTCAAATACAAAAAATAATAATGATTCCTTTATCCAGTAAGATAATATATAAATATCTAATCTAGTATAGTTTATCGCGAAATTTTGATTTTCTTAAAGCTCTGGTTACACACTCAACGCATATATTATATATATATATATATATATATATATATATATATATATATATATATATATATATATATATATATATATATATATATATATATATTGAGATGATTAGAAGTAGGAATAATAAAGGGGCTAGAGTTTATTGAGTTTGAAACTCTCTATAGTATGCAAGGTAGATAAATTTGTGAAATATACAGTTCGTTTTCAATGAAAAAATAGTTACGAGTGCAAAATTATGGTTTTGATGTGACAAAACAGGCTTTGTGGGGTTTGCACATGGTTGTTATTTTCATAGAAGCATTAAGCTATACCAATAGAATGTGAGAAAGGTCAACATGATTAATATTAATGGGTACGATTAGTTTCGTGTAACATACTTATGTAATGTCGCATTTTATTCAATGAATTGTAGCATTTTGAACACATATCAGATATTGATCACATGGAGTATGATAATTATAATATGTAGAATGTATAGTATTAGGTACAATGCATAAACTATTTAATATATGAAAGAAAGGGTATGATACGAACATAGTATATTTGTAATTCAAAGACAAAGTATATAAAACGTGCATAAGAAGTGATAGTGACTTAAAACATAATTAAGTACATGAATAACAATTGTGCAGTGTGATATTTAATATAAAATTGCAAATTCTATACAAAAACTGACAACATAGTTAAACAATGTGAAAATGTGAAATGACAAAATTAAGAACTATGGAGTACAAGTCAACAGTATTGGTGTTAGAGACAGATTTAAGAACACATTTTATGAACATTTCAAGTGTTGTAGACAGTTATTATACAAATTAAAAGTAAATTTATAATGAGTTAGGTTAAGTATTATTTGTAACAATTTCACAAAATTATAGTTTTCATAGGGTAAGATAAGTTTAAAATAAATTATAAAAGCATTTAATAGTAAGTATCCGTCATTTCAACAAGGAATTTAACTATAAATATGTAATACAAACATAAAATTAGAAAAGTTAGGTTAACTACCTAAATTTTAAATGAGAAAGTGGAAGTTTTGTAAAATTTAAATAATATGGGTTGAAATAAATCTATTCTGATACAGTTTTTTTATGTGGAATTTGAATATGTAATTAGTTTAGTTGTAGGATGTAAGATTTTTTTGATATTAGTAAATTTAGATTATAAGTTGTCAGAATGAAATTTATCGAAGCAAAATAGGGCTTATAAGATGTCTTTTTATGCGGAATTTTGCCCCAATTCTAAATATGTAATTAAAAATCAAATCCGAATTGTATTAAAGAAGATATAGCATGATTTATGTTTTAGTTAAGTTTACAATTTTGTTTAGACCAATCAGAAGCTAGAATCTTTTGTGTATAATGTAGAAAAAAAATTAAAAATTTGGTATCTAGGACAAATGTATAAAAGGAATTGCTCCTGATTTCTCACACTCTTGCTACTCTTGCAATTTTTGAACTTCTCTTGCTACTCTTGTTTTATTGACTAACAAGTCATAGTGTTAGTGTTATTTGTGTTAACATGTAAGTAACAATTCTCGTAAACATTATTGAATTGAACTGCGATCGACGTAGAGTTAAGATATCAGAAACACTTGTTTTAACCTATAACTAAAGTTAATAATAAGGTTACCAATAACAGTTGTTCGATAAAATTGTAATTGTTTCGTTTTTCAAGATCGTGTGTAAACATCAGGTCTTATGCAATTTTTTTGTATGTTAATAAATTCTACAATTATCTTGGATTCGATGTTTATTTTGTTGTTAGTGAGTAAGATCATAAAATAAATCTTCACTTCATAACGGAATCTAAAATAAAGGTGCAAGTGAATACAAAATCTATATGAACTTAAAATACAAAATTAAACCCGAAAATTATTAAATAAATAATACGACATTTTAAAAATAACACAAATAAAATAGATTGCTTGCTTATAAGTATTTGAGCATTGTAAGCACATCGTATTTACCACATGAAGAACAGCCAACAGTTATTGGATTTGGATGAAATAATGGAATGCTAAGCAGGATATTTGGGACAGTAAGGCAGTATCACCGATTTATGGAAGGAAGTCTACGTCCAATGTTTAATGTTGACCATTATTTGGAACTTGCAGCAACACATGTGAGTTGTATTTCGCTATCATAACCCTATTGCATTGATATTTTTATTGATGTTCTATATTTATTTTTTTTTAATAATGTATAAATGTTTGTACGAATTACGCGTCAATATCTGAAAAGTAAATGATTCAGCTTTATATTAAAATTAATAAGTTTATCTCAAACAAAATTAAAATTGTGCTCAATAATTTAGATCAATTGCAGAAATTTTTGACAGGCTACATTTATTTCAGTATTAAGTGCGCAACGCATGCGTATTTTGTGCAGATATCAACAAAGTTGGTTTCACATTGTAACTGTTTATTAAAAATACATTTGATCATTTACATGAATATTCACAGATTTAATTTATATTGCCAACAATCAATGTTTAATACAAATGAACCCTATCCCCAAAAGAAATTCTGAGCTAGTACGGCGCATAAGATATATTTTTTGTTAATATTATCACAATAAGAAACTTATACCCCAAAGTTTAATTTAAAGTGTTAATATTATTTTAATTTTTGGCCAGCACAATATATATATATATATATATATATATATATATATATATATATATATATATATATATATATATATATATATATATATATTATATATATATATATATATATATATCTGTTTTGAAAAATTTAGGAAAGGAACTAGTGATACCACATACGCAGAGAAGATCTACTACCCCTAGCCTACGGCGTAGTGTCCAGGAGTGCCTATGCAGATTTATTGATACCGTACGCCGCTCAAATAAGTGCAACAATTAAGAAAAGCGATACTCAGTGTTCCCCGCAAATATTGATCGTAAAAGCACAATGATATGTATTAGTTATAAAGATAAAATCTATAAGGAGCATAGTATTAGAATGTGCACTAAATGCTTTTCTAATCCATAAAAGAACACTTTTTAACAAAAGAAAATTTATTTTACGAAAGGTATCATTTTTTTTCTTATAGACAAGAAACAGGACAAAGTTTTGAGCAGTTCGTTACTGAATTATAAAATAAAGGAGTTAAATGTAAACTTGGAAATCTTCAAGATGATTTAGTTAAAAGCATGATTATTTGTGGGGTAAATAACACGGTAATTAGACAACGTCTTTTAGAAGATGATTCACTGACTTTGGAGAAGGCGGCTGATTGAGGTCAATTAATTGAAACTACGGCGAAGAGAACTAACATTATGGAGAAGTCCGAGGAATGATCCTCAACAAATATATCGGGTGATGTAGATTTAGTTACATTAATTAAAAATTGAAATAAATGCGGAAAGCCACATCCTATAAACAAATGACAAGAATTTGTAACGGTATAAACGGGTGGTAGAACGGGATTACAGATAAAATTGGCCTTTTTGCCCCGACTAGCCAGCGTATGGGTGTAGGTCAGATGTTGAAAAATTTTGCACAACCAGAATAGTAAATCGTACGTAAGTCAAAATAGGGGATGAAGACAAAATCAATTCGGTTAAGGGCGCCAGAATGTTTAGTAGTCAAAATAAGGGTCGTCGTGCCAAAATTACGAGTACATAGCGTAACTAAACATACAAAAAACATACGTTTACCTATCCGCAATCAATCCCAGGTGTGCTGGACAGCAACGCAGCAAACCACCTGAAATAGGGCTTCAAAAACACTACACGCTTGTCAAATAAAAGCGTGGTAAACACTCAATAACGTTACGTTAATACACCTCAGTGTAATAATAAGGCATTAAATAATAATCAAAACAAAACAAAAAAAATCTATAGAATGAACTCTAAACTGAATTAATACTCAACTAAAAATCAAATAAAATACTAAATATTAATAACGCTATTACTCAATTGCACAAAAACTCTTATGTAACACAAAAGGGTTTTCACATAATTAAAACACATTTATAAAAAACCTAACAAAGCTATAATAAAATAATAAAAAATAAGGATAAATATAAAAAAAATGCAAACATACGATAATGCGTATCAAGAAAAAAATACAAATGCTTAAAAGGCGACAGGATGTCTGATCAGAATACTGCTTTTACGCCAGTCTAAAAGGTTTAACCTATATATATATATATATATATATATATATATATATATATATATATATATATATATATATATATATATATATATAATTCGTGGATTATATACCCACACTACAATAGGGTCAATTGCCCTTTAATACTAAAATAAATAACAAAGTGTGAAGGCGGAGCGTCAAAACTACAATTAGTGACACTAAATAAATTTAAAACAACTTAATTTACCAAAAAAAATACGACACCTTCATCAACACAAAAAAAATAATTCGAAACACAAAAATCTTGAAATAATCAATAAAAAAAAACAATATTATGTTACACCTCTCCTGTGTTACAACAATGAAAGCGACCCAGGTGATCGGTTACTGCTATAACGTAAATGAACTCTTCCTGGTCTGGCAAAATGATGAATAAAATTGTTGACTATTGTTCTATGATACACAAACAATTTCTTGATTTAAACTAGTTAAAATGTTACTGCATTAATTAAAAAACTTCTTTTAAAATAATAATTTGAGCGTTCAAAATTGCTTGATAACTTTTAGCTTTTAATTGGTTTTATTTCCACTAATAATCCAAAATGTTAATAATTTGTTTTAAATAACTATAAATTTTAATATATTGCGAAAGTTTCTTTATCTTTAAACTCGCTTTGTACGATAAATAAGAGGCACTGCAAGAACGTTGATTTTAAATAAATCCGCAAAAGCGAGAAAAAAACCAAAGAGGTCACTGAAGCACTAATACAACACGACGATGTCCTCTAGGTAACTTTAAGTAAAACCGAAATCGGCACTAGGTATAATCCTTTGGTGATGAACAGTTTTAATAAAATCCCTTTACAGGTCTTCTTCAGAAGTAGCTAAACTACCCTTACTACACAAAAAAATACGTTCGTTAAACACCACAAGGTCCAAAATTTCAACGTTCTAAACCACCCCTTAAAGCGTAACAAGCGGCACCGTACTAGTACACGAGAGCGCAGTCAATTTTAGAATCCCACAAATTATTAACAAAAATCCATCTTGAAATTTTGAATCCCACTACTCACAAAAAAATCTTATCTACTTTAATTCCACCAATTAAAAAAACGGAAGGGGAAGAGATGGTACCCCAATACATTAATTTCGTTTTCGTCCGTAAGGTCTCGGTAATTTCCAAAATCTCAAACGTCAGCAAAAGTAACGTGTACAGTACCTCTATGTTTTTATTCAAGTACAAACAATAAGGCCCACATGCAATCTCTATGACTCAAAACCAGCATATTCACTATTACACTGAACAACTATACTTAAGCGTCTTTATGTCGCCAACATGACATCATACACATATAAACCTACACTATTTATTTAAATTACTTAATTTTCTATTATATTTTACGGAAATCAAACGAAATAAACCCTATTTAAACTTATATACGACTATATACAAATAAGCGTTAATCAAACTTCTATAAACGAGAAATAATAAGGAAAAACAACCTAAATTACAAAAAAAATAATTCACAAACTAAGAATCTAAAGCTCGTCATACACCTACCATCCCTAAAGGTCGTTACACACGTTAAACAAATTCATCTATAAAACTAAATTTGACAACAAAAAAAATGTATATACGGAATCTAACTAAGTGCATAAGACTACAAACAAAATTATCCAATACGTATACAGGGTGTTCAAAATACCCTGACAAATTATTCTTTTTGTAATGTAAAAAATCATTTCAATGAAGCTTGTAACAAAACGAAAAATGCAAATAAATCAAAGAATATTAATAAAAATAATTTCAAGGAAATATCAGATAAGAAAGGGCACAAAAAAGTTCATGAGATAAATATGATAGTGAGGATAATTTGTTTATAGGTGCAGTTGAAAATAAAATAAATTATAAATGCAAACAATGGTATACCATGTTAACAATTGGTAACAAATTTCTTGAACTCAAAATGGATACGGGTGCAATGGCAGATATTTTGCCGATCTCAGATTTTTCTAAGTTGGGTTTTAATAAAAATAAAATTAAAACTACAGTCAGTTAACATCTTACACAGGGGATGGTCTAAAAGTATTAGGTACTATTATGATTAAATGTTTAAAAAAGAAATTTTATAATTTTGAATTTTATATTGTTGATTTTCTACACAGCGTATTTTAGGGTTAGAATCTTGCATTCAACTTAATTTAATTAAAAAAGTTGATGAAATAAGTAGTAATTACGATAATTTGTTTAAAACTTTCAGGAAATTTTTAAAGGAATTGGCTGTTTGGATGAGCCATATCATATGGTTTGAGAGGATGGAACACATCCTATTGTTCAACCTACCATTGCCTTTGATGGGTAAATTAAAAAAACGTTACATGACCTTGTAAAACAAGCAATAATAAAAAACACAGAAGGATCATCCGATTGGGTGCATGGTTTGGTAATAGTTAAAAAGTCAAACGGTTCAATTAGAATCTGTATGGACATGCGTAATTTAAATAAAAGTATTAAACGTGAATATTGCCAAATTCCTACTATCGAAGAAATTTCAGGAAATTATAATATAAGTGATAATGGTGTAAAGATGTTCTCGTAACAAATCGTTAAACTAACTAGAGATACAAACCATTCACCAAAGATAATGCTTTGTCCCCAGTTCATGCTTTTGTTTTGCTTAATTAGCACAATTTATGCTGTCTATTTCCACTTAACATCAATAGAAAAAACAATGTAACACTAATAAAAATGATCTCGGACGCCAAGTTATTTTTTAAATTATGCTCGGAATAACTAAACCGAGTTTTACAATAAAAATTTACCAAAATGTAAAAATAAAAAATATACAAACTATGTTTATTAACATCTAAAATTAGAATTATATAAAATATATCTTAAAAACTAGTTATAGCCTTAAATTACTAAATAATGGTTATAAATACCTGTTCGAAACTGTTTGTACACAAACTTTTTAATAACGTCTGGTATCTAAACAATTACGGAAATATAAACCAAAGGTGATGTCATATTTGCACCAATATTGCGCAGCACATCGTAATAACAATGCTTTACGTTGTAAACCACCAAAATGGAATTTTACTTCTTATAAATTTCTCTTCTTGAAATTGAATAATCCAATATTTATTGCATTCTCTCGAAGTTCAGATAAACAATTGTGATCAAAATTTAGATCTGCATTGAATGCAAAATTGCAATCATGAAATGAAAGCGTACGTAAAAATAGAACTAAAGGGTAATTAAAATAAAACTAAATGTGCAAAAAATAATAAAATAAAAGTGCCTGCAAAGAGCAAATGTTTTAATTTTAATATAATACCAGTTAAATTATCTTACCATTAAATCAATGGCACTTTTCACAAAATTTAGGTGGAAACCCAAAAATGGATCCCTATATCAAACAGCGTACCTCAAGAAATGAAAAAATGGACACTTAGAATATCTGGTGATGACGCGTTGCGCGAAAATATGAGCAAAAAAAAATAATTAAAAGAAGTGGGAGTATAAACCATTAAGAAGTATATACACTTAAGTTACACCAAAATGCAAATTAAGTTGCCTACCACATACCTATATTTCAATAATAATTACAATTTTTTTCTTATATTTACAACTAAATGAACAAAGAACATAAATTACGGTATATTTTAATACAACTCAAAATGGGTTGTTACAAAATCTTACAGAGGCTGAGTATTTTTCTTGCTTAGATGCCTCTAATGGATTTCACCAAATTGTTTTAGACAGCGTGAGTGCTGACATTTGTACAGTAGGCTCACCTTTTGGTTTATATAAATTCTTAAGATTACCATTTGGTCTTAAAAAAATTACGTACATGGGACATGTATTTTCAAAATTTAGGGTTGAACCGGATGAATAGAAAATAATTACTATTAATAATTTCACAAGACCGAGTTGTAAAGAAGATATTCAAAGACTGTTAGGTATGCTTACATACGTTTGTAAATTCATTTCAAATTTTTTCTGCGGAAACGACTGCTTTGCGTGAATTAATTAAAAAAGACGTAGAATTTAATTCGAATAGGGTACACCAGGAAAGTTTTAATAATTAAAAAAAAAATTTGATTTCTAAACCTGTTTTGCAGTTTTTTGATGTAAATAATCAAAGTACTATTTCGGTGGACCGCTCCAAAGCTGGTATGGGAGCTGTTTTGTTTCAGAATAATTTACCTTGTGCTTATGCTAGTAAAGTATAAGCATCATATGCTCAAATTGAAAAATAGCTTTTAGCAATTTGTTTTGGCTTAAATAGATTTTATCAATTTATATTTGGTAAAAAAGCAATTGTAGAAACGGATCATTTACCTTTGTTTCTATTTTTAAGAAACCATTAAATAAAACTCCTGCTCGTTTACAACGAATGCTGTTATAAATACAGAAATTCGATATACAAGTAGAATATAAAAAAGGGTATGAGTTATATATCGCGGATTCCCTTTCGCGAGCTTTTATTAAAAGAAAGGTTACGGATGATTTTGATCAAGAATTACAAGTTCAAGTTTGTTTAATTTTAACAGAAATTAATGTAACAGAAAATAAATTAAGAGTTTCGAGAAAATACAAAAAATGATAATGAATTAAATGAACTTAAAAAGTTATTTTAAACGGTTGGTCCTACAGATAACAAAAATTAAAAGAAAAATAAAGATTTATTCAAAATTCAGAGATAACATTAACGATACAAAATAATTTGGTTTTTTGAGGACAAGCGATTATTGTTCCTAGTTGTATGAGACGTGAGATGCTTAACCGAATTCACTATAGTCACATGGGCATTACTAAATGCACAAAGTTAGCTCAACAATCTTTATTCTGCCCAAATATGAAAAATCAAATTAAACAGTTGGTGGAAAGTTGTTTGCTATGCAATAAATATACTAATTCGTAAAAATCGGAACATTTACGACCACACTTTATCCCAAAAATTCCATCAAATAAAGTAGGTTGTGATTTATTTGAATTAAAAGGGGTAAAATAATTTTTAATGGTTGACTATTACCCCAAAATACATAGAAATTGAAAAAATGAACAAATACAACTAGTCTTACTATAATAAACATTATGTAATATACAGAAATGGGGGATCTCAAGTTGTTTTGGAAGAACAAAGAGAAGAAATATTTTTTCGGGAGTGGGAATTTACCCACATAATTACGAGTCCATACCATAGTGTATCCAATGGAATGGCTGAGCGAAATGTACAAATAGCCAAACAAATATTTAAAAAAGTCCTGGAAGATAACAAGGATATTTATAAACCCTTATTACAATATAGAAATATTCCTATAATTAAAAATATTTCTCCGGCACAGATTTTAATGTCAAGACACTTAAGATCTATGCTACCGTTGCAAAATAAATTATTTAAACCTAAAATTATAAATGTAAAAATATTTAATGATTCCTTAGATAAAAGCAAAAATAAACAAAAATTACAATTTAATAAAAGAGGAGTTCAAGTTTTACAACCACTTAAAATAGGTGATACGTTTATGTACAGGGTGGCCAACTAAGAATGCGAGGTACTTTATCTGGGAAACTATCCATCGTAGAGGCTTGCGGAAAAAAAAGTTATTACTGAAACGGCCAATACAAAAACCTGGAAAATATTTTAATGTTTCTGAAATGGCCGCTAGGGGGCGTAACTGCAATCTTGAATCTAAGAAAGTGATATTTCTGTGAATTGTGCTATATTAACCTACTAAAAAAATAACTGATCTTTGAAGTCGAGGATAATCTGAACTTTTTTTGTTTGGCACTTTTTGACGTATCTATAAAAATAAAGTGGTGCGGGGTATCCAAAGGTTTCCTTAAATCACCCCCCGTATCTTCGAAACGGCTAATCCGATTTTGACAAACTTGGGCGCGTTGAAAAGAGCTTTTCTTGGGCTACAAATGTTAAAATAATTGAAGTTTTATTAGTTTTAGATGTCGTCGCTAGAGGGCTTTGTTCGACATTCCGACGGATAATTTTCGCAAAAAAATTAAATGCGTTGGTATGACTTTTTTCATGAACAAGTAGCTAAATGATGCCTAAACAAGCTCGCGAAAACCGCATCTCGATATCTTGTTCCTAACCTAAAATATCGGCCAAAGAAAACTTTATGCGAAAATCTCTTAAATTTTTATTTTTTAACTATATTTTTCTGGAATTGTTTGTATTATATGTGGCCCTAAAAGGACCGATTTAAAGGAGGAAGGTTTTAATCTGTAAATGCTCGAAATGCTGACCATCACTCTGTGCATTGCTGAGGCCTCTTATGGGTAGACAAAACTGCAGCTTCAATTTCGGCTCTGAATAGGTTACCTAGAAATTGCGATTTTAAATGTTTTTAAATTTATACACCAGAATAAAATCACCCTTTTTGACATTACTACGGGCAAGTAAGCAATGCTAAAAGTTATACATAAGGCTTATTTTTTGTTTGTTTAAATGCATACTCACTATGGATATATACGAAAAATACGATTAATAGAAGCAGGCAGTGGAAACAGATACCTAAACAAAACATACATAATCCTCAAATTGTCAATAGTTGTCATTACTTTCGTGTTACTTTGAGCAATTTTTGTGCTTTCAAAATGCGTTTTACGAATAATGAAGCTGTTGATATGCTTGCGGTTTATTTTGAATGTCTTCAGAATGCCGCAGTAGCTAAAAGAGTTTACGGGCTCGATATCCAAATCGCCGTCCTTGCGATACAAGAGTTTTTCCCCGATTAGTGGCGAACTTACGAGCCAATGGTAGTTTTCGGTCTACGTTTCAACAGCAAAGAATTGGAAGAACACAATAAAATATTAACCGTGTACTGGGCTATATTGAAGGAAATCCTCATGTTAGCACAAGAGCATTATCCACAGAGTTGGGAATATCACGGACAACGGTTCAAAATATATTGAAGAACCATAGGTAAGATCTAATGGCCATAAAAATATATAGGTATTCGTTTAAACTTTTTTTAATTACTTTAAGAATGCACCCATATCATGTCGTTTTGCATCAGGCCTTGAAAGAGGAAGATTTTGATCGAAGGTTAAACTATTGCCATTGGATGTTACGCATGATACGTGGAAACAGAGAATTTTTATCTCAAATTCTTTGGACCGATGAAGCCACCTGCAGTAGTGACGGGAGAGTCAATCTGCACAGTATGCATTATTGGTCTGCAGAAAATACCCATTGGTTGTGTGAAGTTCAGCGCCAAGGACGTTGGAGTTGTGGTTTAAATGTATGGTGAGGCATACTGGGAGGCAGAATTATTGGGCCATATTTTTTCGAGCAACCCCTAAATGGCAATGTATTTTTTGACTTTTTGGCCAATCTATTACCGTTGTTGTTGGAAGATGTGCCTCCGGAAACAATGCAAAAATGGTTTTTGCAGTTGAATGGTTGCCCAGCACATTTTGCTATCAATTTGCGAGAGCATATTAATGCAGTATTTCAACAGCGGTGGATTGGAAGAGGAAGTCTGTTTCCATGGCCTCCGCGATCGCCAGACTTAACTTGCCTCAATTTTTATTTATGGGGGCGCTTAAAGGACATCGTGTTTCGGACTCAACCTACTGCTAGAGAAGATATGAAAAACCGGATTCGTAACGCAATACGTAACTTACCGAGAGCCGAAATTGAAGGTGCAGTTTTGTCTAGTCATGAGAGGCTTCAGCAATGCATAGAGTGATGGTCAGCATTTAGAGCATTTACGGGGGCATTAAAAACCTTCCTCCTTTAAATCGGTCCTTTTAGGGCCAAATTACATAATAGAAACAATTCCAGAAAATATAGTTAAAAATAAAAATTTAAGGGATTTTCTAATAAAGTTTTCTTTGGCCGATATTTTACGTTAGGAACAAGATATCGAGATGCGGTTTTCGCGAGCTTGTTTAGTGATCATTTAGCTACTTGTTCATGAAAAAAAGGCATACCAATGCATTTAATTTGAAATTAACCGTTTCTGTCGGAATGTCGAACAAAGCCCTCTAGCGACGACATGTAAAACTAACAAAACTTTAATCATTAATTTAGCATTTGTATCACAAGAATACCTCATTTCAACGCGCCCAAGTTTGTTAAAATCGACTTAGCCGTTTCGAAGATACAGGGGGTTATTTAAGGAAACCTTTGAATACCCCCCACCACTTTATTTTTAGACATACGTCAACAAGTGCCAAACAAAAAAAGTTCAGATTATCCTCGACTTCAAAGATCAGTTATTTTTTTATTAGGTTAATATAGCAGAATTCACAGAAACATCACTTTTTTAGATTCACGATTGCAGTTACGCCCCCTAGCGGCCATTTCAGAAACTTGAAAATATTTTCCAGGTTTTTGTATATGCGGTTTTAGTAATAACTTTTTCTTGCGCAAGCCTCTACGATGGATAGTTTCCCAGATACAGTACCTCGCATTCTTAGTTCGCCACCCTGTACAAATTAAACCAAACACTGTCTGGATACCTGAGGTAATTGGAAAAGTTAAGTACAGATTGTATTTGGTAAAAACACAAAACGGCTCAGTTTATGTAAGGAATCGTAAATTCAATTAATAAAAATCATATGAGTAATAATGTAAACTCTCCAGTTGCACACAAAAATTTCGATTGTAAGAATGAAACAATAAATTTATATTGGATTTGACAATGATATAAATACTCAAAAAAGTGTAACTGAAGGGAAGAAATAAAATACAATAAAGAATGTTCAAACAACGACATCTGGCAGAATTGTTAAAAAGTCAGAAAAATTGGATTTGTAAGATTAGGTTAGAAAAATAATTTTAGAAATTTACATGTGTTGAGTATATTTACTTCTGTTTTAAATTTTAAAATTAATTACTTATAATTAAAATGTAATTTCCATTTATCTGAAAAAGGAAGGTGTTACGCAACACACACTACATGTGTTATGGTTGACACGGATATAGATAATAAAAAAGAGAATAAGTGAAGGTGAGGGAGATGTGTCAGAAATTTTCAATAAATAATAATAGTATATTCTGTAACCAGTTTGGAATAAAGCATATTCCGCTCGAGTGAAAAGTTTGTCACACGAGCCGAAAGCGAGTGTGACGGTTTCATGAGAAGCGGAATATGCAATTCCAAGCGTGTTCCAGGCTATACTTTTTCTACGCTTATAAAAGTTGCTTACAAAATTGTATAGAACATCAAAAAAGTATGTTTTATTATTTATTGTTTACATGTATTGTAATATTATTACAGTTTTGGAATGATGTATTTGGTGCAATATTTAAATTTTCTTTGTTGATTAAAGAATTCAAATTCAAAGCAGCACTTGATGATCCTGAGATTGAGTTTTCAACTTTAGTAATGCGTGACATTAGTTTATTATATACAATTGGTCTACTAATATAACCTTCTGCCACTTCGGTTGATTTCCAACCGGCATCAATTGACATCGTAGCGGATGTCTGTCTAAAACAGTGGCCGGAGTATAACTCGGAATTAGGAAGTCCCAAAAATTTCCCATTTCCTTAGGAATACCATCGAGTTTATTAATTCCGATAACTTGCTTAGTACAACTGCCTTCCTGTAAATTTAAAAAGAAATTATCTTTGTCAGCATTTTTGTTCCAAAGGTCAGCATGTTTTTTACTATTTGTGTACAATAAATAGAACATCGCCATAATTGCTGTTTTATCTTTGTTCCAAGATATAGCTTATCAGGTGCTTCAAGTATAAATTTATACTTCTTCAGCTGTCAATGTTTTTGGATTTTTCGCTTGAAAACCAGTAGACTTTTTCTTTAAAAAAGCACATCATTTTGCGTATTTTGACAGATCAACTTCATGCTTGATATTGATAGTTGGACGAACAATGGAAGAAATCTTCCACAATGTGGACGATGTCAATCCATAAACTGTCGATAAAACTCGTAAATAAATTTCTTTGGATTTCTCAGGTAGTAAATCCTGCGTTGTTTTATTTGCCTTTTCGGTTAGTTCTGGAGGAGTATTTTGAAATGTTTCTTCGACGTCAGTAGACATATTTCACAAAAATGCGCTGCAAACTTTAAACAATGACAGAACAATCCACATTCCCATAGTTCACGCTTTAACGCGCGTCGCATACCTATCTAAAAATCTAAATAGCGAACTATTTTTAACTATTTAAATTACAAATTTGGTAACAATTTATGCTTTTCTTTATATAATAAATCGTTATCACCATCGCAATTCCTCAGTTTATTTAAATAGCACTCTAAATAAAGAGTGAAATATGTCAACGTGGATTGAAAAGTCGCTCATCAATCAAAAACAATAACATCTATAATATAGAGATGGCGGCACCAGTGTTCATTTCATCATTGAAACCGGTGATGGAATGAATTCATTCTATAACAGTGTATGGAATATAGGTAATTCCACGCCAAAAAGTGATATCAGAAAATTCATACTCCGAAGTAAGCGTAGAACAAATGTTTATAAATCTTGTTTAATTACGAAACATATTAAACATATATTGATTGTATGTTTCCTTGTACCTCTTTTGTGATTTTCTGGGCAATTCTGAGTCGCTTCTGAAATTTCGGGCGAAGTGCAATCCAACGAATATCCATCTTTTCAAAGCTGAAATAGTGTAGCTCGTAATTATTATGATATAAATTTAAAGACGACTACCTGAATATTTAAACTTGTCAAATTATGAAAGTCAAATAATTTGAAATCACTATGGTACTGCCATTAGCTTGCTCATATTATTTATGCACATAACAAAAAAAATATATAAAAGAAACTGTAATAGTTTTCGATAGAACACAGTTCACTTGCCCCAAGAATTAGACTTAATTCGTTGATATTACTAACAGATGTCTCTTTAAACAATTTCCTTTTGAAACAGTTTTCTATATTTTGTTACTGAAGTTTTAGCGGAAAATTGACCAAATTCGAAATTATTTTTTTAAAAACTTAACAATTGTACCTTTTTAGTTATTCATTTTTTATGATGCTGACAATTATTGAAACTGTATACATTATAAAAAATTAATAACCTAAAAAAATTAAGTGTCTATTACATGATTAAATATTAAATAAGTTTCTTTTATTTAAATCAAAGAATAAAACATTATAATAGCATTTATTGTGCATTAAGTACATATGTTTTACACAATTTGGTAGGTAGTATTTCCATTATCCCCAATAAAATCAAATCAAAACAAATTACAAGGGACAAGGAAAGAGAATTATGTACCTTACAACTAATTGTGCAGTAATCTGTTATTTTTTACTTTTTATGGCTGCCCTCTATTTAATTAGGAGGAAGTAATAATTTATCTCAAGATTTCCTATACGAGTGTCCACCCTCCCCGCCCTCTCAGCAAATAAAAATAAAAGTGTTATGTATTGCCAATATGGGAAAATTTTATTTCTATTTTGGTAAACCTGCCACCTGGTCGATGCCCCACGCAACATTTTGTTCAAGGTTAGACATATGAGTTTATTTTATATATTTTTGTTGTTATGTGTATTTATGTGAACAGCATTTAACGTGATGACTTTGACCGTCAACGAACTCTCTGTGAGGCCGATGACAACCGGTAGTTACTATGGTAACTTATAGAAAAGCAATTCGAAAGTAAAAGGTAGACGTGTTTTTTACTTTCATATTGGGTACAACGAGAAAGTGAAAAGCACTGGTGTGCGAAATTATTAATTTCTGTGCGGTTAATTGTGAGATATGAATCACTTTCGTACATGGTCGTAGGGAAAAGGCATTTAGAAGCTAACTTGAAAAAATTTCAAAGCCGCCCGCTTCTATAAAAATATCGATAAAACAGTTTTTCAATCATATTTATTTAATTTTTACACTTATTTCGCTTTATAATAAAAAACTTTATAACGGAAAGTTATGTAAAATTAAATTTTCTTTATAGAAAATGTATACACACTTTCTTATAAAATTAATCGTTATTCAGATATTGAAAAAAATTTAACTCACACTTAAAGTCCACCTTAGGAATTACTTCTGCCGCTAAATTATGCGTCCTATACAAAAAATGCACAGAACACAATTAATTGATATGTTGAAGGTCAATATGTGTGGGTATTTTCATATCTTCACGCCGATGAATTTCTCCAAAACCCTAATCAACTCTACAGAAAATGAAAACAAGCCAATACCAAATGTTAAGTACGTATCTGTGTGTGTATCTGGGTGAGTGTGTGTGTGTGTGTGTGTGTGTGTGTGTGTGTGTGTGTGTGTGTGTGTGTGGGTGCGTGCTTGCGTGCGTGGGTGCTTGCGTGCGTGCGTGCGTTCGTGCGTGGTGTGTGTGTGTGTGTGTGTGTGTGTGTGTGTGTCTGTGTGTCTGTGTGTCTGTGTGTGTGTGTGTGTGTGTGTGTGTGTGTGGTGTGTGTGTGTCTGTGTGCGTGTGCGTGTGCGTGTGCGTGTGCGTGTGCGTGTGCGTGTGCGTGTGTGCGTGTGTGCGTGTGTGCGTGTGTGCGTGTGTGCGTGTGTGTGTCTGTGTGTCTGTGTGTCTGTGTGTCTGTGTGTCTGTGTGTCTGTGTGTCTGTGCGTCTGTGCGTCTGTGCGTCTGTGCGTCTGTGCGTCTGTGCGTCTGTGCGTCTGTGCGTCTGTGCGTCTGTGCGTCTGTGCGTCTGTGCGTCTGTGCGTCTGTGGGTCTGTGCGTCTGTGCGTCTGTGCGTCTGTGCGTCTGTGCGTCTGTGCGTCTGTGCGTCTGTGCGTCTGTGCGTCTGTGCGTCTGTGCGTCTGTGCATCTGTATGTGTCTGTGTGCCTGTGTGCCTGTGTCTGTGTGTCTGTGTGTCTGTGTGTCTGTGTGGCTGTGTGTCTGTGTGTCTGTGTGTCTGTGTGTCTGTGTGTCTGTGTGTCTGTGTGTCTGTGTGTCTGTGTGTCTGTGTGCCTGTGTGTCTGTGTGTCTGTGTGTCTGTGTGTCTGTGTCTCTGCGTGTCTGTGTGTCTGTGTGTCTGTGTGTCTGTGTGTCTGTGTCTGTGTGTCTGTGTGTCTGTGTCTGTGTTTCTGTGTGTCTGTGTGTCTGTGTGTCTGTGTGTCTGTTTGTCTGTGTGTCTGTGTCTGTGTGTCTGTGTGTCTGTGTGTCTGTGTGTCTGTGTGTCTGTGTGTCTATGTGTCTGTGTGTCTGTGTGTCTGTGTGTCTGTGTGTCTGTGTGTCTGTGTGTCTGTGTGTCTGTGTGTCTGTGTGTCTGTGTGTCTGTGTGTCTGTGTGTCTGTGTGTCTGTGTGTCCGTGTGTCCGTGTGTCCGTGTGTCCGTGTGTCCGTGTGTCCGTGTGTCTGTGTGTCTGTGTGTCTGTGTGTCTGTGTGTCTGTGTGTCTGTGTGTCTGTGTCTGTGTGTCTGTATGTCTGTGTGTATGTGTGTCTGTGTGTCTGTGTGTCTGTGTGTCTGTGTGCCTGTGTGCCTGTGTGCCTGTGTGTCTGTGTGTCTGTGTGTCTGTGTGTCTGTGTGTCTGTGTGTCTGTGTGTCTGTGTATCTGTGTGTCTGTGTGTCTGTGTGTCTGTGTCTGTGTCTGTGTGTCTGTGTGTCTGTGTGTCTGTGTGTCTGTGTGTGTGTGTGTGTGTGTGTGTGTGTGTGTGTGTGTGTGTGTGTGTGTGTGTGTGTGTGTGTGTCAGCGCGCGTATACGTGCGTGTGTGTAAGTGTGTACGTGTATGCGTGCAGGTGTGCGTGTCTGGATATATGTTAGTATACTCCATCAGAGAAACAACACGTACGGAATTATTTTGTCTTTGGACTTATTTTTCCGAAAAAAGTCGAATATAAGTTTTCGTTTAGATTTTTTCAATGTCTGAATAACAACTAGCTTTATAAGAAAATGTGCAAGCAGATTTTTCAAAGATAATTCAATTTTTTTATGAAGTTTCTTAATCCATACCCAAATAATCATTGAAAATTTAAAAATAAGATTCAACATGCCTTGAACTGTGTTATCGACGTTTTTATAAGCAGTCTGCTTTGGAATTGGTTTTTCAAGTTAACATTTAGATATCTATTAACTTTTAACTGACATGAACGTTTAAACGGAAATCCGACAAAAATTATGGTTCCTGTTTTCACAATGTTGCGAAGTTTTATCATGAACATATTACACCAAGCGTTTTTTAACTTTGATTGCAGCTTAAATAATTATTAAAAACTTGTTTATAGAAGCGGGTGGCTTTAGAATTTATTTTAAGTTAGCATTTATATGTCTATTAACGTAGATTAGAGGATCGTAGTATACACATACGAATTGCACGTAAATTATACATGGGAAGAGTCTACTCATATTATAGAGGTAGAGTAAAGTATGTGATTACATCGTAAATCTGATGAAAGCTTTAAATTTATTGGCAAGCTAGACATGGTTATAGATAGTATTTCTCTAAGACAGATAAAATTGATTTTATTTTGTTATAAGCTTAATACTGTTATTATTTCTTAATAGTTTTGATAAATGCCCTTTATGTTAAAAATAATATCACCAGCGGAGAAATGATACAGAGGTGTGTGTGTGTGATATATATATATATATATATATATATATATATATATATATATATATATATATATATATATATATATATATATATATATATATATATATATATATTATTGAGATTATTTCCGTAAAACATAAAGGTTAATTACAAATATTTCCTCATCTCGTAGTGGTTTACATTAAAGCTGACCGTTCCAGTTTTAAGAGGTAGAGAAAGACAATTGTTATTTTCGAGACACTGGGGTTGTTAACACGACTAGAAAGACAATGACCAGCCCTTACCTAACATATAATCCAATTATGTAAAATATCGGGTTAACCTATTCAGTACCGTCTTAGTGGAAAACCGATTTCTTACTTCGCCGTTCTAAAGGAATATGGTTTTTTCGCTCACGAAACCTTCTCATTTAGTCGGATTAAATCCATAACTGAAAATCTCGTAGTAAAGCTTTCACCCACTTCAAAAAGGAATTATTAAATAAAAGCTTTTTGACATTGTAATAGCAATATTTGTTTCCTAATTCTTTAGTACATTACATTCTATAGAAGTCTACCTGATTTGAAAATGGAATAAAACTGAGATTTCGCAACTTAAACTCACCTGCCTTCCATCTTCCATCCCAGACCTGAAGCTGTTTAAGATACGAGTAAAATCTGTTGTGCACGTAATGTTGATACTTTTACACACACGTACTAATACACCTGACAAATGAAATTGATTTCATTGCATAATTAAAACACTTACCTTTTGGCTTTTGGATGGTGTATTTTTATATTTGTATTTCATATAAATTTATACGTTTCGATAGCAATTACAGTTATCGTCCACAATAAGTGGTTGCTAAAAATGTTAGAGCAAATTTAAGAAATATGAAAAAGATGAAAACACAAACATAAGCGTGCTATTAATATAACAGTTTGATAGTTGTATAAAGCCAACTATGGAATCTTATTTTAGTAAAGAATAATTAGATCCTTAATAAATTAAATATCACTAAACTGCCTTGAACATAACAAATCAGAACACCTTCTAACGGTCGAAGACTAGCAGTAAAAAATGTCACGATCAAAGAACAAATTTACAACATTTAATCAAATTATGTGTGTAAGTGTAAAGTTATGAAAAACTTTAATTTAAATTTTATAAAATAATTCACAAATAGAAACATGACTTTTGTTTGTTTTGTTTGTGCAGTGAAACCACAATGTAGTACGTTTAATATGATTTGTAATTTTAATTATATATGTCGCATTATTATAGGGCTGTGGTAACTTATCATATAACTGGTAAAGTATTTACTTCTACTACGTTCGGGGGCGAGAGTACAGTGTGGCGAAGATAGGCAATGCTTTCCTTATGGGAGTTTTGCTTCGACGTTGCCCGTTGTATGCAATGGGCGGCAGTACTCGTATAAGCTCAATGAAACAGGGAGAGTTCTCAAATAAATTCCCATATGTGATGTAATTTTTAAACTTTTTTTACGTATTTTCTTTATTTTATCCTGTTAATGACCTATCTCATTATCTGATGATTTAATTACAATTTTGATTGTGCCATTAAACTAATTTTTGCAAAGAATATGTTTACTCTTTATCTATCAGTTAATGACCTGTCTTATTGTATACGATGATTATTGTTAAGCAATTACATTTGTGATTGGTTTATCTTGTAAATTTGACTGATTGCTAACTACTTTCTAATACTAAGTACCGAAATAACTTACAGGCGATTTTTGTACAAAATATGTTTATTCTTTATCTTTTCGCGAAGCGTGTTGGTATTATTAAGTGCAGGGTGTATTGTGGTCGATATTTTGATTTAAGGATTGATTGTTGGAAATGGAAGAAATTATTAAACGGAAGCCTGGTCAATCTTTGCAGGTCTCAGAAAAGCAAATACTAATGAATCTTGTCAATTACCATTTAAACGAAGCTAACAATTCGATGTCCAACATAATCAAAAAAGTATCGAAGCGAGTGGCGTTAGCGAAAAGACGCTTTACAACGTGCGACAATAATACGCTTCACCAGGTGGACTACTTCCTCCAAAAGAAAGGACCAAAAGGCGAAAAATTGTTACATCTCGTAAAAATAAATACGACGAAGTGTTCAGGATGGAAATTCGCAGAACAGTGCAGCAGTTTTATCGGAAAAATATACCGCCTACACTAAATTCTGTGTTAGTTGCAGTAAATGATAATTTTGCTCGCACCACATTGTTTCACATACACCACACATGAGTTTGCGTTTGAAAAGCGTGGTAGAAAATCTGTGTTAATGGAAAATCGAGAAATAATCACTTGGCGTCACCGGTGTTTACGAGATATACGGAATTATCGTAAGGGTGGATACAATATCGTGTATTTAGATGAGTCGTAGGTCAACATCGGACATAGTGTATCAAGATTTGCGGATTAACCACAGGTCCACGATTTGTTACATGCAGGCTGCAATAATGTGTTTACTGGTGCGAGAGGGATGACTTTCTTGGCTAAGAAAAATACCCAAGATTACCATAATGAGATACACGGACACACCTTCGAAAAATGGTTCGAAATTCAGTTGATTCCGAATTTACCAAAAAAAAAACTGTTGATGTTATAGACAATGCGTCTTGTCACAGCACAAAGTTAGAGTAAATTCCAAATAATAATTTAAATAAAACCGAAATTCAAGCATGGCTTTGGTCGAAAGATTAATTTTTTGAAGAGGACTATTTGAAAAGGGAGGTAGTCAATACCTTCAAACTATGATGGTTACAAAATAAAAGATACTGCAGAAAAGCACAATCTCAATGTTTTGGGACGCACCCCCCCCTCAACCCCTGCGAACTGGATCCAATAGAATTAGTGTGGAGTGAAGTAAAAAGGTTCTTGCCTACCTCTGGTATTATTCTTTTATATACAGAGTGGGTGTCTACTGAGTGGACGGAGGATTGCTCCTTAACTATTAGAGATATCAAAACCAATTTTGGTGTGGTAATACGCGATCATTAGACCTACATTCTAAAAATATTTAGGTATATGCAGGGTGATTGACAAAAATATGCCAACCCAAACCTGTATTTTTTTAATGGAACACCCTGTATATTTTTGTATTTTTGGATTAACTGCTACATTTAGAATAAAGAATCAAAATTTGTATCTGTATCATTAACCGTTCTGTAGATATCGTCACTTTAGTACCAAAATAGACTTAACTTAGGAACCACGATGTGAGTGTTGTCACCACGATTTTGTAAATCTGTTTATACCACCGACCATTAATAATATTCTTTAACTGGTAGGAAAAATTAATTAATAACTAAACAATAAAATAATTCTCTACACCTAAAGATAAGTTGAATAAGTAAACATAAACGAATAAAACCATAAATTCAAATCAAATATTCAAAGTGCTGACCACGCCTACCTAAACACTTTGCAATTTTCTCGGTAAACGAAAGATTCACTCGCAACAACATTAGAGGCGAAATGGATTGAGACGCAGCTCTAATTTCTATTTTCGCTTGTGGTGGGAGCATGTTGGTAAACTTTTTCTTTAACGTAGTTCCAAAGGAAGAAATGAAGTGGCGTACGATCCGGTGATCTGGCTGGCCAGTATTGAACACCAGCTTTGATATCTTTAATGGTTAAGGAGCAATCCTCCGTCCATGCAGTAGACACACAGTATAGATCATTTATTGGTTTGGTATTTTTTTAATGAGGAAAACATAGTAGGATTTAATTTTATGCTACAGAAAGATGCATCCTAAAATTCCAATATTTCTTCCCATCTTTTTTAAGTTATTATTTAACTTAAAAATGGAAATTTAATGCACAAGTAAAAAATTTTATCAGTGAAGCGTATTTGCAAGTTACCCCAGAAAAACGGAAGAACTACATAAATCACATATTAACAACGGAGCAGGAAAAACAGCAAAAAACTAGACATAGCAAAAGCTAAAATTAAAATTAAGACGTACCATTATGCCTTTTTTGAATTTTAAGATGCCAAAACCTATTTGACGGAGATTTTCTTCTTGAAATTTATGGATAATTAGAAAACATTTACCTTCTCACCTGTATATACAGGGTGTCTTATGCATAAATGTACTTATTTTGAAGAATGATCAACTAATTTCCAAAAAAAAGTCATATAAATATGAGTCCGATTCTCAACCGATTTTGAGATATTTAATTTTCTATACTTTTTCTAATTTTAGGGACACATGCATGCATTTGCCTAGATAGCCGCATGATGTGCATATACGCTATGATCATGCTGCTATATGTTGTTACAGTCGAAAATGAAGTGCCAGTCTGTTGTCAAAACAAAATCCGTAAAAATACACCCAAGCTGGCGTAAATAAATCAGCACCAAACAGACAAGTGCTCTCACTTATCTTTACGCTGGCTACCTCCAGGTGCACGTAGTGATGCTCCGGGAACTTTAGCTCTAGAACAAATCTCAAAATATTTACACGCCTTCAAATAATCATGAAGCGTGCAAATAAATCAGCTGTCAGGGGTCAATGGGTTTCTTTAATCTAGTTTTACGTTACGTCACCCCGAACGATTGTAAAGCAAAATACACAAAAACAATAAAATAATATTTCGCTTATTTACTGACAAGATAAAATCCAAATATTAGTCATCTACATCATTTGCACTCAAAAAAGTAAATCCAATTAGTTATTCATCTATTAAACATACTCAAGTCATGAAAAACATAACGACGATACATATGCTACACTTAAAGCCGCACAAATTTGTGGGCGCTTATCATAAAAATTTCGGTTAGGGGAGGATATACTGCGCCACTGCACCTATTTCTAAGTCGGTGTAACTTGCAAGTTCGCCCTCTAACCTTACAATAAATTATGAAGATACTATAAAAATTCAAAAATTTACGTAAACAATTGTACACTCAAAATTAACAATTCTATAGCGTGAAATTTTTGTACACATAAATCTAAAGTGCATTCAAATAACCAATCTTAAAATATTAAAAACACAGTTGAAAGTAGTTCATCAAACTTAATTAAAATAATCTCAATGGACCAACACTTCAACAAAGACTACTACGTTTATCTGCTTGTCGCCATATAATTCGACAAAAGCACTATCAATTTGAAAATAAACACAGACACCATAAATATGCCAAGGATTACCTTCTAGGAGTACTCTTCGAACTTTCTCCTCCAGGTCACAGCGGAAACAATCTGGTCATGAACGGCTTCCTCGGCGAGGTTCTCGCCACGATAATTCTTATCACTCCCAAATAGCAAAATTCTATAACGTTGCGTTCTTATTTGACTGAATAACGACCTTGTAAAGTTTATGTACACAAAAGCTTTTACTCACGGTATTATTTACACTATGTTGAATTAATAAGGTAGCTTTATTTATGTATATTTATGATTTACGTAATTATTTACAAATTTATGTAGAGTGAGACTAGGTCTATTAAAGGCTGACAGCAGAAGCACGGAAATAGAAATCGGCACGCACAATAATTTACCATAAAAGCATTTTAAATTCAAAAAAGCGATCTAATACTCCGACAATCAGAAAGCACTTAACGAAAACTCTATCCTAATTTCGGAAACGATAAGAAGGTATTGTTGACCATGACAAAACCACACAAAGTTCCCCGGCCTAGTGAACCTCCAATAAAAATCGCACAAAGGCGAAAGGGTGCGCTGCCCACGATACGTTCGTAATGACCAGGTACGTTGTCGGCATGCTCTGTCCCACTGCCTTCTGCCACAACTGCACTCAACCAAAACAAGACCAAGACTGAAGACATACACTCAAAAATACCTCAGTTTTGATACCAACAACCAATGAAATTGCTCATTACATTCAATTAAAAACCGCGCTAAAAACGAAATGCATGGCTTTTCAAGTAACTAACGGCTTATCTCACTTTACATAAACTTAATTTTACTTAGGTGATATTGTAGTTTAGATAAATATTGCCTTCTGCTATAATGATAATTTTTACTAAACACGAATCGGTATGCTTTATCACGAAAGATTCCTGGAAGCATTTCTCAATAAAGGTGAACAGAAACTTAATACACCACAATTTAGATTGTTATAACTTGTTCGTCCCCAAACTCTATTGTAATTACACTCAATAACAAATTGCGTTTTAATCCCAAACCTTGGGAAAATTTGTATGATCTTGATGATTTTAATTAAATTAATTTTAACAAAGAAATCCATTATAAGTTCAATGCGTCAGATTCTAATCCGAATTACAATATCCCACCAATCATGAGTTTTCGCTGCTTCTCCATAAGTCGGACCAACCTCAATAAAAATTACGTGCTCGTCTTGGTGAGCAGCACGTCTACTTTGACGTTGTGGTCAGCTGTCAACGTCGCTCCATCCATGCTACTTTGATCGTCATTGCCATGACCATTAACATCTGGGATATCATTGTCCCCTTAGCTTGATCTTGAATCTGAAAGAGAATTTGACCGGGTCCATGCCCTTATCTATGCCATGCTCACTCATGCCTTTCCTTTTAGATCTGCTAGGGCAAACTGAGGTATAGTGGGGCCCTTTACATACAAAATACTTTAAGGTCTTCTTACAGTTTGCATCTTGACTCTTCACACCACACCTTTGTGGTGTTCCAGGACTCTTCTTTGCAGTATGTAATGCTTCTCCATTTAACCCTGTTTTCAACTTGGAAGACGAGACTATCAAACTAACACACTCAATAAGTGAATCAACACTTCGCACATAGCCATCAATACTCTCCGACACACTCTTGAACTCAAAGAATACTTTAGGCAGTATGATCATAACTCTGGATATTAAAACTAAATCAGGTAACACATTTGCGTTGTGCTTCTTGAACTCTTCGTTTACTTTATTATAAGTTTTATTATGAACGAATAAGTTGAAAAGTAAATATTCTATTGAAAATTGTTATTAATTTAATTAAATACATAAATAAAAAGTTTACCTCGAGTGGGATTTGAACCTACAATCTGTACTTTGCTAGAGTACCGCATTAACCAACTGTATTATCGAGATACAAGCCCCAATCCATGTCAATTTTGTCTTTATATGTGTAGAACTGATGAAATTTTAAATATAATGAGATACCAGCCAAATTAGTTATATTAATGGAATGTGAGCCTGCAATATCGCATTACTTATTAATTAATTAAATAATTATTATTAATGAAATTAATAATAATTTTTAAACCCCATTTACTTCTCTAAATGTTGTCTGTGACCTTGAAATATACTTGATCAGATCTTGAAGGAAAAAGTTGCTCTAATGTTGGATCCAAACGCTGGCTCGATGATTGTTAAAGGTCTTTAAATAACTTTGTCCAGATTTCACAATCTGTGTTACACGTCACCGTAAGCTCAATATGGTTATCATCCAATGCAATTACTAAAATTAGTTGAGCCATAGAAACATCCTTTTCAAATGCGATCAACTCTACTTTATAAGCACGCAGATCTTTTTCAGAAGTGTCTTCATTTAATGCACCAACTCCATTTACCTATTCAAGGTCTCCAAGGTTGAACTCCATTCAACTTGTCTACGTGCAACCTTAGGTCCATCCTTAACTTCTTAAAAGAAAATATGGAGATCTGAAACCGCATCCATTTGAAAGTAATCAATGTTTACTGTTAGATAAGATTTATTTTCAAGTTTCATTTCGACAGCTTCTTATCTCAATATTTTCTATTGATTATTATATATTTTAAATTTATAAATGACAATCTAAAGGCGGGAAGGTTTAACATCTATTGTTATGCTTTTATATGCCTTAATAGGGTAGGAAATACAATGTTATATATTAAGGAGCTGATGAACTACTTGTAACGTGTTCTAAATGATTTTTGAAACTAACCCGAAATACGCTACAGATAAAATAAAAGATATAGGGTCTAGCTCAGCTGATTGTTGATGATCACTAACGCTGTACTACACGGGATGCGTGGGTGGTATGACCGAATAGTATAGATACCTAAAGCGCCATGTAGTTTAAGATAAGAGCCCAGCCCATACATTTTTTTTTGGCAAGACAATGATCACTCTGTTACCTCACAAACGGTTATAAAGACCCTCATAAAGATCTAAAAGAAAGTATTGAAAGTAATCAAATTAACACCGTTGTTTTCTAAAACTGGCCCTGAATTAATCAAGTTGTAGATAAAGAAAATGGTGTAGATTGCTTATTAGTATTCTAATAAGCGAAAATAGAAATGAAAATTGTTGGTTAACATTCGTATGAGTATAAAGAAGTAGGAAGATATTGGTTTACGAAATCACTTTAACAATTAACACTATTCTGAGATCGAAAGCATGACATATCTAATCCACGTGAATTCAAAATTTAAATATAAGTAGAAATCTAACCCTATTATGTATTAAGCTAGTCCATGTGCTTATTTTTAACTTAATATAGTGGTGTTATCTACTTTGATTTGTAATAACTAGAATAAATAAAGAACATGGCAAAATTTATTGCAAGATGTCATGGACATATACATTGAAATCTCTTGCATAAATCCTATCGGCCCTGCAACAGAGCTGCTTAAACTACGTACATATGCATTCAATGGCCGATTTCCGACACAATTCGTTTACTCTCAATAATTTTAATGAATTTTAAAAATAAAATCTGCTGTCAACACTCGACCATTGACATATTTAAATATTATATAAAGAGAGACAGGTTCTCTTACTAGTTTTAAATTAATAACATAATACCTTCCGGATCACAATATCCACAATTAATCGTAATTCATTCTAAGGTAGGTGTACTATAATAATGTTCCAATCTCAAGTATAAGAAATGTTTGGGTAAATTTGAACTTCACTATTTATTTCAATTCAACTTGCATTTACTAAAAACGTTTAATATTCATTTTATTATTTTGTACAATGTTAATTCACCATTTATTGTCTTGGGTAAATTTATTTGCCTATGTTTCCATTTAATGCGTCAAATAACTCAAATTGCAGGATAATTTGCTGAATCTAATATGAATTTCCAGTTAAATAATTTTTACAAAGCTTAGATATCCTAATATAAGTGGGCTAGGTTTTTTACTAAATCAAAATGCAAAATAAAATATAAAATATAAAGTACACATAAATTAATAAAACTAATATGTAATCATAATTGCCCAAAAGATGATCGTTCAAACGCTGCTTAATTCGTTTAAATTCTTAATAACTTTTGTCAAATTTTACATTAATTTTATTGCTACCTCTCTTTATCATTTCCAAAACAACATGATCAAGGTTGTAAGCAAAGGTGGCTCGTTATCTTTTACAACTTCTGAATTGGATTTTAAATTTGTTATTCATGTAAATACTAATTTATACTTCATCAAAATTAGTTAACAGTTTTAAATGTTAATTTGTAATCCTATTTTGAACTTGAATATATGATTCATGTTATATTTTTGCAAAACGATTTAATACATTTGCAAATTATTCTCAGCCCTTTCCAGTGGCGTAGTTTCATTCTTAAATATATGAATTTTTGTTACGAGTCATGTTGAAATACGAATAATGTTTACTAATTCAATACTAATCACACCAATTTAATAACAAACATAAGTACTGAATTTATTTGAAACGTTTACCCAACATTGCATAAATTTCGTTTCAAATAAGCAAAACTCACAAAAATACATTCCTACAAGCAAATACCCTAGAAACCACAACTAACGGTATGGTAGAGAGTGGATAAGCTCCACTCACCATCACGCCGCCACTGCGACACAGTCGAGAGCTACAGGGCCTCGTACCTAAAACAGGGTGGCAGTAATCTACCTTGATATGGTCTGTTCGTTGGGACAATGCCTACTGACGCTGGGAGATCTGGTAGACGTACCCCACGTGACTCTTTCCAACTCAGCGCCCCCTTCCTGATTCCGACCTTATTCCTGCAAAAATAAAATATAACCAAAACACATTGAATCAAAACAAAACAAATAACGTCAATTGCGGTAGCATGTCATAAATCGATAAATTCACGACTTAAAAAATCAAAGAACGTAAATCAATATGATAGTCGAAATTTCTAATTAAGTTAACCTAACCTAAGAGAATTAACTATTCTAAATCCAATATATGTAAGTGGGTAAATACGCACATAACTGTACGACCAAAGACTAAAGCAAAACTCTATCAAAACAAATTACTTTAAACATACGGAAATGTGAGGTGAGGCCAGGCAAAACAACTAAAGCAACACTGACAACTAATTATAAAGTACAAAATAAATTGTAACATATACAAAACGCTCGCCACACACTCGCATCACTACAAAGTGAAGGAGTCATAAATCATCAATGGGCGTTAGGTAAGGTATCTCCTACTGCATTCTTGCTAGCGGTGGAAGGTACCGTTCCTAACCGGTCCTTCTACACCACTTTGATTAGTCGTCTCTCACGAGAATCAGTTGGTCTTTGCTGTAGAAACATTCTACACAGCACCAAAAAGTTATTAATATAAAGTTATTTGACGAATATTTAATGAAGTTTCCTTCTCTTTTTCTTCCTCCAGTATAGTACGCGTGTTAAAAAAACTGACAAGTATGACAAATAATGTGTAAGGTTAAGTATACGGTGAATATCGATTTATGAAATCATTAACATACGAGTATGTAATAAACAATTAACGCACTAAATGTATGTAGATTTACTTATTTACATTGTTTTCGAGAAAACTAGATTAACAAGCGAAATTATCGTCAATCTTTTTATGTCAATCTTTTATTAATTTTGATGGTAGTTTGAAGCATCACATGATATACCTATTAAGACAAAGGGCCTTTCTTAGTTAATTGAGAATTGAAAAAAATGCAATGAAAAACGGATAATGTGTACATATATTAATGAATTTACCAGTTGCTGAAAGAAAAAAGTTTTATTAATAATTACTACGCAATCATTAATGTGTCATTTTTTAAAACCTGAATAATACTTCTCGTAACACAGTTTCGGTTTTCTCAGAGCTAGAGCTTTGAGGACTTCTTCGGCACTTTTGATAACGTTATTTAACAAATCCGTTTTTATCGCAAAAATATGCATCTGAGTTTTCATTATAATAATCATATTCAACTGAAATGACTAAATCCTTTTAGAAATTCGATTAAGTATGTTTAGCTCATATAAAATATCGAGCGTTTACCGGAAACTGTGAGTTTGGTAAATTTAAGCAAGGTTTTAAAATAGTAAAACTTAATTAATATAAAAAAGAACTAGGTTTTTATTTTTAATGTAAGATTATTATATTAATTTTTGCTTCTCAGTTGAAACGTGCCTAAGCTTGATAATTTAGAAAATGATCACTTAACGTAAATTGCTTACATTAATTTTTTGTCAAGTTTGGAAGAATTTTCGGAAAGTTTAAAACAGAAAAGCTTGTACACGTAAAATTAATGAACATGTGAAAAATTTTCTTATCTTACTCGATGAATTTGAGCGATTTTATCTAAAACGAGTTTTCATTTAAAATGTAATTTATATACTGTTGAAGTTGTTATTATCGTAAGAATGCTTAAATTATACAGTTTTGTTGCAGACTGCATTACAAAGACTAAGCTTCTTAATTAATATTTCATTGTTACAGGTGACAACAAAAATAAACGTTAAAGAAGATCCAAGAGTGATGGTAATGAAAGAAAATTGTCTCTAGAAGATGAAAGATGTGTAATATAAACGCGTGTGATAAGACCTGCTTGCTATTTGCAAGTTAGTAGTCAACGTGGAACCTTGTTTCGGTTTAACAACCGCTCGGCTCCGTGTCGCGATTCTTTCCTGAACCCGACCGATTATTTTCCGCAACAGCAGATGTCGACTAAGGTTTTACGCTTTTCTCTGTGAATACTGAGCAAAATCTACCTACTTTTATAGATCCTAAAACTTTTCGCAACTACCTGTTTATACGTAACGCGTGTTCTTACTTTAACTTCGAGAAAAACGATTTTCCGACGCGTATTATGAAATCTCGAAAAATTTGTTTCCATCGGTTCATTCCCTAACGTCGGATATTCAAGACGGTCCCGATGCCCATACACTGGACGTTATTCAGATCATGCTTTCTAGATGGCCAATTGGATTTTTGCTGTTTATTTCAATAGCAACTATAAAAGGTGGCCCGAGGTACAGTTCAAGAATTGTGGAAATTGAAACAGGTGCTATACGCGGTATTATTCTTGAGCTTAATTCGCGCCATCTAGAACCGGTGGAAGTTTTTCGTGGTGTACCGTACGCCGCACCTCCCGTCGGGCCTTTACGTTTTCGTCCACCAGCACCACCACTGCCTTGGCCAGGAACACGCTTAGCAGATACCTTTGGATCGGTCTGTCCACAAAAGTATCCTGACATAACCAACAAAACCGCCGCTTTACAGTTTATGCCAAAAGGACGCTATCACTATTTGAAAAAATTAGTTCCGTTGCTTGTCAATCAATCTGAAGACTGCTTATTCCTCAATATCTACGTACCTGGAAGTGGTAAGTACAATTTGTGTTTCTGATATAGCGTGAAAGGGAATATTACCGCCTCCATATATAACCGTAATAAAAATTGCACTCTAGCGAGGCACCTCCACGTATTTTAACGTCAGAGTTGCGAATTGATAGTAATGAGAAATTCTCCATTTACTCTCTTTCCATAAAACAATCAAATTGCAATAATGCAGAAATAGCGAATTGCATCGCTACAAAGCGTACGTATTAAATTCTAATGCACGTTTCAATTAGTGAGAGTGTACAATGTAATCGTCTAAATTAGATTTTCACCGAGAATGTATTGCATTGCATGTTTAGCAATATTCCATACTTCCCTGATCTTAATTTATTCACATACACACGCATATTGAATAGTTTTATTAAATCTTGAAATAATGAAAGCTTCCAAAACAGTGCGTTAATTTTGATAACGATGTTATTTTAATGTAGAAAGTTTGCTTAAAGTATTTGCTTTCTCTCGTAGAAAAGCTTAAGGATCATCTTAACAATTAACATGAAATATGTACAGCAATTTTAGTATTTAGGCTGAACCGCCGTTATAAACTAATGAAGATTATACACCATTAGGTTTTATAACATTTATGTAAATTACCAATATTGTATTAATGTCTTTAGAGCACGATATGTGTATTATTTTGCACTGAGGATATTGAACATAAATTTCATATTCAGATCCTTATACGCCAATCCAATCTTTTTTCCAATAAGAAATTTTTCATACAAGATTTGTATTTTGCTATACTCTCCCTTAAATGTAACAACTCTTAGATTTTTACCTTTGACGTTACTGAGTTTTTGATACTTTTTTAAGCTTTCAGTACAATCTCGTGGTACTGAAGACTGTACATTTTAACTTAGAAAGTGCATTGAACACATTCTAAAGTTAATGTAGCTAAATAACGGTGTGTTAAATAGTATACTTTGTAAGAGTATCTTGGATTACTAGGCTTATTATGTTTTATTTCGTATTGTGCTCTGTAAAAAACGTAATTTGTAGGACATTTGAGAGGGTATTTTTACATGGATTTTTTTTTTAAGTACATCGTATGAACGGTACCCGTCTGATAGTTCAACGCACCGTATAATGACGTTTCTTTTTTAACATGTAAAAATCCGTGACCGTTAAAGGAATTTACATTAAATGTGTAACGTGCACAATGGTAATGATGCCCAAATTAGAAGGTGTGGCACATTATTGAGGATGCCCAGTGTCTCAGTCTCTCTGGAAGGCACTTGGATGCGTGGGCGTGTGATTGGAGTAGAAACACAATAAGACTTTAAAAAGGGAACCAATTGGTTCGCACAAAGCTATAGTTAGGACAATTAAAGTAAACAAACGAACACTAGTCGGAAACACAACAGGTTATTTAAGCATACCAAACAATAACACATGTGAGATAAGTGTTGTTCAGCACAAATCCCCAAATACGTACATAACATTATTTCCCACAGGAGAGTTTCGCGATAATGTTGCAGAAACAAAAAAAATTATAGCTAAAGGTTTACAGTAATAATAAACCACTCACCTTTTTTTACTGTTTTAATAAAGTAAATTAAATTCAAAAGAAAAATTAATAATCAGCATGATGATCTCAAATAGCACATCCAGCAGGAAACGCCGTAGCAACGGGTTGACAAAAATGAAACAACATAGAACTTGCCGTAAGCATAAGCGACATGTAAAGCATAAATCGTTTAAGGCGCGTGTGATTTTAGGAAGAGCTCTGCCTAAAACATTAGTAAGCGAGCATAAACAGACTTTGTATATTAAGGTTTACACATAAGACAAAAAAATTGATTTGTGCTAATCCTATTATCCTAACCAGGTATCCCCAAATAATATTTATT
>JARFJB010000218.1:9837500-10025000 GCA_036346205.1 Vesta saturnalis | reverse complement strand
GATGGTTCTGTCGCAGATTTCTACAAAAAAAGAAGTAAAAACCTGCCTCAATGAGGAATTAAAGCTAATCATGTTGTGCTATGTCGAGGACAATCCCACAGCGTCATTGTGTTTAATCGCACAAGAATTTCAAATTTCAAAGAGTTCGGTCTTTAAAACATTAAAAAAAAATTAAACACAGATCGTACAAATTTCATAATCTCCAACAACTGTACAATGATGACAAAATTAAAAGCACAGATTTTTGTAAAGCATTATCTAATTTATTCAATGACGATGATGAAATTTTAAGAAAAATAGTCTTCAAAGATGAAGCATCGTTTTCCTTGAATGGAACAGTAAACTCCCAAAATTATCTGTATATACCTATCCCCATTATCCATTTTCATCAGAGTTAATGTGTGAGCTGGAATAATCGACAGTGTTTTAATCAGACCCTACTTTATTGATGAAAATTTGAATGCGAACAAGTTTTTAGAACTACTTCGATCTCATATTATTCCACGGAGTTGAATATTGACAACCCCTGGTTCCAAATGGATGGGGCTCTACCAAATTTTATAGGACCAGTGACACATTTTCTTAATACAACATTTCCAGGCCGGTGGATGGGGAGATTTGGTCATTTAACTTGGCCAACGCGATCACCAGATCTTTCGCCAAATGATTTCTTTCTCTGGGGATATTTGAAATCTAAAATTTATAATGAAGTTCACATACAGGATGCCGACGAATTAAAAAATCGTATACTTACTGCATGTAATGAGTTGAACCCCATTTTGTACAAAATTCCGTTCAAGAATTTCGTAATTGCATAGGATACTGTTTAGAATGTCAAGGAGGACACTTCGAATATTTATTGTAATTATTTTCATATCATTCCCAATTCCCATTAAAGTTTTTGCGTTACAATTTATTTAGCATGCATATAACCCACAAAGCAACTTTTGGTGGTTGCTTTGTGCATATAACCTACAAATACTGAAAAGGCTGGTTCAGTTTTAATTGTAAATTGTGCATATCGCATACGTTGACACATTTTTTTTCCGATTAAAGAAAAATCCACGAGATATATATATATATATATATATATATATATATATATATAGAAATTATTGTGTAAATATAAGAGTTATCTTTAGAACTAATAAAGAAGTAATGATTTCTTTTAATTACTATGATTACATAATTCAAAAAGAATAAGCTATTTTTGCAAAGATAATCGTTTTTAAATATCTGTTGAGCATTGCATCAGCAACGTTTCCTTTACCCTCTGATTATACTTCAATTTAAAATGTAGCATTTTATTTCTTTTAATGGAGACAGATCTCCATCAAATCAAACAAGGGATTATTTTGCTTTGATTAATGCATACCCCAGTTAAAGTTGTATTCAAATAGGTAACGTGTGCGGATGATAATAGATGTCGCTTTGCAAACTAACAACTAAAATTTATCTTTTTAAGCAGGTGCTTTAGTCACACCAATCCCTTCTTAAGAGAAAATCTCACATTTCTTTAATTGTTTAAAATGAGAGTTTTAAATTACTCAATTTCAAGGTATCTTAACACTTACACGAGTTGAAGACTATTCTAGTTAAAGAGTTACATTTAAGATTACCTCATCTCGAAATTTCCAAATGTTTGTTAGTACCCTGTTAAACTTTAAGTTAGTAAAGGCACTAAAACTTAGCTAATTAACTTAACCTAACCTAGTTGAGCACTTGTAAATTGTAATTTAAACTGGCTTTACGTCTAGCAACTTTTAGGGTACAAACTTTTTTAGCAATGCAAATTCGACTGGTGAAAAAGGATTTAAAAAGTGCACTTACCGATGCTGCAAGATTGCTAGTCGAATTTCCCACTTCGTGAGAATAAAATAGTTTTTGCAATCGTTATAGGATATAAAAAAATTTAAAGGAAAAGATTTCGTTTGTTTTCAGATTTGTATTGATTTAATACTACACGATGTGTATAAATTTACTGAGCGCATTACTCATTCTCGGAGAACTCAATAAAAATAAATGTAAAATCATTCTACTCCAAGTGTAACGGTTGTTTTATAAAAGGCGGATATAAATAATTCGCCATCTTAGTGTTTTCTAACTTGAAACAATCAGAAAAGGAGTGGAGAAATTTGAATTTCCTTTTCGTTTCGCTTCTGGAATTACCTGCTGTCGGAGTGCTTTTCTAAATTAAATATGACCAAATATCTGACCTGAAGCTGCATTTTGATTAAACTTCTACGCTTTTACCTAAGAGTACAAAATATTTTTGTTATTATTTTTATTTTGTACTTTTTGCTTTAACATTCTTTAAAAAAATAAGGCAAACATGTGATTGAAACTAGAACTTTGATGAGCATGACGGTTCGTAAATGTACCTGATATTGTATTGTAAACGGATTAGTTTGCTCTATTTTATCAAACTGGAGGTAATCAATTACAAATTTGAAATTATGCGTATAGGAGTACCAAATCATAAACTTCTGCTTTTGAAAATGTAACTTTCTTGTGAATGTATCACAGAACGAAAAGGCTAAATTAAAAAAATTTCAATGTTCTGTACATATATACCCAAGAAGGTTAGATAACGTAGAAAATATTGCTTTTTGTAACTCTCATACACACAACATACAGGGTGGCGCACCTATTTTCGCTTGAAGTATAACTGCTAGACTAATAAAGAAAATAAAAAGATTTCATGGTGAGTATATAGAGTCGACAATTATTTTTAAATATACAGGGCGTGTCGTAACTCTTTAGTAAAAAAAGAGGGCCATTTTTTAAAGAGACCCCCCTGCATAATTCTGTATTATAAGTGTTTTGTAATTGTGGTTTCCTATTAGTGGAGTTGATCGGCCTATTTCCACAGTTTATGCTTTTTGAGCGCGACGTTTCGGAAGCGGACTCTGCTTCCGTCATCAGGCTTAGTCCTGACAAGGACTGTTTTCGCACTTGAGTCGAATTCAAATGATATATATATATATATATATATATATATATATATATATATATATATTTTTCCCAAGCACTTGACTACTCTCAGATTCGAACTTGGCACCTTTCACTTACTAGTCTGACACCTTTACCGCTGAGCCACTGAGTAATCCAATATATATTTTAGAACTTATATATATATATATATATATATATATATATATATATATGTATATATAAAACTTTTTCGTGGTTGCGCAGAAGTTTATTGCGCATGTTACGCCGTAACTTCTTGCGCAGGTATATTGCGCTTAAGCTCTTCCTGCATTATTGAAATCCATATGGGTTTCATTTTTACACTAGCTTTGCTTATTGGATTTTCTGCTAGTGCGATGTATGTGGCTTCTTTGGGTTTCCGACGAATTGTGTTCTCGTCCTTTGCCACTATCTGTATGTTGTCCCATTGGATGCGGTGTTATAGATGGATCGGTATTGGGCCTGCAAGGTTCCCAGAATTGACACAATGTGATTTTGTTAAATTGGGATATGTTAAAGAAAAAGTTGGTTGTATTGAGGTTAGTGGAAAGCATTTTAAGTGTTTGTTAAAATACAATTGTTTTATTTACGAATTTCAAATATTGTTATTTCTCATACACACAACATACAGGGTGGCTCATTTTCGCTTGAATATATATATATATATATATATATATATAACTTTTTCGTGGTTGCGCAGACGTATTGCGATTAAGCTCTTCGCGCATAATTGTAGTCCATATGGGTTTCATTTCTACCCTAGCCTGGCTTATTGGATTTTCTGCTAGTGCGATGTATGTGGCTTCTTTGAGTTTCCGACGAGTTGTGTTCTCGTCATTTGCCACCATCTTTATGTTATCCCATTGGATGCGGTGGTATGGATGGATCGGTAATTGGGCCTGCAAGGTCCCTAGAATTGACACAACGTCATTATTTTAAATGGGGATATGTTAAAGAAAAAGTTGATTCTGAACCTGTTACAACGAAATTCTGTGAAAGTTCGAGCTCGAAAATGTATTGAGGTTAGCGTAAAGCATTTTAAATATTTGTTAAAATAAAATTGTTTTATTTACGAATTTCAAATATTGTTATTTTTTTAATGAAACACGTTCATGAACAAAATGTAATGTAATTTTTAGTTTAAATTTTTTTTAAGTCATTAAACAAAATTTTGGGTACATACTGTATGGTACCTCTAGAAAGTTCTTTTAATGGGATTCTAACATATGAAATAATATACCGGATGTTCCATTCGAAAGAAACGGGTTTTATTATTTTAAAATCATGAAATGGGGTGATTAACCTAAAAGACCTTGTGTGTGACTAGTAATGAGAGACTAGCAAAAAAGCAAAACGCACTTTGTTACAGGCTAAATACTCACTAGAGCATCCAGCCCGTAAATGCAATTTGTACCACGGAATACCTCTGTGGTGTGGGCGGGGTTCTTACTTAAAGATCGTAAAAGGCACTCGTAGCAACTCCATAAATCGTCAAAATCGGTAGTTAAAGTCAAAAATGCGCCACCTGTTAAAATCATTTATAGCGAGAAATGATGTTATATTGGTCTAACAGGAAACCAAAACGTTCACTAAAAAATAAACTACTTTATTACAAAAATTCTACTCCAAATTTCATTCCATAGTTTACCTAAACTTCAATAAAATGTTAAGCTTTAAATATAAAAGCCGCAAAATGCGAAATAAAACCTACGTTAAGAATTATTAGCTTAATTAACCCAAAATTAACTGATCGAACGGTAATTTAATCCTACAAATTAACACGAAAAATACATCACCACAAAACTAAACAAACACGATCAAAAAAATCTATGACATCCTAAAATTTATCAAACGGCGATATCGGGAAGTCATACTTAAATTCCAAAATAAGTTACTTAGCTGCCATAATAAACAATTAACAAACTACCTACCTTGCATCAGCAAAGATGATCGGTAGGTCCATACCTTCAAAAGAGGGCGACTTATCGCACTGCCCTCATATGCATAAAAAATACAAACAGCTGTTCGGGTCAGTACTTCATAAATTTACGTTACGTTATAGTTTAAAATCTCTTAATAAATCTGGACTTCAATGTAATTATTCTTCAGGAAAATCACTAATTATTTTACAACCATTTGCAATTATTTCAATCAACCCGGTATAAAATATGCAACCCTGGTTTAATATGACTTGATCTATCAAAAATCACGCGAACTATATTGCCGATAGAAATAGTTGCAAAAGCATCATCACCAAGGACAAAAAGATGTTCGAAGAACGTAAATGCAAAGAATTAGTCTCATGTGCTTTGGGTGGTCGCAAATTTTGGTCATTAGCTAAAGCCACCAGTAAAAACTTTAGTACATCTTTCTTTTCCCCCATGACGTCTCGCGACGGAGCAGTAATTGTTGATCCTGCTGAAAAAGCTAACCTCTTAGTCGATTACTTTGCATCAAATTCAGATCTCTATGATTCTGGCAAAACTATGCCGCTGCCCAAATCTACCACATACGCTATTAAACCAATCCACTTTCGTTACAAGCTCCTGGAATCAATTATTATTAAACTTGACTCAACGAAAGCCTCTGGCCAGGACGGTGTTCCTGCTATCGTCCTTAAAAAACGCTACCCCGAGCTAGTACCTGTATTGTCCAAACTCTTTTCGATCTCCATGTCATCTGGAGAGTTTCCCTCATCGTGGAAGTTGGCAAATCTCCAGCCTATTCTTAAAAAGGGCGACAAAACCGATCCATATCGACCAATAGCTATCACTTCCACTCTGTCGAAAATCATGGAGAAAGCCATCAACCACCCACTACTTTTGTTTCTCGAGTCTAATAAAGTATTAAGCGACCACCAGTATGGTTTAGACACCCAACTTTGGATAGCACATTAGAGAGTTCCGGTGAAACAGTCATAGTAGCTTTAGATATTTAAAAAGCTTTTGACCAGGTTTGGCGCAAGTGCCTACTTGCCAAGCTTACATCGTTAGGTTTATCCAATACTCTCATCTATTGGATATCTAGCTTTCTTGACAAAAGACGTATACGCTGTCGCCAATGGCTTCTTTTCGAAAGAAACTACTATTAACGCGGGAGTACCCCAAGGATCAGTGATAGTTCCCACACTTTTCCTGCTGTACATAAATGACCTCATTTTCTCAACAACTAACCCAATCCATTGCTTTGCAGGTGACAGCACTCTACATTGTAGTTCTTTTCAGTTTTCCCGCTACAATAAGTCTAGACAGGACGTTAAGGTGAAAATGACAGCCTCAATCAACAGTAACTTAGGACGTGTCCTTTAATGGGGAAGGAATAATCTACTCACGTTCAACGCCGAAAAACGCAGTGTTGCCTTGTGTCCGCCAAGAAAAACCGATCATTTTCTGCTATAAATATGAATGGCTTAGAACTCAAATTTTCAAACTCTATTTCTATGTTAGGGATGTCCGTATCATCGAATCTTTCATAGGTTGACCACCTTTTATCAGCCAGCAAAAGAGCTGCCCGTAAACAGATCTAAAGAGTACTTCACATCGCAACAACTCCTTCTACTGTATAAGGTTCAAATTCGACCTTATTTGGAATACAATTCCCACTTCTGGGTCAGCGCTCCCCAATACGCCCTTGATATGGTAAACCGCATCCAAAAAAGAGCTATCGGGCTTATAAATGACTCGTCTCTGACTTCTCACCTACAGCCTCTTGAGCATAGAAGAATAGTTTCGGTTATTTCCTTGTTTTGTCGCTACTACCATGGCAAGTGTGCCTCCCAAATACACTCCTTAATACCTTCGTAGGAACACTCGGTTTGCCCATGCACACCATAATTACGCACTCAAAATTTCATCGTGTCACACTAAATGGGCTCAATCTACATTTTTCCACTCGGCGACCAAATTGTGGAATGCACTACCCAGTTCCTGTTTTCTTCCAAACTTTGACTTAAGTCAATTTGAGGTAGCCATTCATAAACATTTCTCGGCAGCCTATCAATATCTCTAAACCCTCCCACTATAAGTATAAAAAAATTTTTAAATTAGAGAAACCAAAATATTGCATTAAACCTTTAAAGTTACGTTAAAATTTCAATAATCAACGATGTCTTTCAAATGTAATTACTTTATTTCTACTAAACATAACAACTTTGTTATATACAGAGTTAGTATAAAGTATGGAACCCCCATCTCCTCAACGGTTTATTATTTTTAAACAAAATTGGGCATCCCCTTCTAAAAAGATCCAAGGAATCCAAAGATGCAATCCGATTTACTGTGTCATTTACGGTTACACCGGAAATAAATATCAACTTTGTCATTTTAAATAGAACACCCTGTATATTTTTACATTTTTGAATTCCTTGTTTAATTTTGGATACAATTAACCTCTACATTCATATTTTTATTGCCCGGCAACATGCTTTCCAGAAGTGTTGTAAAATTATTTCGATTATCGATGTTCTTGGGTTATTACTACTGAAAACAAATCTTGAAAACTCGGCACCTTAACAATTTATTAAGTTTAACAAAAAATAACATGAATTACAAAAATTACAATGTTCAAAATTGCGCCCTTCTGCTATCTGACAATATCCTAAACGGTCTTCAAAGAATTTTGCAAACATTCGTTCGGAATTTGTAGCAATAAGTTTCTTATGCGTAACTCTAACTCATTTCAATTTGTGGGTCTACTTCTGTATGCTTTATTTTTCAAATAACTCCCCAGAAAAAAATCGAGAGGTGTTAGATCAATTTTATTTGAAAATAATAAACCGTTGAGGAGAAACCCAGGGGGTTCCATACTTTATACTAACTCTGTATAAGTTAAGTGGTGTAGGGATGGGAGACACGACCAGAAGTGCTGCATGAGTATTCAAGCAAGACGTGACGTGGCCAACTAGAGACTAATAAAGATTTATCTATAAAAAACTTAAGAATCATATTGTCCTCATGACCATCCTGCTCTAGAACAAATCCAATATATCTTTTAGAACTTATATACTAGTGGATAATAGTGCGAGAATGAAATACGCAGATGCTGTGAGTTGAATGTGACTGAAACAGTGTAGAACGAAGCAAATAAAAGACACTGACGTTAAAAGTGCATGGATAAGCTTGAAATACTCTGTTATCAATTGTGCGTGCGAATATGTGGAAGAGTGACTGTAGGTAGACAGAAATAATGTGCTTGGTGGAATAAGTCGGTAAAAAGGCAGTATGTAAGAAAAAGATGCGTACCTGGCAATGATTGCTACAAAAATGAGACTGAGAAGAAGCGATTGTATGAGGTGTACAGATTAAGAAATAAAGAAGCGAATGAGACAGTAAGAATAAGTAAAGAGGAAGTGATGGCTGTGGAAGGAGAGAAAATGCAGAATGATTTTGAGGAAACAAAAACTCTTCTGGAAATGGGTCAAAAATACAAAACATGGCCAAAACAGAACGCTGCAGGAGTGATGAATGCTAGAAACAAAATAGTATGGGACGATTGTGAAGTGAGGAAATGCTGGCAAGAATATTTCGGAAAGCTGTACAGTAGTGAGGAAAGTAAGACTGAAGGGTTAAATAAGGAGAATATAGAAGAAATGATGAATGAAACTGAGAAGGATATTGGAATAAATGAGGTAGGAAAACGGTAGGAAGGTTAAAAACGGCTAGGGAGCAGGCGTAGATGAAATCACTGGTAAAATGCTCAAGTATGGTGGTGCAAAGCTTATACGAAGATTGTGTGAATTATTCAATGTATGCTTATGTATGGAAAAGTGCCGAGTGATTGGAAGAGCGATCATTGTACCATTGTATAAGGGTAAGGAGAACAAGAGTGATTGTAAGAACTACAGAGGAATAAGCTTGTTCAGCGTGCCTGGTAAAGTATTTGGAAGAATACTGATTGATAGAGTAGAGAAACTACACAAACTAAGATTTGGGATGTTCAAGGTGGCTTCATGCCAGGGAGAGGATGTGTCGATCAGATGGTTGCTCTCCAGCAGGTGATCGAAAAGTGTTTAAAGGTAAAAGGAAGTTGTACTGTGCGTTTGTAGATCTGGAGAAAGCATATGACAGAGTGAATAGGGAGAAGCTGTGGAAATATTAAATGAATATGGCGTAAATAAAGGTCTAATAAATGGAATAAGGGCAGTATACAACGGTAGTTGGGCATGTGTTAGGGCGAGAGGAGGTGCGAGTGAATACTTTAATATTGAGCAAGGAGTGCGACAAGGCTGTGTGATGTCACCGTGGTTGTACAATATATACATGGATAAATGTCTTAGACAAGCATGTATCGATACAAATGGTGTAATGATTGGTGACGTAAATGTACGACTTCTGTGTATGCAGATGACACAGTCTTATTAAGTGACAGTGCGGATGAGCTACAAACCACTCTGAGGAAGTTTGATACAGTCTGTGAGAGCATGGACCTAAAGGTAAACGTGAACAAAACTAATATGGTGGTGTTCAATCGGGAAGGTGGAAAGGAGAGTAGAGATTGGACGAAGGGTCAATGCTGGAAGGAAAGTGATTGGAAGTATGTGGACGATAATGAGAAATGAAAGCATGAGCCTAGCTGCGAAACGAGCAATCTATAATGGCGTATTCGTCCCGTCAGTACTGTATGGAAGTGAGACATGGGTATGTTAAAAAAAGCACGAAAGAAATATAAATGCCGTGGGTATGAGATTCCTGAGAATCGCATGTGGTAAAACGAAAAGGGACACGATAAAAAATGAATGCATAATGACGAAATGTGGTGAGGAAAAGGCGATGGATAGATTTAAAAGTTGTACATTACGTTGGTTTGGTTACATTGAGAGAATGAACAACGCAAGATTAACGAAACAAATATATGTGGGGAGGTTAGGGAAAGGCTGGTAGGCCGCGTAAAACTTGGCTGAATGTAGTAGAATCTATGATAAAGGAAAGAAAGAGTTTTAAAACAAAAGGGCATGTCAGAGACTATGTATGAATCTTGCGGAAGCTAGGGAGGTATGCAGAGATAGGAAAGCATGGAGAAATATTGTGAATGAAAATAAATAAGAGGCAGGGATTGTTTTGCCTATCCCGCAAGGGAGGCCTGAAGGATAAGTAAGTAAGTAAGTATATATATATATATATATATATATATATATATATATATATATATATATATATATATATATATATATATATATATTAAACTTTTCGTGGTTGTGCAGAAGTTTATTGCATGTTGCACCGTAACTTCTTGCGCAGGTGTATTGCGCTAAGCTCTTCGCGATTATTGGAATCCATATGGGTTTCATTTCTACACTAGCTTGCTTATTGGATTTTCTGCTATGCGATGTGTGGGTTCTTTGAGTTTCCGACGAGTTGTGTTCTCATCCTTTGGCACTATCTGTATGTTATCCCTTTGGATGCGGTGGTATAGAAGGATCGGTATGGGCCTGCAAGGTCCCAGAATTGACACAATGTGATTTTTTAAATGGGGATATGTTAAAGAAAAAGTTGGTTCTGAACCTGTTACAACAAAATTCTGTGAAAGTTCGAGCTCGAAAATGTATTGAGGTTAGTGGAAAGCATTTTAAATATTTGTTAAAATAAAATTGTTTTATTTACGAATTTCAAATATTGTTATTTTTTAATGAAACACGTTCATGAACAAATGTAATGTAATTTTAGTTTTCATTCTTTTAGGTCATTAAACAAAATTTTGGGTACATACTGTACGGTACCTCTAGAAAGTTTTCTAATGGGATTCTAACATATGAAATAATATACCGGTGTTCCATTCGAAAGAAACGGGTTTTATTATTTTAAAATCATGAAATTGATTAACCTAAAAGACCTTGTGTATTGTATGCATGCACAAGTAATGTAAGACTAGCAAAAAGCAAACACTTTGTTACAGGCTAAATACTCACTAGAGCATCCAGCCCGTAAATGCAATTTGTGCTACGGAATACCTCTGTGGTGTGGGTTCTTACTTAAAGATCGTAAAAGGCACTCGTAGCAACTCCAAAAGATAAGTTTAAAATTATAAAACGAATGAGTACGCATGCATGAATTACAAAAAGGCAGCGTATTCAAACATTCACATCCAACACAAAAAAACACCAGAATTCATTAGAATTTGTCATACACGGCAAATAAAATGCACAAAAGAATTTACCTTAAATTTGTTATACAAACATCTTTGGTACCTAGAGATGGCCACGATGGCGACGGAAACGTGATCGGGGTCGATACTATACTAGCTTCGTCCAGCATAACTTAAATCGTGAAATTTCCTTTCCATACATTTGATTGATATTACAATTGGTTGCAATTGCGCTAATACTTCGATTACGCTACTGTGTACAAGTACTATCACTTATTAATTTTAAAATAACGAAAAACGAAAAGTTTTTATTTACGGTAGTTTGTAGTTTGTTTGACGTCGACAATATATCCAAAAGTTATCATTTTAAACAGGAACTTGTTACTTTAATCCGCAAAAAAAAACACAAATTGCGAAACCACAGGTCGACAGGACAAGGCTAAGCACTTCATAAGAAACATGAAAACTTCTACGTCCGAATATGTCACTAAGACGAACGATATATAACCAAAAGAATAAATTAGGATGTGGTGAGCCAATATATTGTCCCTTTTATTGGAAGCGGAGATCATTTTCTCCCTGATAACTCGGTGCAACCCCAAAGCCTGCGTAACTCCTTCCAACCTCTACTTAACTACCCCTATTGCGGATATTGCGCTGACCGCAAACAAACAACACGTGGAGTCTAGTATTATATTCCTAACTAGACTGACCATAATTATCCATTATCCTCCACATTGGTTTTTCAACCACCTCCACTATAATTTGTCCAAAAAACTTAAATATATCACTAGGAACATACACGAAGCTTAAATTCGAAAAACGTCAGGAGAGATTGCTTTACCAGCAAGCCTGTTTATACTCGAAATCTAATCTGAGAAATTTGATATTTAAACTCTTATCAATCGGAACGGTGCCTGTCTGGCGGCGGAGAACATTTATACTAACAAAACGAATCTAACATACTCTAATTGTCACCTGTGAATGAAACGTGATTCTACAAATAAAAATGTCCATTCATGAATATCTCCAAACCCAAAAAAAAGGTAATCAAATAAAAAACTCTTTTAACTGGAAATTAAAAAAAATTTGAACAAAACCAATTTGTCTACAGGGTGATCCCTTAAAATTTACTCACAGGGTGACAACTTACCCTACTATTTTTACGTTGCATCTAACCACCCACTATTAAAATTTTTCATTTTTGCAACCTGAAACTACTGATTAATTAGAATCTTCTTTGTATATAACCCAAACAATTCTCAGCTCAACTAAATCTTCAACAACCCTTCCATTGACAATACTACTTATTAACAAATTTGTAGAATATTCATACGTATAATCAGATTAAATGCGCCACAAAACCCACAATATCATGCACGATAAGTTATATGACGGCAGTTCTTTCACAGAATGTATAAAACAATCCCACTTGAATCATTACTTTTTGAAAAATCCTTTACAGCAGTAATTACAAATGTTATCCCCATGAACAAATCCACTTTCTAGCCCTCACTACCATTGGAGACGAGGTTTGGCAAAAAAACCATCGGTTGCTGCTCATGTAAAGACGTTCTCTTTTTTTTAATAAAAATCAAAGCTAATATTTTAGGAATAAGCCTGTTTTATGTCATGTAGAAGATTCAATCGAAATTAGACTTAGTATGTGGGCAAAATCGAATGGTGTAATAATGAAGTGGGTACCTTTTATTTGAAAACAAATAAGGACCTTCATTCCTTAGAGTATTTTTTGTCGAAAGTTGCTGAAACAAATAAAATGTAAGGAAAGCTTTTTGAGCGTTGAATAAAACAGCGGTTAACCATAGACCATTTTTTTGATATATATATTAAGCTATAATTTGCCCAAAGAACTAGTTCAATAATTGTGTGCACGAATGAATGTTTTTATCAATTTTATTTTATTTTATTAAATGTAGTCATTTAAATCCCACGCGCATTCAATGTTATCTCTGACGATGTTAACGCCCTTCGACTAACGACTTGTTTCTAAGCAACACTCTCTCCCTTATAAATTTCGAGCAAAATTACTACCGCCAATTTTTGTTACACTTGGACAATTACCTATGAAAGTCTTTTAATAAAAGTCTCAAAGGAATATTTATTTTTTGTAGAATTATTAATCTAAAGAGCAATTTTTATTTAAAAATATTTAACAAATGGTTACTAGTTTCGACATAACTGTTATCTTCAGACCTTGAAAATATCTAATAACTATGAATTAAAGCTTAATATAATGAAAAAAGGACGGTGTAGTGTCGTTAAACATTGAAACGCTTACAAAGCGAAAATTAAATAATCTAAATGCGTGTTGAGGCGTGACTTTAGATAAAATATTTAAACAACTTTTTACCCGAGGTTCTATCAAAGGTTGATTTAAACAAAAAAGGTTAATGCCTTTATCTACATAAGGTTCCATCGATAAAGGACATGATAGTTAAATGCGAAGTAGGTAGAAGTGTTTCAATAAGAGGTGTTATTTTGAATACTATTCGGTAGATGTCACTTAAGCTGTCATTTATGACATTTGCAAAATACTACGCGATTAATAAAATGAACGATAAGCTTCAACAACGCATTAAATTATTAAAATTCACTATAAAATGATGAAAACTTTGCTACGGTCGTAAACTAAAACATTTTGACTGGTCACTTTATCGGACCGCATCAGAGATGAAACGAATACTTGGCACGTGATCTATGAGTCCTAAGATGTGAAGTCTACGTCGCTCAAGAACAACTGAGAATATTGTTAGTTCAACAAAAGTGTGAAGAGAACATGGTTTGTCCATTTCGTCATCTAATTTTGTCATTCCACAAACAATTACACCGTATTTGTAACATTAAAATTTTGTACTAAATACGCCTCTGTATTATAATTAACTATACTGTTACACGATCAAACGTCGTCTTTGCTGATTGGGTCGTTGAAATGATGCGAATTACCAAAATCATCTTGACTTGACCATTTCACTCGTGTACGTCAACAGAAAATTGTCGGGTCTAACAAGAGTATAATATGTAAAACTAGTCCTGAACATTTAGTTGTGCGGTTATATCACTCATTTGACACTTACCACAATGAGGCTGGAGCAACAGTTACGGTGAATGGATCACTCAATCCAAGACATGATTAATGATTTTTAGGCTAATTGATGGTGATCTACAAGTTTACTGAACAAGACGTTACTCACTAGAACGATAACCATTGATCTTTAGGCCAAGTTTACGTTTCGAAGATGATAATCCTACCTGATCTGTGTGATTTAGAACCTTGACCTATTCCATAAAATCAGTATACCAAGTCATAGCTATCATTTCGTAGCAACACCACTTTCACTTGTAGAAAAGTCACGTTAAGATTGTCAGCTTCAGTGATCTTAATAAATCTATCTTAGTCCTACAACAACAAACACATACACGTCAAATTTTTAAAATCTTTAAGTTCAATTAACATTAAAAATGGAATTATTCAAAGAAAATTTTGAACTATACACGTCATCGCAAACTTGTTGGTCACACCCGGTATATGCATGAAATTACAGTAGTAACGTTGTCTGGGCACTTTCAAATTTACCCTAGTATACGCATAGAATAATATTATTAATTCTCCCAATTTGGAAATATAATAGTTCGGTCTATTAATTTTTAATCACAAAAAAATTAATTCGCATCTTAAAAACTGAAAAACGTAACGATCAGTGCGCCATGTATGAATTATACATCTTCTTTAATATTATTCGAATTTTTATCAGGAAAATGTATTTAAACGTTTGCAAGTATCTCTGTGATTTAAACCTGAGACTTCTACTTAATAAACAAATTGTAACTAGTATTGTATACACAATGACTCCTAATGAATGCAATACAATTACATTTTGTATTCGATCTACTCAAAATAAATAACTTTCAGATCATTTAGTCATAATGTTAAATGTTTGATTATTTTTAACAGTTTTGTCACTTCACACGTCAAGACAACAATGAAATCTTAGAATATACTATTAGTTCTCTTTAAACTGTAGATTAAACTATCACTTTAATAGTCTTACATTGTAACTGTAGGGAGGTTGGCCAAAATATAAACAACAGAAGTTAACTGGTCGAACTCTACTAAACAAATTTACGGTCGATTAAGTGCTGTTAATAAACGAATATGTGTATATATATATATATATATATAAAGCCTGTCCGGTAGAACTGAACGGGTATCGGATTAACAAGGAGGATTGTCAATATATGGTTCTATTGTGCTTGAAACCGCCTTAATGCTTTGCTGTCTCGTACTTATTGTACGTGACAAAGAAAGATGGACATATTATGAATAATGCCTCTATTTCTGCCGAACAAAAGCGTTTGCAACTTTCACACATAATGACAAGGCAATAAGAATCAGATGCAGGTAGAATAGAAATTCAATAGGTATAATAAAATGCCAGTGGTTCTCAACACTGCTTTAACATTATATAATTTGTGAAGAAATGCAACTTTTGTATAATAAAATAATAATCGATTACTAATTACCTATAAGTAATTTCAATTGACACCTTTCACTTATACTTATAACAACAATAACAAATACATTTTATTATAGTTAGTAAATATTAATTAAATTACAAAGATATACTTTTATAATTAAATATAAAAATTATAATTGTCATTCGGCTTCAGATTCATCACTTCCTGAGTCATCCAAATCTTGGAAAAGATCATCGTCATCACTTTCTTCAGTGTTAACTGTGAAAATAAGAGGTCTTACTTCATCCACAATCTCTTCATTAACAAAAGTATCTTTAATTATTTTATCCGTATGATCAATACATTTTGCCATATTTCCGCACTAACTGTTTTTAATGCGTCGTTCCACGTATTAAGAACATCTTCGTCTTTTCCGGATGTCGCAACGATACTTTTGTAGTATTTGTTCTATAAGACTACAATAATTTATTAAATGAACTAACTGCACAAAACTTAATTCATGGAAATTAAAGGCTAGTGATACAATCTGATTTACTGAATAATTGGCAATTCCATAATTCTTTCTAAAATTTTCCAAGTAAATTTTTACGTTTCACAAATCTCTATTCTATTCAATTGTACTTTACCTTTCACCTGAGATGAAATCTTCAAAATTTATGTTCTCTTAATTTAAATGTTCAAACAATTCGTAATCAATTTTGAAATCTTAAGTTCAATACTATTTACAAAATAATACTTTCAATAAAAATTTTGAAAATAAAGTCATTCAATCTGAATTGGTCACTTGATGTAAAATTGGTTCTAGCCAGTAGTTAACGTTACCTGTACTTTCAATATATTCGTATACGCATAAATCAATATTCAATTCTAATTTGAATTTCAATAAAGATCGTTAATTTTAATCACTATCTAATTAAACTATTTACACTAAACACAAACTTTTTACTCAATTCATCGAACTTCTCAATTAAATTAAAAATATAATTACTCAAACTTTTGAAACTACACTCAATTGTCAATACTTATGTCAACTCTTTCATAAATTCATATCGCCTCACTTCAATAACTTTCAATCAAACTATAATTCTCCTTTCAATTAACGAACAATTAAATCACTCAACTTTTAACTCAACTCACTCAACTCACTAAATAATCAATTACTCAATTTCTCATATATACTCACTCAACTCACTCAAATAAATCAATTAACTCATATTAAACTCATATCACTAAGATATAATATTAACTATTTAATACTCATTATTATCTTAATCACTCAACTCTAATACTAGTACTCATAACTCAATGAATTAAACTCACTCAACTCACAATCAACTCATAACTCACTCTATACTCATATAAATATTCATAACTCACTGATTAAACATAACCACTCACTAACTTCACTCAATCTACTCACATCATACTCACTCATTAAATTAACTCATTTCAAACTCAACTTATATATACCACTCTACGCACTTTACGAAATAAATATCTGCGCGACCGCCTCTGAGATGCATTACTATCCCGATGTAACTATGTTTTGCCCTACGACTGTTTTATATACATCCAGGCATCCATTCTGCAAAATATTATCATATCTATCTCTAAAATCATAACAGCCTATAGAGCAGTATGTAACGCGCGTTTTGGCATCCATACTACCCATATAACATCCAAGTCTAAATTCAACTTTTATGAAGTTTATGGTGAACTTTCCTTCCGCAAAGTTCAGTAAATTACAACACAATTTGTCCTTAAATAAGAATTTTTTATTGTGTAACATTACGTCATTTATACACAATAATATACATTCTATTCTTACTCTGCACTTTAATGCAATATCAACATCATATATTTACACATACATTAACAATTTTAAATTTGCATTCCATAAAAGCAGTGCAATAATGTAATGTTCATTATCGTCTCAACAAGTGTTACTAAAGCATTATTTCTATTCAAACCTAATACTTCGCTCATAAATATTTATACCATATTCAGATTTCTTTTATATAATACTCAACGGTTTACTAAACATTCCAGTGACGTAATTTACACCTACTTACACTGTGTACAGACCATAAACCTATAATACTATTGACGGAGCGTTGATGTAGCCGTAATGCGTCGAAAGGTGATGCTATTAAAGAGATGGCTAATAATTTAAAGTTCATTATATTTAAAATTAATCAGTTCTACTATAAAATCAAAAATTTACATCAATTGGGGCTTGTATCTCGATAACGTTGTTTAGCGCTACTTCAGATACATCGTAGGTTCAAATCTACTGAGGTAAACTTTTTATTTATGTATTTAATAAATTAACAATAATGTTTTACTTTACTGTTGAACTTATTCGTTCATAACAAAACTTATAATAATTTAATATTAGTCAAGTTGCTTTTATGTATGAGTACATGCGATATTGCAGAATTCCATTAATATAAGTAATTTGATTGCAGTCTCATTATATTTAGAATTTACATCAGTTGTACTTACATAAAACAAAAAATTACACCGATTGTTGTTCTGATACTAGTTATTTGTACGTATCTAGCAAAGTACAGGTCGTAGGTTCAAATCCTACCGATGTAAACTTTTATTCAGGTATTTAATAAAATTAATCATAATTTTTCCATTTAAATACTTTATGAAAATAAAACTAATAGTTATATATATATATATATATATATATATATATATATATAGTATATATATAATATATATATATATATATAGTCACCATATTGGTAAAACGTTTTAGCAACATTAAAGGTGATAACAGTGTATCACCTCAACGTTATATTAATAAAATTTTTCTATCAATGCACATTGATGGCATGCAGTAAACTGTATAGGATAATTATCGATAAATCTTTATTTAGTTAATATAATAGAATGCAACTTTCAATATTAGATTTTATGGAATAAACATTGAAATAACAATACATTGATAATGACCTTCCATATGATTTTGTATTATTGCATTTATTTTGTTGGTATATAGTACTGCCAATGCTATAAGAAATCGATAAATAAATATTAGCTTAAATTGATAAAATTATATCTGCCAATATTGACCAATCTACATAAATTTTCTACTATTGGTTATATTGGTAGTCAATAATTAAATTTAACAACGTTATACAATACAACGTTGTATCAATGCTAACGCTGCATTGGATAAACATTGTAGTAAACCATATGATCTTAAAAGTGGTATTAGGTATTGCAAACAATGGTTACAAATCAGAAGTCGCGATTCTATGTTTGAATATTGGAAAATTTTGTAGATGTTTGAATTTTTGTTTTACCTGGGTATATACAGTACTTAATTATTATACAGTGTTAATTCATACAGTTAAAGCTGTCGGGTAAAGGATCTCTTGTTTTGTCTGGTTTTGAATGCGTTTCGGTTCGTTCATGAAAATTATTCCTCAATTTTCTTAATAAAAGCCGATCAATACAAATTCTTGTATCCGGGGATGGAAATATGTTCCAGACAAGTTCTTTGAAGTTTACTGGCAGGTAAACAAAAATTTTAGTTTGTAAAACACGTGAAAAACATCCTTTAAGGAACGAAAAGTTAACACTTAATTTAATAGCGATGGCAATACTCGACACAACAAATTTAAATTATAGCCTCGGCGCGGTTGATTAAGAAACCCTTAAAACAAAATTCAACTTTTTTAAAAGTTTCAAACGGTAAAATAAAATTATGTTATAATATTTAAAATTTTATTTTTGTACCGAAAATTAATTGACTTCCGTCGATAAAACCGTTTCTGTTACCTGCTTCAATGATAATAAATCGTTTTCCATCTGATGATTTGTTCGGTTGATGTAAACTCTTTGCACTGTTATCTTGCCAAGTACATTTTGACGTACTACCTTTACTAAATATCCACGTTTCGTCTGTAAAACAAACTGTCTCGAACTTTCGGAGTTAAGATTTTTGAGATACTTTCTCAGAAAAACGTTTCTTTTGGCGACAATGTGGCTTTGTTCACACAAACCGCGTCTATTGTTGGTTTTTTGGAATTTAAAGCCCATATTTTTTAACACTAGAGCCAAACTGGTTTTCCTATTTCATACGCGGTTCTCAATTTTAAGAAGTTTAATAATGAATTTAACGTTACGTGTTCCTTCTTCGCGTACATCTCGTATATTAATGCACGAATTGTTTGTTTTCCATTTTCTGGAAAATCTGTAGTGCAAAGTTTGACACGCTGTTTTTTCACTGGAGGTTCCAACTCGCCGCCATTTTTTTAAAGCACAGATTTTCCCCACCGTCGAAACCGAAAGTTTTAACGCGTTTGCTGTTCTTTGTTGAACAGAAAATGTAGATAATAGTGGACCACCATTTTCTTTTTCTTCTTTAAAATAATCAACTGTATTTAAAACTAATTCGCGAATTTCTTTACTCAACTTTTTCGGCATTATATTAATGGTTAGTTTATATAAACGCTTACTCAAAGAATAATGATAATATAGATATTGCAGTTGTTTTATTTATACCTATATGTACCTACTAAATGGTATAATAATCTATTATTAATTACTTATTGTTACAGTATTGCATATTTATTTGGATTCTTTTGTAATTGAGTACACTAAAACGTCATTACCATACTTAGGTATACAATGAACTTTCTAAATGTAAATTGAAATACCTATACTTAATCGAATATTCATTATTATGAATGGCTTTTATAAATGTTTATTATAAAAACTTGCATTCTTCCATAAATTTTAAATGTAATGTTAAAGCAGTGTTGAGAACCACTGGCATTTTATTATACCTATTGAATTTCTATTCTACCTGCATCTGATTCTTATTGCCTTGTCATTATGTGTGAAAGTTGCAAACGCTTTTGTTCGGCAGAAATAGAGGCATTATTCATAATATATCCATCTTTCTTTGTCACGTACAATAAGTACGAGACAGCAAAGCATTAAGGCGGTTTCAAGCACAATAGAACCATATATTGACAATCCTCCTTGTTAATCCGATACCCGTTCAGTTCTACCGGACAGGCTATATATATATATATATATATATATATATATATATATATATATATATATATATATATATATATATATATATATATATATATATATTATACTGGTTAAATACGTGGAAAAATATATATTTAATCTAATTACTAATTGAGTATAAGGTACTTATTGTAATAATAATTTTATAAAAAATATGGACGTAGTCTTCCTTCCATAAATCGATGATACTGCCTTGCTGTTCCAAACATGCTGCTTAACATTCCATAATTTCATCCCAATTAAATAACTGTTGACTATTCTTCATGTGGTAAATACATTGTACTTACAATGCTCAAATACTTTCAGACAAGCACTTTATTTTATTTGTGTTTTTAAAAACGTTGTATTAATTATTTAATAATTTCTCGGATTTAATTTTGTATTTTAATTTTATATAAATTTTTGTAATCACTTGCACTTTTATTTTAGATTCCGTCATGAAGTGAAAATTTATTTTATGATCTTAATCACTGTCAACAAAATAAACATCGAATTCAAAATAATTGAAGAAATTTATTAACATAAAAAATGCACATCACCCGATGTTTACGCACGATTTTGAAAAACGAAACAATTACAATTTTATCGAACAAATGTGATCGGTAACCTTATTTTTAAATTTAGGTTAAAACAATTGTTTCTGATATCTCAACTCTACGTCGATCGCGTTTCAAATCTGATAATGTTCACGAGAATTGTAACTTACATTTTAACACAAATAACACTAACACTACAACTTGTTAGTCATTAAAAATTTACAAAAGCAAGAGTTGCAAAAGTAAGAGAGTGAGAAATCAGGAGCAATTCCTTTTATACTTTTCTCATGGATACCAAAATTTCAATTTTTTTTCTACATCAGGGCAACATTCCGTATAAAAAGATACCTCACAAGCCCTATTTTGCTTGGATGGCTTTCATTTTGACACCTTAAAATCTAAATTTACTAATATCAAAAAAATCTTACATCCTACAACTAAACTAATTACATATTCAAATTCCACATAAAGAACTGTATCATAATTCATCTATTTTAAGCAATTTTATTTAACTTTAACAAAATTTCTACTTTCACATATAAAATTTAGGTAGTTAACCCAACTTTCTAATTTTATGTTTAGATTACATGTTTATAGTTAAATTCTTGTGGAAATGAGGGAAACCTCATTAGCTTAAAATTAATAAAATATCTTGCCAATATTGATCGATCTACATAAATTTTCTACTATTGGGTTTATATTGGTAGTCAATAAATGTACATTTAAGCAACGTTATACAATACAACGTTGTACATACAATGCTGACGCTGCATTGGATAAACATTGTAGTAACCATATGATCTTAAAAGTGGTATTAGGTATTGGGCAAACAATGGTTACAAATCAGAAGTCCCGATTCGATGTTTGAATATTGGAACAATTTTGTAGCGATTTTTAGCCAATTTTTGTTTTACCTGGGTATATACAGTACTTACAATTATTGTACAGTGTTAATTCATACAGTTAAAGCTGTCGTCGGGTAAAGGATCTCTTGTTTTTGTCTGGTTTCCTTGGAATGCGTTTCGGTTCGTTCATGAAAAACCATTCCTCAGGATCAAGACAAATTCTTGTGTATCCGGGGGATGGAAATATGTTCCAGACAAGTTCTTTGAAGTTTACTGGCAGGTAAACAAAAATTTTTAGTTTGTAAAACACGTGAAAAACATTCTTTAGGGAACGAAAAAGGTAAAACTTAATTTAATAGCGATCGGTAATACTCGACACAACAAAATTTAAATTATAGCGTCGGCGCGGTAGAATAAGAAAACTTATTTTGCACATGCGCTTACACAGAACAAAAAATTCTAACTAATTAGGTTTAAAAAAATGTTTCGGACGTGTAAAATAAAATTCCATGTTGATAGCCACCTACTGTCTAAACATTTTCGTTTTGCTTAATTCTACTTGAAACTAACATATCCTTTATTATTCAATGCCCGATTATACAGGCTGTCCACAAACTCTTTTCAGAAAAGAAAACTGCAGATTCTAGAGCTGATTTTATCTCGATTTAACGTAAACTACCTTAATACAACAATACTTCCTAAGAAAGCTGTAGCTCTTGGAAGATGGCGCCTTAACATCGGTTTACTGGGTGTATTAAGAACGATCATTTTTTACCCGAGTTTATTTCTTACTTTCTAAAGCAAAATTAACGTGACATGAGAGCAGCTTGACGTTCACGCAATTGTTATTTTATATATTTTCCTTAGCCATGTTTCATAATTATAAATGAATTCGTTAGTTAATTTTATAAAAGTATGATTAACACATGAAAAGTTCAAATCGATTTACTTCGAAAACGGTGCGTCGTAGCGACTTCAGACAAGAGTATCATTATTTTATGTAAAAATCGAATTTTTTTAATTTTATATCAAAATTGCGAAATTTTGAAAAACAAAAAACTTATGAATAACAATCTCCAATGGACCACCCAAACGGCCCGCTTATGAGTACAACTAAAAAATCATATTCACGCCATACGACTGGGCATCTTCCACTACTAAATAAATGTACAGAACGCTATCATTTAAAGGGAAACCATTTTGAAGATATTTGAATTAAACCGATGTTAGGGCGCCATCTTCCAAGAGATCCGGCTCTCTTAGGAAGTATGTTTGTATTAAGCTAATTTACGTTAAATCGACGTAAAATCAGCTCTAGAATCTGCAGTTCTCTTTTGTGAAAATGGTTTTTGGACGCCCTGTATATACTAGAGAAAGATACACTATGTTAGCCAGACTTTACAAGATTTGCTAATTTCGTTTAAACTTTTTGAGTAACTTAATTCTAAATCAACAATAAAAAAATTAAAAGCAAAATAAACTAAATATGTACTTTATTTTAATTTCTTTAAAGATTTATTTTTCTTTGAGGCGTAAAAGGTTTTATTTTTCTCTTGCTCTTGTTTTGTACAAATGGAAAAAGTTAAGTGTTATATAACGACGATAAATTCGGTTGAAAGTGTAAGATTTGCATTCCTTTTAATTTTATGCCTTAAATAAGACTTTTTTAAATAACTTTGGAAAAAAACACCTTAGCATGTCGCGTTTATCAGACATAAGAAGATCAGAAAGATTAGAATTATAATTCTAGTTAAAATTACTAAACTTAAAATGCGAGTTTATATATCTGATAGTATAAATCTGTACACGAGATTTAGCTATATGGGTGTACTTTTGTTTACTCTGCCTTCATTTTAATTAACCGATAACGTTCCAACACAACTTCACTATTAATGGCAAAGGCTGTATTGGTCATGCACAAAATATGACGGCAATATATGAACTTTTAATTACATCTGTGATATAAACTAGATGAAAGCTCGAGGATTTTTATTGCCAAAGCATTCTCTTGAGTTAATTAAAATTTCTATATTTGAAATACGGCTAGGCATTCACATAATTCTTTTATTACTCTTTAGCTGAGAATGTAAGTTTTATACAATTATTACCGACAGACACCAAAAACACAAAATGCGTGTTTTTGCTTTCTTTATAATGAAATCAACTAAGTAACACATCCTAATTTAACAATTTAACATATGAATTGCTGAAAATGTGTGCTTTTCTTTCATTTGAGGATACCTATTTAGAAATATTGCAAATTAATATTTTAATAAAGATAAGATTGTGTGAAGAGTTCACATTTACATCAAGCGCAGGGAGCAACCTTTTGCCATACTAATTTCTGTCATAAAACACCGTTCTTTTTCATCCAATCTTCGACCTAACTGTAATACCAACGACAAACACTAAAGGTGCAATGTCAGTAAGGTGCCATCAGTTCTTAATTCCTAGATGATTTCCCAAAAACGTGATGTTATATGAACCATAAGCTGCCTTAACAAAGTAGTGTTGCTAACAAATTCAACTTGTTCATAAATAATATATCAAATGTTTAATTTATGAAGCTAATCTCAAAGAAAATTTAATTAAAGATAACTTTGGGATTACGAAAAGTCTTGTATGTAATCAAAATAAATTTCAAAATATGCAGATAAATTAGCCTAACGTTGCTCCGAATCAACAATTTTCAAAGTTCACTGTGTCAAAGTATTAACCTTTTCTAGTTTAATAACGCTTTGCTTAACCAAGCAAACGACTTAACTTAGCCTAGTTGACCGCTCTTTAACCAAATATATAATAAAATAAAACTACGTTACCCAAAATCAGTACACTAAGACACATTTTGAACAATAACTTATTGTATTAGCTAGGCTTATATCATGTTTAAACTTTACTCTCAAGCTATAGATCTGAAGACTTTTAACCAAAAGCAAAATACACTCTTTAGAAATGAGTCCATAAATACAATAATTAATATTGACTTCAATATAAGTTCAACTTCTACAATCTTTCTTTCTAGTTTGTATGAAAAATCACCATTAAATGATTCTTTTTATTTAAACACACGCAACAATTTTGATGACAACAATTAATATCCACAAAACTTAAGAAGGGTTCCTTTTAAATTTGCTTTAAAAAAAGTTCACTGCATATTTATTAATAAATAAAGCTTAAATGTAAATAAAATAATTTCTAATCACAGTCCCTTCGCTTTATCCTATGGAATACAAGCTTCTACTCCCAATAATCGATGTATATACAATCATTGTAATATATAATGTTCTATTTCAATTATTTTGATATTCGCAACATCATTTTTAAAGATTATTGCTTATCTATTATCTTCTCTAATGGATGGGATTTAAACCATCTTAATATAATATTAGTTACGGTAAAATCTGTTTATTTTGGTGATGTGCTCTGGGATATCTATTTAAAACGTTTTGTATGGGTTTCAACGATTAAAAGTAGTTGTGTGAACTAATTACGTTTGAATACGGTCCTGTAAATTATTTGTGTAAACTATTTGAGTTTCTAATATTGATCATAGGGAAAGGTACAACATTAAAAGTTTCTAGAGGAAACGTGTTGGACCTTAAGGTGTACTAAATCCACACACCTGCGGCAAACTGTTATCACCCCTATATGAAATAGTTATGCAAAGCTGCCCTGAAAGATTGGTTTTAGGGATGTATGTCGTCGAGACATTTCAAACGCCCACTTTGTCGTTCGTTGGACGAAAACGATTAATCACAGGTAAGTCATGCAATGCAAACCATGTATGTCCCAGAAACGCTTAATCACAGTTGGGTGACAATTCAATCATGCTTAACGGAGATGTTTTACGAAAACGAATACCCACAAATGAAAGGTTTTGATGAACAGGATGGATTACACCACCTTCATCCCTATTAAACTACCGCTAAGATTATTACATAAAAATGATGTGTTACAAATAGAGCATACTATGTATATAAAACGATTTATTTTACGCTAAATATGATGAAATTATGAGAACTCCAATTTTGGCTTGGCATCAACGTTATCTAAAAATATCTAAACTAGTATAAAATGGGGCATGTAATATTATCGACATTGCTAAAAATTAATTGAGTAAGTGAGTCATCTCAAAAATAGTGAACTACTTAAGGGAACCTTACTCTGTAATCCTTAATCAGCTGATTAAAGCTAAAAGTAGATGTATTATACCCTTTGAGCAAAGTAGTTTGCTCCACATTTATTAATCATAATAAAATGTTCGAAGGATCGGTGTACGTTTGCTGGTATAAAATAGTTAACTCTTGACCATGTGTGTAAGAATCTGATCTGGTGCTATATTTAGCATTCTATTTTTGGATGACATTAACCTTCACTTAACCTTGTAGCGATAAAATATTTCTTACAAAAGCAGCCGATTAATCAAGTCCAATAAATTTTATACGTGAAATTATCGAAGGCAGTACGTAATTTTAAAAGTAAAGCCGAATATACCATATGTTGTGAAATCAGAATACAATTATTAGGTATTGCAACTTAAAATAATTTAAGCCTCCCAGCAATTAATGTAGGTGTCATCAATAAGTAATCTACAATAGATAGAAATTTTATGTACAAGCTTATTTTTATTATATACAAAATCATGTGCACACGTACATACACACACAGACGCGCACCCACTCACACACGCGCGCACACACACTCACACACGCGCGCACACACACGCGCACGCACGCACGTACACACACACATACACACACAGACATGAATTTTTTTTTTATTTTAACCCGATTATATTGCTTTCTCTTTATGCGTACGTATATGAGAAAGCAATTAACGCCGGCTACACGGAATGTGCATGCGTGCGTGGGTGTGTGTGAGTGCGCATGTGTGTGAGTGTGTACGTGCGTGCGTGCGTGCATGTGTGTGGTGTGTGCGAGTGCGTTACCGTGCGCGTGTGTGCGTCCGTGTGTGCGCGCGCGTGTGTGCGAGCTGATTGGATTATTTGAGAAATCCAGCGGTGGAGAGGGTGGGACAGCTTTTGGTTTGTATGAAATATTTATAAAACAGCTGCATATTTCAAAGATATAAAAGTACCTAGATATAGACCTTAAACATATTGATTAATAATGTTCCATGCAATTTTTTGATACGACTCAATATTTAGCGTCAAAAAATTCCTAAATTAGAATCTATGTATTGGTTCAAACTTTAGTAATATCTGAATAACGAATAATTTTATAAGAAAAGTGTAGACATTTTTTAAAGAAAATTTAGTTTTACATGACCTTTCTTTATAAAATTTCTTAACATAACGCAAGGTAAGTCTAAAAATTAATTAAATATGAACGAAATTGGTGAAACTGTATTATTGATACCTTATAGAAGCGGGCGGCTTTGGATTTTCTTTTAAATTGACATGTATTTATGTCTAGTAATCTGTCATTCTGACATAGATTATTATATTTGTTTTTATAGTGTTGCACGTTTTCGTTATGAACGTATAAAAGTTATCCTAAAAAACTTATAATTAAAACTATTTCTTATTTTTAATCTTATTAAGTTAGCATTTAGATGTCTTTTAACCTCTGTCTGACATGAATTTTTAAACGTTTTTATTTTTACAATGTTGCTTATTTTCGTAATGAACTTATTATAAAGGAGGTTGTTTAGTTATCCTAAAAAAATGTTATTAAAATTATTACATTTCTTTTAATTTCCATTTCGTAGATTGGAAGGTCGTGTGGTGTACCACGCCAGATATTTGAAGTTAACATATAGATGTCTGTTAACCTCTGTTTTTGTTTTTACAATGTTGCCTACTTTCGTAGTGAACTTATTACAAACGAGGTGTTATTAAACTTAGTTCATTCCTTTTCATTTCCATTTTGTAGGTTAAAAGGTCGTGTGGTGTTCCACACCAGATATTTTATAATGAATTATAAACATTGCAATTGTGAGTACCACATATGTTGGTCAATATTTATATAAAGGGTGGTCCAGACCACGCGTCCACCCGTTTTATAACTCAGGGGCTTCAAAATTTTTAACAAATAGCCTGGGGATCTTATTAATATTGTTGTTCTCTATCCAATGACCCGAAACTTGGATTTCCCAAACCCACCCGTGTGTGGGAAGGGGGGTTTGTAATTTGAAACGGAAACGCCAATTTTTTATTTTATAGATCGATTAAAATCATAAAAATATGAAGAATTTATTCGAAACATTTTTTGTCGTGGCAACAGGTAGCGCTGTAATCGCCAAAAATAATTTTTTTCTCCGTTTTTCGCCATCTTATTGGGGATTTACTGGAGTAAGTGTAATGTGTACACCATAAAAAATTAAAAGAAAAATTATTCTAAGCTCTAATGTACTCTGCTTAAATGGCAAAATAGTATTCAAATTTGAAAAAATTGTAATTTTTAACAATTAATCTACAAAGATACAATTATTTCCTAGGTAGGACTATTTAGGTATCAAATTTTAGAGAATAATGCATACTTAAAATTTCTTGTTTACCATCCCATATGCGTGAACGCGATTTGGGGAGTCATTTGTTTTTTCTTGTGTTTTTACAGTAGTAAACAATACGACTTATTTCTTATCTAAAAGCAATACCAAAAAATCACTTTGAAATCGTTATTTGTAATAGACAGTTGGTAGTGTGCGGAACAGACTTCGTCATTTACAAGGTAAGTTTTAGCAGTAATAAGCAATCTTTAATAAAATTTAAATGGCATATACATAAGTACCATAGATATCATTATTTTCCGTAACCTACCTAGAACGGTAATTGTGTTTTTTTAATTTCAGTAATGTAAAATGTTTTCTTATAAACATAAATATTACCAACGTTTTGACGTTTTGATATGCCTTTGTAAACGATAGAAGAAATGATGTTCACAACTGTACACATTATCGTATGCTAGTAAATCTCCAGTGAGATGACGAAAAACACAGAAAAACATTATTTTGCCACGATAAAAGAAATGTTTCGAATAAATTTTTATATTTTTATGATTATAGTCGATATATGAAATAAAAAATTAAGGTTTCCATTTAAAATTAAAAATTTTCCCCCCTTCCCCCTCAAGGGTGGGTTTGGAGGATCCAAATTTCGGGTAATTCGATAGAGAACAATAATATTAGTAAGGTACGCCGGCTATTTGTTAAAAATTTTCAGGCCTCTGAGTTATAAAACCGGTGGACGGGTAGTCTCGACCACCCATTACATACATATACATATACACATGTATATATATATATATAGGAATTAAGGAAATTAGTGCTTTTTTATTATTTTAGCACATAGCGGGTTATTCTAGTGTTACTTGATCTTTGATTTCGCCATCAAGAATTAAATATTTGTGGCATGTAACTACGCGATAATGTATAAGCTTTGTTGTGTCAATGAAAATTAAATTAAGCTTGGATTTTTTTACAGATAAGAATTAAAAGTTAGCGAAATACAGAGCATATAGTATTTTAACCTTCCAACCTACACATACATATGTGGGTGTAAAAGGTTATGCAATCGACTTTTATGTCACTATCGCTAAATCGACTTATTAACTCATTTTACAACTTTTTGTGAACAATTTTGTATGACTTTCAAAATATACAGAGGGTTGGTTTATTAAATCTAAGGTGGCAGCAGGGTGAAGGTTGTTATTGTAGTTAAATGAAGTACTATTTAACGTTTCAATGAACTGTGCAAAGTGTTATGTCGTCAGTTCTAATTTAAAATTTTCAAGATTGATTTGTAGAAGGAAATTGGCTGGTAGATAGCATGTTCCCATCAACTTACTTAATCGTCCTCAAACATAGATCAGGGGAAACGGCCATCACTCAACATTTGAGCATCTTAGTACTGGTTCTTTCCCGCTTTTTTTTCTATTTACAATTACGAAATTTTTAAATGTAAACTGGTTATATTTTAATAACTTTACTAAGTTGGTCGCTGGTGGTAACATACTAAACTGATTATTTAGAAACGTTGTGTCTTGCGGTGATTACATTATTTTAGGATTTTGATTTATTCGAAAAGGGCGTGTGCGGTCTCGTTATCTCTTGAAAGCGCTTTCGATGTAGTAAAAAAAGGAATTATACAAAATTTAATTGAAGAGATGAATTTAAATTTCATATTATACCGTTGACAAGAATTCTTGACTTTTGATTTAAAGTTTAATGTGATGTGTATCGGTTATTTAAAGTCAATTTTTGGGTTTCTTTTATGCGTTTAAGTATTTTTAAAGGAATAGTTCACAGATACTAGAACCGTGCGCATCAACTTTATGTGTGATGATTCAGATTTGTTGACGATTTCAGTTTAGATTGATAATTTCATTAGTTGAGATAGGGACAGGGAAGATTGGTTAAAAGTGAAGCTAAATTAAATCTCAATTCATAAATATAGAATTTCAATTTCTGAAGTGACTATATTTGTTTGTGAATTATTTATTTGGGAAAATCCGTGAAGTGAGAGCTATACTTTGGTCTTTTTGGAGCATAATGTTTCAGATTCGGCCTAAAGGAATAGCTGTCAAAGTATATGACCTACAGAAGGTTGTAAAAGGTAGGTTGACGTATTTTCCCATCTCTGCTCCACTGAATTAGCTTTCTTAACGCAGTCTCACACGATTTAAGCGACTAAAATCATTAGTAAAACTGAGGGCCCTAATGTCCAGCTAGCTGGCCCTTGCGGATATTTGCCTCTGTGGTGTTCTAATGCTGTTACTGATTAATGTTGATTTTAATGCTGGGTATTTTTGGTATATTAGTGGTTTAATTGACGTCTTCAAATACATGTTTCTAAATGTAAACAAAACTTTATGTAAACTAAAATGCTTTTGACGTGTAGTTGTGTCATTGTAATCACTCAATCTGACGGCTTCATATTTCGCATGCAGTAATGATACCAAGTAGGAAAGTAGGAAATTATGTCCTAGGTTGGTCGTTAATTAAAGTACGTTATAGTGGATATTAGGATAGATTATTAAATCCTGTAATTAAGTCAATATCAGGTTGTTTTAAAAGTCATCTGATAACAAACAACCCGTTTGAATTCCAACATTTAAGAGAAAAGGTCAAGCATGTTTATATTTAGCTAATTAATATAAAGGCTATTCTTCCGAGATTAAAATCAAATTTGGAGATGTTTGATAGTTTTGGGGTATTAGGGCGTTCATTGCGGTATTGAAATTCTACGTTTTTACTATGTGAATGAGACGGTTACAACTTAACGTGTTTTTTTCTTTTTTCGAACACGTAGTGGTACGAAAAGGAGTATGACATTTATATATATATATATATATATATATATATATAAAATAAATACAAAACACAACAATTACACTTAATTAATTGTCTTATTCTGGGCCTTATGTCCTTTCCGTACCACAACGTGCCAGAAATTAAATCGCCCGCTTGAGTGTTTAAAAAGTGTTTAAAGTTATATATTTCGCTTTAAAAGATTATTAAAAGATAATAATTCCCTTTAAATATTAAGGTATGTCGTATTTAATTCATTGAAACACAAACAAATTCTTTTTGCTACTTTTGACACGTAGTCTATCACGTGTCAAGCGAGCGCTAAGGGTTGTGACAGGAAAATCAGAAATGATTCGCGAAAACTCGACGGGATGGTATTTAGTTGAATATAATTTTTTTGGAGGTTTATAGAGTTCGGGTTCGCTATAAATGCAGGCACCACTCTTAAAATTAGGAAAAATGTATGTGATTTGTGCACCGTCTAATGGAAAAATAAGTAAGCTAAGCTTACATTTACCCACGTGGAACACGCATCTCTCCTAACGTTGTTAGGAGAGATAGCACCTAAGTTTGCAACACTCTGCGGTACAGACAAGAAAATATACTTAAAATCTATTAACGTCCGCTCATATTTCTTATTTTAATAGCTCAATAGCTGTCTAAGGCTGGCTCATCTTAATTATAAACGAATAAAGCTTTACCAACATAACTCTATTCTGACAGCTAAACTCTTCGCGCTTACTCAACTCAAAAGCTTCATAAATTACTATTCAATCGCTGAGTTTTAACTGCCTAGACTACTTGATGCACTTAAAGGTTGTATCTTTTTACAAAGAAAATAAATACAACTTTATGCAAGACCTTTCTATTGACCTGTAGTAGAATTATATACAAAAATCTATTAAACTCGTAAACTGTAATAGCTTGGCAACGTGAAATAATAAATAATAATAACTTGTTTACACAACATTTGGATTTGCCCTTATTATATTCAGGAAGCGCTTAAAACAAAGGAATGCTACAAGCCATCCACTTAATTATTATCTTACTTAAAATAATAAAACTTAATGAAGTAAAACTATCTAATTGTACAATGGAACCCTGCACAAACAATACAATTTTGTGGAATATATATATATATATATATATATATATATATATATATATATATATATATATATATATGGATCGATCGATTATTAATACGTATAATGTAACGAATATCATGCAAGAGTTCTCCTTTGATATCCTTCAAGCACGTTTAGAGGTTGATTTGCTTCAATTCTTCTCGTTTCAATTTCCGAACTTCAGAAAACATAGTGATGGAAGTATCTTAAAAACTATCGAATGATAAGGTGAGACTAATACACACCTCGCTTTTGTTGGGTTGGCGGTGACTTCTCTTTATTGAGGGTATGGACTGAGGATCGGGACAGTTATGCGAGCGGTCGTTATTCCCGAAATTCGGAATCACGGTTGTTCAATGAGGATTTAGGGCACACACTAACTAGTTTAATTGAGGTCCTTCCATTAAGCAACGGTCTAAGTTATGGGAGGATGAGTGAACGAACATAAAATTCTAATCGTGGAATAGGTTATTTCATGTTAAAGTTAACCGGGAATGGTTTAGTTAACGTAAGTGAAGTTTTCAAATAAAGTGCAAGGCAAAAGAACCTTTCAGAATTTCGATGGCGACAGCACCAGTTTCTGAAACAAATTAACAACTATGTAAGATCGAACAGGGCTAGATCCTGTCATTAAGTTTTCAAACACAACGAAAGGAAAGACGATGATTCTATGAAGCTGGTAACGGAATTGGTTTTCGTTTTCAAATACGATTGATAATTAAATCCTCATCTACATAACTGTTGCTGGAAGCGATCCGTATGTGACTTGTAATGATACAATTGAGGTAAATAGTTCATAAACTTAATTGAAACCTTTTAATTTTTGAAAGTTTTCAACTGTAAATTATACTGTCTATGTAGAACGCTTTTGCACAATTATTTAAATTTATCTGTATATAATTTATTTCGGCTGCCATGGTACTAAATTACGGCCCTAGACCTTCTTATAGTGTGCACTTTAAGATTTGGGTTGATAGCAGCCAATATGGGAATTTTCTTGACAGTTCGCGCCGTAATGAATAGGGACATTTAAAAAATTTTTAAAATCTAGTAATGATTACGTAGATGGTTTACAGCCACCCTTTCATTATGGAAGAGCATCTAAAAATAATGCGGGCAAACTAAGTTTTGCCAAATTAGTAACATTTACGAGTTTTTTGGACATTTGTACTTTACATTCTACTACTGAACAATAGAAACATGTGATACAGTTTTTTTTATTGATCTTTGCAAGTGTACAGTGTTCGTGGAGCAGTTCTGGTATTTAAGATAAAATTCAGGGATTAAAGCTAATTTTGTCAGGATAGTATTAAGACGGTAAAGTTTTTATTTGTTTTTAATTGAGATAAGCTCATGGATTTATTTATATTCTGACCTATCATAAGGTCAGGACAGATGCGTATCCAAACGGGATTAATTCACAAGGTTACTTTACGATTTTTTCCTATCTAGAAGTTACATCTTAGCCAATTTTAAAAAATTTAAACAACGTCGCCTATATTTATGTATCCGTACTACGAAGATAGCCATAAAGTCGAATATTACAAATGCCTCAGAATTGTACACTTCTATCATTCCGTTGAGTTTAGCTGACTTTTCTCTGACTCGTTCGACATGCCGCATTGTACTGCATGTAACAAGTAATATCTAAATTTACCTGATTATCAAATATTATTGTTTTTCAAGAATTAGTTGCAGTGTACCTAAATACTATTAAACTTAAAATTATCAGAAAAATTGTTTAGAGCGAAATTTAAAACATAAAGTTGCACGACTAACGTAAGGATTATTTTTCCTTTCCTTCCCACTAGATCTGGTGACCTAATTTTTAATAAACAGCTAGTGAGTACGAAGTTAGGTCCTATGTATGTATAGTATATATTAGGATAACTTATTATAGCGTAAAAAGTAATAAATATCAGATATACGTTAGAAAGCTCAACGAAGTTATTCCTTGGGATCGGTTTGGTACGTTCAGTATCGAGGGTGTATTTCGGCGATTGTGATTATTTAAGTTGTCGATCGAACCGTTCAATGTTGAATGCTAATGAAATGTAATTAGCGCGTACCGCTGTTGTGTGTGACTTGGCGCTAAGATTAATATCCTTTTATTAAAGGGGGGTGTCCAGAATTAGTACATTTGGTCAGGAGTAGTCTCTAACGTTGTAAATGTGGTTACTGAAGTGAGGATTGAGGGCACACACCAATATGTTTTAGTGAGGTCTAAGTTAAGCGAAGAGACAAATTAACAGTTAAAACCGGGGGTGGTTGAGTTAAGATATTTAAAGTAAGAATCTAGAAAATTTTTCAGTTTCCGTTACAAATTAACGATTGTACATATGAGGTCCGGTTGTTAAGTTCTCAAATTCAACGAGAAAAAAAGGCAATAATTCTGTGGCGCTATAACCGAATTATCAAGCAGTTTCGAAGGTAAGCCTTTTATTGTTGAAAGCTTAGGAAGATGTACCCAGTTAGATTATTGATTATTGATTATTATGATTATGTGACTAATTCTATAGAAACCACTTTGATGGTGGCTCTTGATTTTGTTATTAAAGTTTATTTCAACCATTTAACAATCTGTATGGAAATATACTGGACACTTCATAGTGGTGTTATAATAAGGTAATAACCAAGTATACGCCTTATGGACACTCTTTGTTTTCGAACATAGTAAGGAAAAATTCAAGCACTGATAAGTTGTCAACGTTTATTATTTCACTACTCACAGATCAATGTAAACGTTTTAAATAAAATTTGTTTTATTCTTATTTTCTTTGTAAAGATACTTAGATGCATCGGACAGTCGAGATATTTAAGTTGAAGTTCAAGTTTTCAAGACTTAATTTTGGAAGCTTAAGATTTGAGTAAGCGCGAATAGTTGAATGTCTGCCTTACAGAGTTACAGAGTTATTTAGATAAAGAATATACGAAAACGCTATAGACCTTCTAGTTTATTTTTTTGTTTGTATCTTAGTGCGTTGCAATTTCAGGTTGTATTATAAGGGGGGAATGCACGGTAAGTTAACCTATCATTAGACCTTGTGTTCATGTATATTTTCCCCAGTTTTAAGATGGTGCCTAAATTTGTTTGTCCTTATTAAAGGATCATTGCGAAGACAAATTTTATAAATGTCGAAAAAATTTATGTTGCGAGCCAAGTTAACCCCATTGAGTTTACCCGCCCATTGAGTTTACCCGATTTTTTTCGAAGTTTTGTCCCACAACTCTTAGTGTCTGGTTAACGGTGACAGCTTGCTACGTGTAAAAAGTTTACCTAATTACGCAAATAGTAACGTGCTAATCCTTGGTTGTAGTTTTTGCTTAAAAATTTTTAATTCGAGTGTATAAATTTCTTTACATTATTTAGGATATATTTAAGCATATTTTTCTTTCAATACTTAAATTTGGTAGAATTTATTGATATCTTTTCGTTAGCGTTATACGACATTTTTGAGCATACGATACATTTTATTACCTGTTGTTGGTAATTTATTCACATCCATTCGCCATTTATGCGTAGACAATTCACAAAACGTCATTTCCATTACACCATTCGCTACTTCACTAGTGCATTGAGTTCGGTACTGCAAAATTTTGCAATTATCTTCTCAGCATTACTGTCCTAATCCTCCAAATCCCGAAAATTAGAAAATTTTGTAAAGTTAGAAAGCCCTGAATACTTATAGTCTAATGGCGTGTTGAAGATGATTTAAGTAGTGTGTAGTTTGTATAAAATGGTATGTGACGCATTGTTGTCACTTGAAGATACTTTCACTATTCAATTGTGAATGCAAATCATAAGTAAATATCCTTTTTGTGCAAATTACATCTTATTTAGTGGACGATTATATAAAAATGTTTTACAAAAATTGGAGTAAAGCTAGTTTTACTAACGATCAGTCAAGTTGAATACAGTAATAACAAAAAGAAAACACAAAATTTATAATGTTTTTTATAATATACTTACATGTGTGATATTCGTGTTGGCATCGGTCATAAATTTCAGTTATTACAATGAACTATTTATTTAATCTGAGTTTTTATTTTGAATTAATTGTATGCAAATATATGTTATATTTTGTTTGTAGCTATAGCATGGTTAATAATAATTAGTTTTATTATTGTAAAATTTTACGAACAGTTTCATTCACATTTGTACTAAAGTTGAACTACAAATATTTAGATTTATTAAATACATGGATAGATACAGTTGTTTCATTAAATAATTTTACATTTATTACTTACTTGTTACTTTTAGTCGTAAATGAATACTTCAAAATTACATTTTAAAAATTTAAACTGGTTACTTTTAATTGGCTTGCAAGCTTTAAACTATTATCAAGTATTTTGCTTGTTTTATTTATACTAAGGAAATCTTAACTGGGATATTATTCACCTAATTATGTCTATAATACTAGTTATACAAATGACGACCTCGTATCCTTTTCATTGTATCCTAAGAAAAATGAAGGAAATATTGAAAGTACCAAAATTAATATATATGACAATAAAGTACAATTTTCTCGTTTTTTTTCCATTTTAATTATATAACAAAAACTAGTGGCGCTCAACAAAATGCAAAAATCTAGTTTATCGTTGTAGGTGTATCTCTAATATTCCTTGCTACCTATTAATATAGAAATGGGTTCTCAATTTACAGTTAGACAGTTTTTTAGTGTATGCCTCCGACTAGTAAGCTGTAGTGCAAAACTATCTTTAATATATGTACCTTAATATTATTTTAAATCCTTGTTTTGATGTGACTGCCGCTATTTTATTTTTTATTATAAAATTTTGTTGCCTCTCAGTGTTACCTAAATACTTAAAGGGCTCCCTTTAAGTACTTAGGTAATAGAATCCTTCAAAGCGAAATTTAAAACCATGACAATTTCACAATATTTCACTTATAACAGTGCTTATATAGAAAATAACCATTTTGAATTTCACAAGTATCTTATCTAACGAAATTGACAACTAACTTTTTAGCACTACGAATCATTACAAAATGATTTTAAGAAGTAAACTACTTTTATTCAAGTATAACCAGTTCTAGATGCATAAACATCTCAATAGCGCTTAGTGAAATATATTGCTGTATAGTTTACTGAGCATAAATGTAAAAATGTTATTTTTTTATCGATTTTTTTCTGAGGATAAATCGAAAACTTTCTTGAGAAAATATTTCTCTACGTAAAATTAAATTTTAATATCGATGCGTTGTAAACTTTCTGGTCGGGAAATCCAGTTACGGTATCACAGTTAAGTTCAGCGGTAATGTCATATTTCTAGTCTATAATTAGAAAATACCACAACAAAATATAACTAAGTCGATTGAGCATTTAATAAAAATAAAGAGTGTGATCAACTTTCTATTAAATTTTCGAAGGCTAAACACTAATAAAGCAAAATACTTCAGAAAAATGACAAATTTGTAATTAATTTCGAAACACATTTATAATAGATTATCTGAACAATTAAATAACATAATTAAGATATTGTACACAGTTAATCGAAATACTTGATAATAGCTTAAACCTTGTAAGTGCAATGTATGCAAGCCAACAAAAGGTACCGAGTTTAAATTTTCTAAATGTAGCTTCAAAGAATTCATTCAAAGGTTAAAAGCAATGAGTTATTAATAAATGTAAAATTATTAAATAATACAACTGTATCTAGTTGTATATTCAATAAATCAAAACAACATTTGCAGCTTAGCTTCAGCATAAATGCAAACGAAACTGTTCGTAAAGATTTACGATAATAAAACTAATTGTTATTAATAATGCTTTAGCTACACACAATACTTACTTAAAATTAATTCAAAATCAAAATTCCGACTTAATGAATAGTTCAATGTAATAACTCCAATTTATGACCTCTGCCAACATGAATGTGAGACATTTAAGTTTCTTTTTAATTATATTATGAAGAAGATTAAAAATTGAAGCTTTTATGTCTTATTTTTGTTAATACTGCATTCAACTTGACTGATCATTAATTTTTTTTTTTTTTTTTTTTTTTTTTTTTTTTTTTTTTTTTTTTTTTTTTTTTTTTTTTTTTTTTTTTTTGGGGGGGGGGGGGGGGGGGGGGGGGGGGGGTAACTAGAGTAGTGAGCAGCAATATAAGTTGGTTCAAGATTTGATGAAAAATACTTTACTTAAATTATTTCGAGTCAAAACAGTGCGTCATATACAAACAGCAGAACTGCCGTTTTATACAAACTACATGCTTTACTTAAATCATCCTCAACACGGCATTAGGTTATAAGTCTTTAGAAGTTTTCCAACTTTACAAAATTTCGTAATATGTGGGATTAGGAGTTTCCCATTTCAAATACAATAAATTAATACAATAATACTAACAAGATAATTATATAACTTTACAGGGACAAACTCAATGCACTAAAGGAGTAGCGAAACATGTAACGAAAATGACGTTTTATAAATTGCCTACGCATAAATGACAAATAAATGTGGTTAACTTACCAACAACATGTAATAAAAATGTATGATATGCTCAAAAATGACGTAAATGCTAACGAAAATATATCAATATGTTACACTAAACCTAATATTGGGAAAAACATAATAAAACATACTTAAGTATACCTTAAATGATGTAAATAAATTTATAAATTTTAATAGAAGCAACGACAAAGAAAAATTGGTACATTACTTTGTGCCTAATCAGGTAAGCTTTGTTATTACCTTTCACCGTAGGAGGCTGTCACTGTCAACAAGACATTAAGAGTTGTGATTTGTAATCAGTGAGGTAAACCTAATAGTATAAACTTGGGTGACATTTATAATATTTGTCTTCGCAAGAATCGTCGTAATACGGTAAACAAATGTAGCCGCCTATAATTAGTGGTGTAAATGGTAATGGTATGAATTTTAAATAATATCATAAAGAAATCAGTGTAAAAATGTTCTCCGAAACAAATCGTTAAACTAACTACAAACCATTCACCACAAATAATGCCTTTGATTCAGTCGGTAGATTAACATAGGGTGGTTAAATCTTTTGATTTGTTTAATAACCACCATTTCTGCTTGATTACTACCACTGAACATAAATAATAAAAATTCAATGTAACACTACTAAAAAAGATCTCGGACGCTAAGTTATTTTTTAATTATGCTCGGAATAACTAAACCGAGGTCTACACTAAAAATTTTATCAAAATGTAAAAAACAAAATATATACAAACTATGTTTATTAAATATTTACAGTTAGAATTATGTAAAATATATCTTAAAAACTATTTATAATAACCTTAAATTACTAAATTGTTGATATAAATACCTGTCACTAAATATAATACTTCTTGAGAACCCCTGGTATTACAGAAATAAATGCGGAAATGAAAACCAAGGTGATGTCATCTTGGCATCAATATGTCGAAATAACGCTTTACGTGGTAAACCACACCCATAAATGGAATTTTCCTTCTAATAAATTTATCTTAATGAAATTGAATAATCCGTTTAGTGCATTTCCTTGAATTTTTGAATACAAAAATTGCAATCGTAAAATCAATTGTAATTAAGTAGAAAAGTAATTGTAATAAAAGTGTAAATCAAAGTAAAAAAGAAAATTAAAGTACCCGAAACGAGCAAATGTTTTAATTTTTAGTATAATGCATTAAAATATCTTACCATCAAATCAATGGCACTTTCATAAAATTTAGGTGGAAACCCAAAAAATGCTTCCTACATCTACTGCGTACCACAAGAAGTGAGCAAACATAGCCGCCTAGAATATCAGACGATGTAGCCGTGCGCGAAAAGATTTGCGCAGAAAAATAATTTAAAGGGGGAGTATAAACCTTTAAGAAGCATATACCCTTAAGAAGATATGCACTTAAGTTACACCAAAATGCAAATTAAGTTTTTCTTATATTTACAACTGAATGAACGAAAGACCTAAATTCGGTATATCTTAATACAACTCAAAGTGGGTTGTTACATGCCACCTTATTTTAAAATAGGGTAAAATGTACATGAACTCAAAATCTGAGCAGCGTCTAGACAGGGAAAACTAATTAAACTTACTTTGCATTCACCTCCTAGGGTAACCTAGCTTTTCTTCCTTATAATGGGACATAAAACTGCAGCATACAAGATGCAAAAAGCAAATAAACTAGGACTATAAGGGTTCGAGTGTATTGCTAATGTTTACTCGAATCGTAAACTTTCAAAATTGATTAACTTAAACTTGAATATCTAGACTGTTCGATGCATCTCAAGGCTGTATCTTTTCACATATAATATAAAAACAGTCTGTAGTAGAATTCGCAATGTATATATATATATATATATATATATATATATATATATATATATATATATATATATATATATATATATATATATAAATCCGCAAACTTTGTGTAAGACTTGAAATCATACATACTGACAACCAGTGGATTTGCGCTTGGATTTTCCCTCGTGTCCAGAAGCGATTTCGGAAACAAAGAGTGCCTACAAGCCATCCCTTAAATATTACCTTATTATAAAACCACTGCGCATCGTCCAGTAAATTTTCATACAACAGTTGTAAACCCAAAGCTTAAAATAAACTTTAATTACAAAATTTAGAATCACCAATAAAGTGGTTTTTATAAAATAAGCAGCATAACTAAATAATAAAATGATCTAACTGGGTAAAGGCGATACATACAGATACAGGAGTTTATACTTTCTTAAGCTTTCAACAATAAAAAGGTTTTAAGCGAAATGATTTAGCTTATCTATATGACTCAAATCACACCTACGGGTTTCTACTAGAAAAACCACGTAGCAGCTGATCTGGTAATTCAATTACTAACGCCAAGGAATTATCGCTTATTTTTCTGTTGTATTTGAAAAGTTAATAAGAATTAGTCCTACCTTCCACCTTACACAACCGTTAACGGACACTAAGTACTTGCTTGCATTAGATTATCAAAATGTGCGTTACTTACCTCAACTCGGCCACTCCCGGTTTTAACATTTTTTTTAACTTGTTCAAAACGAGACCTCACTAAAGCTCGTTGGTATGTGCAATAAATCTTTACCTCAGTAACCGCATTTACTACTGACCAAATACACTGATTCTTAGCACCCCTGTTAACAAAAGGAAATTTACCGCACCGCCAAGTTACACAAAACCGGGTGTGTGCTAATTAGCTTTCAACATTCTTTAGCAGTTCAACAACAATCACAACACAAAATATATACCCTCGTCTCTTGATACAAAACATGCCGAACCCATCCCAAAGTATAACTTCGCGCTTTTGAACATAAATCTGATATTTATTACTTTTAATTTATCCCAATATACACTAAATAGAACCTTAATGAAACGCCTACCGACCTAACCACGTAGTCCTCCTCGTATGAGTATCTGCTTACTAAAAATTAGGTCGCCACCATTTTTTTTGTGGAAACATACGAACTAATTTTCTAACATCATAATTGAACGCCTCCGTTAGTGATATAATCGAAATGTTATCTTCACAAGTTAATAAAATCATAATGACATCTTACTTGTAAGTGCCTGATTTGGCAACAATACTTTGAATGTCATGAATATTGATTATTTGTCAATTGAGACATTGCTACTTCATTAATACTATAATGCGTCACATTTAAAAAAGGTCGATTTCCTATTCACCCTGTTTAATATCAAAACTGAATTTTTGTTTAAAAATGTCCGTTTTAGCACGGCACCCAAAATGGATAAAATCGGTTAATAAATAAAATAATTAATTACACAGATATAAAAAGATTGAAACTTTAATTTGCCCCACAGGAAGAAAAATTCTCGATTCCTAATTTTTTGTCACAGTTTCGCTTTATCATATATATTTCCGGTAGTTTAGCTATCGAAAAAACGTATCAGCTCCAATTTGAGTAAAACAGATTTCTTTTGCAACGGCGTTAAATGCACCAAGTAGATAAGCTAGGCCAATTGTAGCCCAAAATCCCATGTTATTTCTTAAGGAGGTTCATTTTGCAAATTACATCCCGTATTTTTTTTCAACTCCTTACACACGCCTTATTTCATTCCCTATTCCTTCGTAAATAGGCTATGCCGGTTCGAGCGCAAAATGATTATTTCTTATGGAGGTTTATTTTGCAAATTTCGTCCCCTAATTTTTTAACCTCTTACACGCACCTCATCTTGCGAATTTCATCCCCTATTTCTTCAACCGTCGAAATACCTCCGTCACACACCTACACGCAGGTACAACTACCAACCCCTATCTTTACACAATGTTCATCCCCACGTGACGTCATCAGACCAATGATATTGATACTTAAGAAAACCACAATCACTGACACAACTGCAAGGGTTGCAAGCTCCCCCCCGACACTGTCTGTCGACTTATTTACGTATCCACCACATATGTCAAATTGTGGAAGCTACCCCTATCACTAGGTGACAGAAATATCTTTTAAGCGAATCCAGTTTTTTCAAACAAAGAAAGTCAATTTTCTCGAAAACGGGCCAGAACTAGTCAAAAATTAATTTAAAAACCCCCTGGATGAACAACCCTGTCGGCTTATTTACGTATCTACCACATATATCAAATTGACGCAGCTACCCCTAATATAAAACCGCACCTATCACTACGTGACAGAAATATTTTTTATGTGGATTATTCTGTCCAGCTTTTTCAAACAAAAAAATCAATTTTCTCGAAAACTCGCCAGAATTAGCCAAAAATAAATTTAAAAAAAACCCCGACACCCGTGTCGACTTGTTTACGTATCTAACGTTACTAAAGACGAGGGATGTGTTCATAAGTAGTTTAGGTGCAGCTGGAACAATAACAAATATAACATTTTATTTTTAATAGTAGTGCTACAACCCTACCATATGTAAATAGTCATTCCGTGAAACAGTGTTTAGTTGTAGTGCAATTGTGAGCAAGTAAAGTCGTTATTCCTTCTTATCTACAAGACAGGAGAAGTTGCATCTAAAGAATTTCGCACTCCTAGTTGATTATGGGGCGGTACGCCATCGTGCTGAAACCACACCAACACAGCACGTGTCTCCAAATTTACCTCATCTGCCATTCGAAAACATTTTGTATGAAATGAAGCTAACGTTCACAGGTTAAAGTACCATTAAAATCGTATGGAGCAAGAAGTGTTGATCTGATATGCAAAAACTCACCCTGTATATATATATATATATAGTGAATTTTTAAAAGCGCGGTGGTCCATACCTCCAATACTATTACAGATATATATATATATATATATATATATATATATATATATATATATATATATATATATATATATATATATATATATATATATACAAAAATTTTATACAGAACTAAAGAAACATGAGCACTATATCCTAAAAATATATTTCAACATACATGATGGTCCAATAATAAGTGTATTTTAAATGAAAGTCTCGGTTTTTCATAACATTTCTGAAAAGCCATTAATGAATAATTGCTTTTTGGTATAGGGTTTTAAGGGTCTAACTTTAAAGGTTACTGAATTATGTGAATTTTGAACGAAAAAAGTGCTCATTTTTGGAAATTGATTACTCATAAACCTAATCAGGTTTTGAGGTATAACTAGCTCGTCTAACGGCGGTTACTACTTACTCTTGTTGCTTCGTTACTGTCGCGGGTAAAGTAAGGTTAGCGGCACAGTTATAACAAGCAATTTAAACTACGGTATAATGAACTCAACGTTCTGGTAGAACACAGAAGTATATAACTTTCATTTACAGTTAAGGCCGGTGTGATAATTTTATTTCGCGTTGAAATATGTTTAAAGATATAGTAAACGCGGTCAATGTTACTTAGACTATGTAGGTCAGAAAGAAAAACGATATTTTAAAACTTGAATAACCACTTGCCCTTCTTGAGTTTAAACCTACTCTATTTAATACCATTTGAACGCGATTTTCTGCTTAATCTATCTAACGGAACTTATTTAACTAATAGAAGTGGTTCTAATTAGTGTTTTTAAAACTAATTAAGGGAAATTAGAATGTGTTCTAGGTAGCTTTTTGTAACTAGGTGAAGTTATAATGAGAGGGGTTTGGTGGTCTTTCAGGTTTCCCTATTCTTATCTAGAAACAACCAACGACGGGGTAGTGGACACAGATAGCTAATGAATTTACAGGGTTAATTATGCAACGGAAATTTGATGGTGGATATTATAGTATGGAAAATTTTTATGCGGGAATCATCAGTTTGTTCACAAGAGACAGATGTCGGTTCGTAAACGACTTATGGAAAATTTGTAGTAATGGTGGTGGTGAATCTTTTATCTCGGCACGGCTAAACTTTCCGGAATGACTCGTTATCTGGAATGTTTATCTTTTGTTCACCAGTAGGCAGGATAGACTAAACGTTTTAGGTAGTCTTATATTAAATAATGTTTGGTGCCGTGCGATTCAGGACTCCGGATAGGCGTAGAATTTTAAAAAAGGTCAATTACGTGAAGTGAAAGAAAATGTAATACTCACTACGTTTTCGTAATTACTAGGCGGACTGGAACTTTTATGTCAGAAATAATTATTGGATTTTGGTCCGGATTATCGCTTTCACTTTGGTGACCCTCTGCACTTTTAGTAAGTTGTCGTGGCGGCGTGTGGGTGTAAGTTAGTGTATAATTATGTAACTAGGATAAACCTGGGCTGGCAGCTGGGTGGCGCTGTCTAATCTACACAGTGAGACCGGCAGAATTCAGACAGGTGGCCTTTCTGTCCGACTGTCTAAGTGGGAAATAACACCGGGAATTAAACTCCCGTAGATGACGGCGAATTTAAACGGCAGCAGGCCAGGGTATACAGGAGTATTCAAGAAGAAATCTCATGCGGAATTGGCTCTCGATAAGGCGTCTGTCGGTTTTATGGAAATCCGCGGATGGTGGAGACGACTTCTGGTAGTGGCAGTAGTTTAGAGATTGGTGCCGCGTTAGTAGTGGGACTGGAGGGGATACTGACGTAGAGAATTCTTAATATTTTCGGAACGACGTTGGAGGGGATAAAAATTATTCGAAATTCTGCAGTTTTTAGTAAAATTGATTAATTAGAGAACAATTATTAATTAAAGAAGTTAGGTAAAGTGTTTCGGTTATTTACAACTATGTGAAAACAAACATACGTAACCCTGGTGTGATAATTACATGTAATTGATACTGACACCTAAAATTGATAAAATTGTTATTAATGTTTATGTTACCACACAAATAAGTTAAAGATGCGAATTTTTATCATAAATGTATTTAATCTACAATTAAACTGTATTGTAAAAATGTTTCGCATAGTCCTGGTTTTTATGTCCTTAATTTTAATAGGCAAAAGAAAAAATTACTATGTGCCTAATCAGGTTTTGTTAACCTTTCACCGTAGGAGGCTGTCACTGTCAACAAGACATTAAGAGTTGTAATTTGTAATCAGTGAGGTAAACCTAATAGTATAAACTTGGGTGACATTTATAATATTTGTCTTCCAAGAATCGTCGAAACAGCAAACAAATGTAGCCGCCTATAAATAGTGGTGTAAATGGTAATGGTATGAATTTTAAAAATATATAAAGAAATCAGTTAAAATGTTCTCCGAAACAAATCGTTAAACTAACTCAAGATACAAACCATTCACCACAAAAACCTTTGATTCAGTCGATAGATTAACGTAGGGTGGTTAAATCTTTTGATTTGTTTAATAACCACCATTTCTGCTTGATTACTACCACTGAACATAAATAATAAAATTCAATGTAACACCAATAAAAAAGATCTCGGACCCAAGTTATTTTTAATTATGCTCGGAATAATTAAACCGAGGTCTACACTAAAAATGTTATCAAAATGTAAAAATAAAATATATACAAACTATGTTTATTAAATATTTAAAGTTAGAATTATGAAAATATATCTTAAAAACTATTTGTAATAACCTTAAATTACTAAATTGTTGATATAAATACCTGTCACTAAATATAAACTTTTGAGAACCCTTATTACAGAAATAAATGCGGTGAAAAAAGGTGATTATCTTGGCATCAATATTGCGCAATATCTCGAAATAACGCTTTACGTGGTAAACCACATCCATAAATGGAATTTTCCTTCTAATAAATTTATCTTCATGAAATTTAATAATCCGTTTATTGCATTTCCTTGAATTTTTGAATGCAAAATTGCAATCGTAAAATCAATTGTAATTAAGTAGAAAAGTAATTGTAATAAAAGTGTAAATCAAAGTAAAAAGAAAATAAAAGTGCCTGAAAAGAGCAAATGTTTTAATTTTTAGTATAATGCGTTAAAATATCTTGTACTGTCCTTTTCACAGTTTTTATATTTGCCGCGGCTAAACTGCAATCGGTCTTTAGATTAGAAACTAAAGAGGGGTTTGTCGGAATATTTAAACTTTAGTTCTACACTGTCCACATAAAATAATCATAGTAAAACGGTTTAAAATATATTATCCTATTCCATACAGTTCTAATATATTCACACTTAAACTAAATAACTACCTTGTTAACAATTAACATAAACGTAAAGAATGAGAAAACAATTTGACTTTAAATTTAGACGGCGGCGTCGGGGCATCCACTCGGTTTGGACGGCGAATTTGGATGTCCTACTTCCTTCCGCTCGCTCGATACGACGGCTTATTGCTGTCGAAGTCGTTTCTGTAAATAAATATTAATACTCCTAGTTATGTTCAATGAGGAACGTAATATTTAAATGATTAATAACGTTGCGTTTAATTAATTATTTAAGCTGGATACGGCCCTGTCTACAAAAGAATAGAATTTATAAACAAACTACTGGTTATTTAAAACGGGGGTTGCGCAGATCTAGGTCACTAGTGAAAATCGATATCCCGAGTTCACGGTTGTACGCAGGACGAGCGTTCACCGGTCTAATTGCTTGCTGCTCTGTACCATCAGTAAGTTCTGGAAGACGGACAGGCGCGTATGCTTCGTGAAGCAATTTACCTTCGCAATCTATATCGTTCGAAAATATGACTACCTCCAGAGGTTTACTCTCGCATTAAATTTAGACTGGGCTGATTATACACGTTCGGTTGTATAATTAATATATGTCGCGTTATCTTCTGGGATGTAATTTTCTGGTGGTGATTTCTTGTATGCAAATGAAGGAAATCTCACGTAGATACAAACGAACGTTACCTAATTGTATACGCACCAAAACGCGTATTTATTAAAGGCGGTTTTTATACTTGCGGAAAAGCTGGTGGAAAACAATTAATTGATTGCTTTCTTGAAATTTGATTACTAAGCGCGTGGTTATCGATGTACGGTTTTTCTTCTCCTACAGGTCTTTGACGGATACTCTACGTTTAATTCGTTTGTGATTACAGGCACTTCGGTCTTCGCCAGCGAGCTGGTGAATGCAGGTGTTTTAGAATGTAAGTGAGCAAATGATGAGAGCTGCAGGTCTATACAGTCCTACTTAGTTCCGTCGTCAGGTATATGGTAGCGTGGTGTTTGTATTCGGCACTCCGACTGCTTCGTAGCTTTTCCGTAGCGGTCTGGGGGTCTGTGTGTTATGTTTTGGCACTCCCGACTGCTTCGTGGCTTTGCCCGTAGCGGTCTGGGGTCTGTGTGTATGTATTCGGCACTCCCGACTGCTTCGTAGCTTTTCCGTAGCGGTCTGGGGGTCTGTGTGTTATGTGTTTATCGACTGCTTCGTGGCTTTGCCCGTAGCGGTCTGGGGGTCTGTGTGTATGATTCGGCACTCGACTGCTTCGTGGCTTTGCCCGTAGCGGTCTGGGGGTCTGTGTTGTTTGTATTTGGCACTCCGACTGCTTCGTGGCTTTGCTCAGCGGTCTGGGGTCTGTGTGTTGTATTTGGCACTCCCGACTGCTTCGTGGCTTTGCCCGTAGCGGTCTGGGGTTTGTTTGTAGTTTGGCACTCGACTGCTTCGTGGCTTTCCCAGCGGTCTGGGGGTCTGTGTGATGTATTGGCACTCCCGACTGCTTCTTGGCTTTGCCCGTAGCGGTCTGGGGGTCTGTGTGTTTATTTGGCACTCCGACTGCTTCGTGGCTTTGCCCGTAGCGGTCTGGGGTCTATGTGTTTGTATTTGGCACTCCGACTGCTTCGTGGCTTTGCCCGTAGCTGTCTGGGGTTTGTGTGTATGTGTTTGAGTTACTCTACAGACTTACGTGTCGTTAATCACAAAGATCGAGGATAGCGATTGATTTGCAAAAGGTTCGCGGTGCGCGTTTGCAAATACGGGAGCTAAACCGCGGTGGCTATCACTAGGTCTGCGGCGATTTACTTTAACGCAACCGTCACGTGCAGGTGTTCTGGAACCGGAGTTAGTCTAACGGACTAACTAATACAGGAGCTGGTAGAACCAACTAAATAATTCTCGGCGGCGGATGCGTACACGCGGCGCGACGGGACTCTTCTACTACTGCTACTGGTCTGGTCGGCTACGGCTACTGGTCGGCTACGGCTACTACTTACTGAATTAATAATTTTAATTATTACTTACTGAAGTAATAATACTTAATATTAATAATTACTTACTGAAGTAATAATACTTAATCCTTAATACTTAATTCTTTCAAAAGGTGCGCGGCGCGGTTCTTATAGGGGACTCTCGGTAGGCGGTGGTGGCTTCCGTTTGGGGGAATCCTATCTGTAATTGGCGGAGATTACTCTGACGTATAAAACATTCAATGTTTTATGAAATCTACGTTGGAGGGGAAACAAATTAATTTTTGTTGTGCAATCAAACGAAATAATAAGAAATATTAAGTTAGGTACTGAGTAATACGGAATACTAAGAAATATTAGATCAAGTCTTGCAGGTGTTTGAATACTAAGAAATCATTTCTTTTACGAGGGCTGATTGTTAAATAATTAATTAAAAAATTTAGTAGTAATGAATTGCGGTTCGTTACAATCTTACCATCAAATCAATGGCACTTTCACAAAATTTAGGTGGAAACCCAAAAATGCTTCCTGCATCTACAGCGTACCACAAGAAGTGAGCAAACATGGCCGCCTAGAATGTCAGACGATGCAGCCGTGGGCGAAAAGATTTGCAGAAAAATAATTTAAAGGGGAGTATAAACCTTTAAGAAGCATATACCCTTAAGAAGATATGCACTTAAGTTACACCAAAATGTAAATTAAGTTTTCTTATATTTACAACTGAATGAACGAAAGACCTAAATTCGGTATATCTTAACACAACTCAAAATGGGTTGTTACATGCCCCTTATTTTAAAATAGGGTAAAATGTACATGAACACAAAATCTGAGCAACGTCTAGACAGGAAAAGTAATTAAACTTACTTTGCATTCACCTCCTAGGGTAACCTGCCTTTCCTTCCTTATAATGGGACAAAACTGCAGCATACAGATGCAAAAAGCAAATAAACTGGGTCTATAAGGGTTCGAGTGTATTGCTAATGTTCAGGATTAGTCGAATCGTAAACTTTCAAAATTGATTAATTTCAACTTGAATATCTAGACTGTTCGATGTATCTCAGTGCTGTATCTATACACAGATAATAAAAACGGTCTGTAGTAGAATTCGCATATATATATATATATATATATATATATATATATATATATATATATATATATGTATACATTCGTAAACTTTATGTAAGACTTGAAATCATACATACTGACAACCAGTGGATTTGCGCTTGGATTTTCCCTTATTATGTTCAGAAGCGATTGCGGAAACAAAGAGTGCCTACAAGCCATCCCTTTAATATTACCTTGTTATAAAACCACTGCGCATCGTCCAGTAAATTTTCATACAACAGTTGTAAACCCAAAGCTTAAAATAAACTTTAATTACAAAATCTAGAATCACCAACAAAGTGGTTTTATAAAATAAGCAGCACAACTAAATAATAAAATAATCTAACTGTGTAAAGGCGATCCATACAGACACTGGAGTTTATACTTTCTTAAGCTTTCAACAATAAAAGGTTTTAAGTGAAACGATTTAGCTTATCTGTATGACTCAAATCACACCTACGGGTTTCTACTAGAAAACCACGTAGCAGCTGATCTGATATTTTAATTAATAACGCCAAGGAATTATCGCCTATTTTTCTGTTGTATTTGAAAAGTTAATATACCTTCCACCTTACACAACCGTTAACGGAAACTAAGTACTTGGTTGCATTAGATTTTCAAAATATCCGTTACTAATGACCAAATACGCTGATTCGTAGCACCCTCTTAACAAAAGGAAATTTAACTCACCGCCAAGTTAACAAAACCGGGATGTGTGCTAATTAGCATTCAACATCATTTAGCAGTTGAACAACAAACAATCACAACACAAAATATATACCCACGTCTCTTGATACAAAACATGCCGAACCGATCCCACAGAATAACTTCCGCTTTCTAACATAAATCTGATATTTATTACTTTTAATTTATCCCAATATACACTAAATAGAACCTTAACAGACTTAACTTCGTAGTCCTCCTCGTATGAACATCTGCTTACTAAAATTAGGTCGCCAGATGCAGTGTTTACAAAACACGACTACACTGTCAAATAACCATTTTAGTTTACATAAAGTTGGAACTGTTTTATTTACATTGCAAAAATTTTGATTTTCAATTCTCTATGTGAACATCCTAAAAATATTAAACATTAAGCTGTCAGTAATAGACCACTTTCCAACCTGTGGGGAGCTACTATCGATTTAATCCATCAATGTCAAATTGACAACTTGCCAATTTTAATAACGGGTCAAGAGTATGCAACCATTTTTCTCACCTGCGTAGATGGTGAGTGAACGCAAGCAAGAGGAAACAAACAACTCGTTTTCTTTAATAAGTGAATTACTGATAACAAGTAACGACAAAACCAATAGAAAAATAGTGAGCATATAACATTTATGGCTTCTCATTAAAGTACAAATTAAAAGTCGCATTGTCACGGCATTCAATATTAAACGAGAAGCCGTGATGGATGTTTTCCAAAATTTTGATTTGAACTGCATAATGTTGCTTGTTCTTTAATTGTGAATAAAATCGTATACAAACCTCGGCAAAGGTACCATTCCCTGTCTCGAGGACTAGTTCTCCCGACAGGAATGGAATACTCAGCACCTCGATATGTAATATACTATTATAAACTTTTAAGCCCAAATTCTTTTTTTAATTTTGTTATTGATGTTCTTTTGATTCGTGTTATTTTACTTCCTCTTCTTGAACTAGCTGTCTGTGCTGGTCCTAGATTTTCAATAATTTTCGATTGAACCATTGGTTTCTCTTAAATGAGCGATACATTTTGAAATTTCCTTACTCGCCATTTTTTTGTGGAAACATACGAACTAATTTTCTAGCATCATAATTGAAGGCCTCCGTTAGTGATATAATTGTAATCTTATCTTCACAAGTTAATAAAATCATAATGACATCTTACTTGTAAGTGCCTAATTTGCAACAATACTTTGATTGTCATGAATATTGATTATTTGTCAATTGAGACATTGCTACTTCATTAATACTATAATGTATCACATTTAAAAGGTCACGATTTCTGTTTACCCTGTTTAATATCAAAACTGAATTTTTATTTAAAATGTCCGTTTTAGCACAGACTTCTTTTGCAACGACGTTAAATGCACCAAGTAGATAAGCTAGGCCGATTCTAGACCAAAATCCCATGTTATTTCTTATGGAGGTTCATTTTGCAAATTGCATCCCGTAATTTTTTCAACTTCTTACACACGCCTTATTTCATTCCTTATTCCTTCGTAAATAGGCTATGCCGGTTCGAGCGCAAAATTATTATTTCTTATGAAGATTTATTTTGTAAATTTCATCTAATTTTTAACCTCTTAACGCACCTCATCTTGCAATTTCTGTAGCGGTACATTGGATTTTCGCCAAACTTGGGTCATAAATCAGAACAAATAGAACATGCTTTATTATCAAAATTGTAGGATCTTAACATAAAATCAATGAATTGTCGTGGTCAATCTTATGACAACGCTAGTAAAATATCAATGGTTTACACCGGGTTGCAAGCTCGTATTACGAAACGTAATCCACTTGCTTACTATTTTCCTTGCGCAGCACACTCTTTGGGTTTACTATGGGTGTGTACAGCAGAATATGTTAAAGAAGCTGTTACATTTTTCGATGCTTTGCAACATTTATATACTTTTTTCTCAGATTCTAGTCGTCGATAATCAAACTTAAAAAATAAATCTAAAGTGCCAAAACGAGTTGATGGGACACGTTGGTCTTCACAACATGATGCCGTAATTAGTTTGTGTAAAAATTGGAATGAATATTTGCAAACTTTAACATAAATTATCGAAAATTTATCTGAAAACCCAACCACACGTATAGAAGCAACTGGAATAAAACGACAACTGCACCGTTTCGAATGCATCGTTGTGAGTGTATTTTGGGAAGTGTTATTAGAACGTTTTCACAAAACCAATAAAAGTCTTCAAACCGTTGCTATCGATACCGGCGATATAATGCAGCTCTTTTCCTCTTTAATTCGGTTTGTAAAGTCTTTAAGATCTGAAGATATGTTTACAACTTTTATTAACAAGGCAAAAAAGCTTGCAGAAGGATCACATGATGAAGAACAGCAACGAAGTCGAAAACGAAAACTCTTTTCAGATGAAAACCGAGATGGTTAAATTACTCTTGTTGGAAAGAAGAAATTAAGAACTGAGACATTTTATGCTATTTTGGATTGAGTTGTGATGGAACTAGAGCAAGGAGCTATAGCATATGAAAATGTTTTTCAGAAATTTTAATTTCTCTTCTCTTTAAATGAATGAAGGTTCACATCAAACGTTTATTCAGAAATGTGATTATCTCCAAGAAATTTAATCATGATTTGGAAAATTCCTTTTGTAACGGAATTTTGCACTTTTTTGAATTTTTAAAAGAAGAGACTTCAGAAAAAAAACATATCCGACTTATTATGTTTAATTCGATCCCAAAATCTACAAGTAGCGTTTCCCAATACAGAAATTGTGTTACGAATTTTTGTATCAATGGCAGTGACTATATGTTCAGCTGAACGATCATTTTCCACTTTAGCGGCTTATAACTTATATACGGTCAAGTATGGAAGAATATCTGTTAAATTCCTTGAGATTTTGACAATAAAGGGTGGCCCATTAGTGTGTGGACGGCAAATAACTTAGAAAGTATTAGAGATAGAGAAAAACTTTCTTCACAAAAATCATCACAGTCGGAAAATATTAGTAAGTATACAGTGTCGTCCAAAAACGTGTGACATACTAAATATGTAACTTTTTTATTGAAACACCCTATATGTTCTTCTATTTTTAAATTCGGCTTTTTTTTGGTTCTAAAAATATACGGTTGCCATACCTTATATCGAATGGTTTAATAGATATGACAATTTTTATTGAAATTAAAGCTTAATTTAATTTAAACAATAGTTCTGATTATGTAAAAAAATAGTACATATGCTCTGTTTTTCAAAATTACTTTCAAATTTTGAGATATCTTTATTTCTTTATTCATGGTGAACAAGAATATCTATTTTAAAATATCTCAATTTTTTCAAATAGAATACCCTGTATATTATTGCATATTTGGAATCAGCCATCTTTCGTGATTCTAAAAATGTATGCATTTGATAACTGATACCGTAGGAATCAGAAGTTATGCCATTATCATGTGGAAATTGCGGTAAGTTGAATATTAATGCATGTTAAATTTTTTTTTTTTTTGTTTTGTTTTGTTTTGTTTTGGCTGTAACTGCAAGGTTATTAGCCTTTCGGTACACTACTTACGTTTCATTCATTTTTATTTTATTCTATATTTTGTGGAAAATTCCTATCTCTTTCAGATACTGTAATGCATTGGTAATTTTTTCTTTATCGATTTCAAGGTCTATTTGCATTTTGCTTTTAATTCCTAATTTTGTTCTGGTGTCTTTTAGCTCTCTACAGGATTCAAGAACGTATTGAATGGTAAGCTTTTCATTACAATACGTACACGTTGGTTGCGGTTTATTGTTTAATAAGTGTGAGTGTGTTAACTGCGTATGGCCAATTCTTATTCTGGTAAGTAGTACACTTCCCTTTCTTGTCATTTGGGGATACCTTTTTCTTTCTTTGGGTTTTGGTATATGTAATCTTAAAAGCCTGTTTGCAGTCCATTCGTTTTCCCATTCTTGCCATACCCTGTTTTTTTTTTTTCATTCCTTTGGTGGTAAAAAGCTAAGCCGTTCAGCGCAAAATTATTTTTTAATGAAGATTTATTTTGCCTTTTCATTCTAATTTTTAACCTCTTAAGACCTCATCAGTGAATTTCATTCTATTTCTTCAACCTTCGAAATACCTCCGTCACACACCTACACGCAGGTACAACTACCAACCCCTATCTTTACACAATGTTCATCCCCACGTGACGTCATCAGACCAATGATATTGATACTTGAAAACCACAATCACTGACACAACTGCAAGGGTTGCAAGCTCCGACGCTGTCTGTCGACTTATTTACGTATCCACCAATGTCAAATTGTGGAAGCTACCCCTATCACTAGGTGACAGAAATATCTTTTAAGCGAATCCAGTTTTTTCAAACAAAGAAAGTCAATTTTCTCGAAAACGGGCCAGAACTAGTCAAAATTAATTAAAAACTTGGATGAACAACCCTGTCGGCTTATTTACGTATCTACCATATATCAAATTGACGCAGCTACTTAATATAAAACTGCACCTATCACTACGTGAGAAATATTTTTATGTGGATTATTCTGTCCAGCTTTTTAAACAAAAATCAATTTTCTCGAAAACTCGCCAGAATTAGCCAAAAATAAATTAAAAAACCCGACACCCGTGTCGACTTGTTTACGTATCTAACGTTACTAAAGACGAGGATGTGTTCATAAGTAGTTTAGGTGCAGCTGGAACAATAACAAATATAACATTTTATTTTTAATAGTGTTACAACCCTACCTATGTAAATAGTCATTCCGTGAAACAGTGTTTAGTTGTAGTGCAATTGTGAGCAAGTAAAGTCGTTATTCCTTCTTATCCACAAGACAGGAGAAAGTTGCATCTAAAGAATTTCGCACTCCTAGTTGATTATGGGGCGGTACGCCATCGTGCTGAAACCACTCCAACACAGCACGTGTCTAAATTTACCTCATCTGCCATTCGAAAACATTTTGTATGAAATGAAGCTAACGTTCACAGGTTAAAGTACCATTAAAATCGTATGAAGCAAGAAGTGTTGATCTGACATGCAAAACTCACCCTGTATATCAGGCATGTTTTTTAAGTAAGTACCGTTTTGGAATTAAAAATGACGTGCAAAGATATCGCAATAATTTTATTTTTACATCAAAGCCTGTACCTTAATCTACTTTTCTACATAATTTCCGTGAATATTGAGGCACTTGTCATAACTTGGCACCAGTTTTGAATACCCTTCTATAAAATTCTGCCGCCTGACTTGTTAACCACTGTATCACAAATGTTTTGACTTCGTTATCGTCTTGAAGACGCTGACCACCCAGGTGTTTCTTCAAGTCAGGAACAAATGGTAGTCGCTGGGCGCCAGATCAGGGCTGTTGGAGGATGATCTAGAGTTTCCCATTTAAAAGATTTGATGAGATCTTTGGTCCGATTAGCCACATGTGGACGGGGATTGTCATGCAGCAAAACGATACCCTTACTCAACTTGCCACGTCTTTTGTTCTGGATTGCACGACGCAGATTGTTCAATGTCTCACAATAAGACGCTGCATTGATTGTCTCATTACGAGGCAGAAACTCCACTAGCAATACTCCTTTTCTGTCCCAAAAACTGTGCACATGATTTTCCGGGCAGAAATTGTTTGTTAAACTTCACTTTTGGGTGATGATGAATGTCGCCATTCCATGGATTGTTGTTTAGATTCTGGTGTGACGTAGGCCACCCATGTTTCGTCACCAGTAACAATTTGGTCTAAAAATCTTCACCTTCATTGTGGTACCGCTCAAGGAAAGTCAATGCACTGCCTAAACGTTGGGTTTTGTGCAAATCCGTCAACATTTTGGAACCCAACGTAACACAATTTCCGGTAATTCAAGTTCTCGGTCACAATGCGATACAAAACACTACGAGAATATTGAGGAAAGCAGTCGCACAATGATGAAATTGTAAAGCGTCTGTTTTCTCTCACCTTTTCGTCCACTTTCTGCACCAAATCTTCATTAACGACCGAAGGACGCCCACTCCGTTCTTTATCATGCACATTTGTGCGGCCATCTTTAAATGCTCTCACCCATTTCCTTACCATTCCATCACTCATAACGTTTTGTCCGCAAACTTCACAGATCTCACGATGAATATCGATCGGTTTTACGCCTTTAGCACTAAGGAATCGTATAACAGCCCGTACTTCACAATCGGCGGACTCACGATTGTCGGAGGCATCTTAAACACTCAGTAAACAACGTATATATATATATATATATATATATATATATATATATATATATATATATATAAAAATTTTACACAGAACTAAAGAAACATGAGCACTATATCCTAAAATATATTTCAACATACATGATGGTCCAATAATCAGTGTATTTTAAATGAAACACTGGTTTTTCATAACATTTCTGAAAAGCCATTAATGAATAATTGCTTTTGGTATAGGGTTTTAAGGGTCTAACTTTGAAGGTTACTGAATTATGTAAATTTTGAACGAAAAAGTGCTCATCTTTGGAAATTGATTACTCATAAGCCTAATCAGGTTTTGAGGTATAACTAGCTCGTCTAACGGCGGTTACTCCTGTTGCTTCGTTACTGTCGCGGTAAAGTAAGGTTAGCGCACAGTTATAACAAGCAATTTAAACTACGGTATAATGAACTCAACGTTCTGGTAGAACACAGAAGTATGTAAATTCTATTTACAGTTAAGTCCTGTGTGATAACAATTTTATTTCTCGTTGAAATATTTTTTAAAAATGTAATGAACACGGTCAATGTTACCTGGATTATCTAGGTCGGAAAGAAAATCGTTATTTTAAAGTTTGAATAACCACTTACCTTTCTTGAATTTAAATCTACTCTATTTAATACAATTTGAAAGCGATTACTACTTAATCTGTCTAACGGCATTTATTTAACTAATAGCGATTCTAATTAGTGTTTTAAAACTAATTAAGGGAAATTAGAATGTGTTCTAATTAACTTTTCCTAACTAGGTGAAATTATAATTAGAGGGTTTGGTGATCTTTCAGGTTTCCTATTCTTATTTAGAAACAACCACCGACGGGGTAGTGGGCACAGATAGCTAATGAATTCACTGGGTTAATTATGCAAGGGAAATTTGATAGTGGATATTATGGTATGGAATATTTTATACGGAATCATCAGTTTGTTCACAAGAGACAGATGTCGGTTCGTAAACGACTTATGGAGAAATTAGTGATGGTGGTGGTGAATCTTTTATCTCGGCACGGCTAAACTTTCCGGAATGATTCGTTTTTGAATGTTTATATTTTGTTCACCAGTAGGCAGGATAGACTAAACGTTTTAGGAAATCTTATATTAAAGAGTGTTTCGTGCCGGAATAATTCTGTAATCTGGCTTTATCGCTACGTGCGATTCAGGACTCGAATAGGCGTAGAATTTTAAAACGGTCAATTATGTGAAGTGAAAGAAAATGTAATACTCACTACGTTTTCGCAATTACTAGGCGGACTGGAACTTTTATGTCAGAAATAATTATTGGACTTTGGTCCGGATCATCGCTTTCATTTTGGTGACGCTCTGCACTTTTAGTAAGTTGTCGTGGCGGCGTGTGGGTGTAAGTTAGTGTGTAATTATCTAACTAGGATTGACCTGGGCTGGCAGCTGTCTAATCGACACTGTGGGAGCGGCAGAATTCAGACAGGTGGCCTTTCTGTCTGACGGTGTAAGTGGAAATAACACCGGGAATTAAACTCCCGCAAATGACGGCGACTTTAAACGGCAGCAGGCCAGGGTATATGATTGCCAACTCTTACCTGGAAATGTCTTTGGGTTAAAAAGGATTTTATAAAGTTAAACATTTTTCCGCTAATGCCCCAGCGATGGATTTTTTCTAGTACCCCATAGCGCCATACTGTGTCATACGCTTTTTGGAGATCAAAAAACACTACAGTGCCATGTTCCCTTTGGTTAAATGTTTCTTGCATGGCTGTTGAGAGAAGCATTATGTTATCTCTTGTCGAATATCCTCTTCTGCAACCTGCTTGGTATTTGTCGATAATTTCATTATTTTCTAAGTGCTCTATTAGCCTTTTATTGACCATTTTCTCTAATATTTTGCTCATACAGCTGGTGAGTGATGTGGGACGATAGTTAGATGCATTTAGTTTATCCTTGTTGGATTTTAGGATAGGTACTATAATACATGTTTTCCATGCTAAAAGATAGTCTCCTTCTTCCCATATTTTGTTAAACACGTAAAGAAGATCTACAATTCCAGTATAAGGCAAATTTTTTTACATCGAGTATGATATTTTATCAATACCGGGGAAAGTGTCTTTTGCACATCTTAACGCTTGTTTTAATTCCTCCTTTGTAAATTTGGAATTGTAGTCACTTTCCGTTTGTTCAGTAGAATTTAAGCAAATTTCTCTACTATGCATTGTTTCCTTAAATTTTGCTGTACATTGGTTGGAGCTACTAACTTTCTCGAAATATTGTGCTAGTTTTTCGGATACGTCCGTTAGCTCCATTCTCTTCTGGGATGAGTGATGTTTTATTTGAGTTTTTCCCGGACACTGATTTGATTTTATTCCAAATTTCCGTGTTCGTTGTTTTGGTATTCATTTCTGTTACGTACTTTTGCCAGGATTTTCTTTTACTGTCTAGTATTAGTCGACGTGCTACTGCTCTTGACTTTTTAAATTTTACTAGATTTTCTATAGTTGGATATTTGTTGAAAATTTGAAGGTTCTTTTTTCTATTTTTTATCGCATTTGCAATTTCCACATTCCACCAAGGAACCGCACGTTTCTGTTGGGTTGCCTTGATTTGTGGAATTGATTTTTCCGCTGCTTCTGTTATGACTGTTGCTATATTATCCATTAAACAGTTTGTTTCTTAATTCTTATTTATGGGGGTGATGTTTGCTTTATATTTTACCCAGTCTGCCTGTTTTAACAACCATTTTCTTGTGGGGACACGTTAATTTTTTGTTTTATCCATAAAAATAGTTAAAGGAAAATGATAGCTTCCATAAAGATCTAGTATTTGATCCCAGGTATAATTAATTGCTACCTGTGATGAGCAAAAGCTTAGATCAATTGCACCAAAGCTGTTTGACTTAGTATTAAAGTGCGTGGGTTTTCCGTTGTTTAGTATTATCTTGTCTATTTCATTCAGCAGTGCTTCTATTTCCTTTCTACGAGAGTCTTGCTTTGTAGAACCCCACAGTGGGATGTGGGCATTAAAATCCCCCAGTAAAATGAATGGATGAGGTAACTGGTTTATCAGTTGTTTTATTTCATTCTTTGTCCAATTACCGTCTGGTAGGTAGATGTTACATAGTGTAATAGTTATTGGATAGCGTATATTGACTGCATTGACAGCCATTGATATTCCATTGCAAGAATTTGAATGTAAAATGTTAAAATTGTATACATAAATAATAAATAAATATAAATACTATATGAGGACCGGCAAATAAAACGTATATTGTATAAATAAAGATAAATACTATATGACAACGGACAAATTTCCATGTATATTGGAAGACAAATACAAATATATCACAGATAGATCTGACAATTAAAAATATCACAGTTTGAATATCACTACTTGCTATGACTAGCACTATCCTTCCTAGTTTTCCTCCTAGGTAGACCGACCTTTTTCTTTTCCTTGCGGGTGGCTAGGTTTATAAACTCCGAGATGGGGTTTATGTCCTCGCCACACACAGAGGGTGAGGAGCAACTGGGGCTCGGTTTTCTTTCTTCTCCTCGAAATTCCGCATCCATTCCTTCCACATCTTTTATTATTTTTCTGATTTCTATAACCACTTCAGAATTTTGGAGGGAGTGTGGAATTGGACTCGTATTTTTATTAAGTAAGGTTATTTCTTGTTTAATTATTTTTTTAATTTCTGAAATTGTTATTCAACGTAGTACCACTGTTGGGTGCAGCTGTGACTTGAGCGAAGGTTGTCTGACTGGTAACTGCTGATCCCTCCATTTGTTTAGCCTGCGGGTAAGTTACTTTGTTTAAAACCATGATTTCCTTGATTTTAGACTCTTTTTTAAATTCAGGACACCCTTTCCAGACAGCTAAATGGTCATCCTTGCAATTTGAGCATTGCTTTGGATTTTCAAATGTGCCCTCGTGTGAGGGTTTACCACATACGCATATCTTTGAATTTTTGCATACCGGTGCAGTATGCCCAAACAGTTGACAATTATAGCATCTGAGCGGTGCTGGTATGTACGGCCTGACCTTTAGGGGGTACATAGCCGCTTTAATTGTCTTGGGTAGAGTTTCCCTCCCAAATGTGATAAAATTCTCTTTTAACTCTGATTCGCCTTACATCTATTACTGATGCGTGGCTAAGACCTTCCTTTATTTCCTCCAGCGTAGCATGTAATAGATCAGGACAGTAAATAACTCCCTTGCACTGATTTAACTTAGGGTGAGGCGATACCTCTACATTCAGTTGCGCTAATCTTTTAACAGTTAGCAACTTCCTTGACTGTAAATTTGACCTACATTCTACTAATAACTTTCCTTTTACTTTTTTAATACTATTGACATCACCAATTAATCCAAATAACAACTTCGAAATTAGAAAGAGACCTTTACAAAGTCTCCCTCTTTCCTTTCTAGGAGCAGAAACCGAGCCCACGAGGACTCCTTTTCCTGTTTACCTTTTACGGCAGTTTGGTCACGCTGACCACCTTCAGCGCCCATTTTAGAGGATGGGTCCTCATTTGTTAAATTTGATATACTTATATTAATCCCACGAGTGAGGGAAGAAATAAACGTTAACCGCAGCAGTTCTACCATACTGCGGTAAGGCTTAACTACGTACAACGAGAGACAGCCAGGTATCTCAAGGGCTCCGTTAGCGACTAACTACGCATAGCCATGCATCTCTTGGCACGGATCGCATAACACCTTAGATTTCGGTTTTGGTAATGAAGTTTACTCTCCAAAGACAAATATGGACAACGGACAAAAGAACGAAACTAGGACACATACTTTGCGACCAGCGTTAGCGTTACCCGGGGAGTACCACGTGGAGGTGCTGGTTCGACTTTACTCCCCGCATGTTAAATTGTTTCGAGTTTTAAACAGAACTTCTTCTATGCATGTAAAGAATTGGTGAAACAAGTCTGAAAGAGACAGACTTTAGTTAAAAAAAACAAGTTAAATCCAAAGTGAAACCTTGCACTACAAATTTAAAATAAGGTCATTACTAAAATAAACTTTTGTTGCACAAATCAGTCTTAAGTGACTAATTGAACTAATCGAAATTAGGTACTAAGTAAAAAAAAGTTCGAAAAAGGAATAGCAAGAAATTAAGTGTACTTATAACTACTGAAGTAAGTGTTCAAAATGTCTTCCGCGTTGTAGCAAACATTCATTGTTGTGTTTAGAAAATGATTCTTGACACGTTGAAGTACAACTGGCGATATGGATTCGAATGCATTATGAATGCGCATTTTCATGTAATCTTTTGTTGTCGAGATTTCTTTGTATACAATTTCTTTCACGTATCCCCATAAAAAGAAATCCAGTGGTGTAAGGTCTGGGGAGCGTGCTGGCCAGTTTATAGCGCCTCCTTGACCTATCCACCTTCCAGGAAATTGTTAGTTCAGCCATTCTTTAACGTTTCTAACAAAATGAGGTGGAGCACCATCTTGCTGGAACCGAATGTCTTAAGCAATATGCACCGGAACATGTTGAAAAAGAGCAAAAAGTTGAGTACTTAAAACCTCATAGTAAAAAGCACCATTTAAATTATTTTCAAGAAAATATGGTCCAATAAGGTATCCATCTAAAATTCCAGCCCATACGTTGAGAGACCATTTATGCTGGCTGCCTGCCTTCATCATAATATGTGAGTTGTGGTCGGATTAATAATGGAAATTATGCCTATTTACAGTTCCATTTTGGTCGAAAAACATTACTTTTTGTAAAAAATTAACCTGATCGGCAAGCTGGTCTTGTATTCAGTGGCAAAACGTTATTCTTTTTTGATAATCAGAATCCAAAAGCTCCTGGTGAAGTTTTATATGGTATAGGTGAAACTTAGTGTTTTAATTATTCTTTGAATTGAGGTACGAGAGATATCGAGATCAGTACTTAATTGACAACTACTTGTGTGAAGATTTTCAATAGCTGTCGTCAAAGTCATGAATTCATTTTCTTCATATGTCACAGGTTTGACTCTTTCATGTTTTGCGTAACTCACACTTCCAGTTCGTTCAAAACGTTCCAAAACGACTCTTCTCTTGGACATCTTAGTTTATTGGAAAATCTTTCCTTACAAACTCTGCTGGATAATCAACAATTTTTCTTACACTCACCCTGTATAAAAATCATGTGAAATAAATCACTTTTATCAACTTAACTTAACTTTATTAAATTAACCTAACTATAACTAAGAAAACTTAAAGAAAATTTACGAATTTTAAATGCCAATGAACCAAAGTGTCAGACTTTATTTCATTTATTTTGTTTTAATGTACGGCTATCCAAGGCTTACTATTCAAATTGATTTATATTTTAAACGCTTACTTTAGTACTTATAAGTACACCTAATTTTTTGCTATTCCTCTTTGAAACTTTTTTTTTACTTTGCTAACTAGTACAGTTTGAGAATCGTTTCTCAAACTGTTACGTTGATAGCAGGCTAGTGTTTATGTTTTAATTTTTCAACTTTGACAAAATTGTTTACAACACCTTTAACAATTTTAACAGATTAGATTGTATAATTTAAAATATACCATTAAAAAAACCCAAAAAAGATAAGTATTTTATTTTTTTTTTTATGATTGTGGACCTGAACAGGCTAAATTTAGCCTATCGTGCTAAAGCACTCAGGAACACTTAGGAGGATGGATAGAGGGATAATGAATTGCCAATAGATGCCTATGAACAGCTACCTTAAATTTTCTCATATCATAAGTTAGAGGAAAACTGGAACTAGGAGATCATTCCAGAGTTTAGAAGCCGTGTAGAAAAATGTGGATTGCGCCCGTTTGGTACGACAAGTGGAGATTTGTACTGCATACTGATGATGTGATTGAGCGAACCGAGTGTTTCTCGCAAAGATAGCCCGAGGTGGTATCAAAGAATATAGTTCAGCAGCACAATAGCCGTTGTAATAACGATAATACAAAGAAAGAACTGAAACTATCCTTCAATGCTCAAGGGACTGTACGTGAGCAGTTAAGGACGGGTCATTTATAAGCCTGATCGCTCTCTTTTGAATACGATCAACGATATCGAGAGCGTATTGTGGAGCACTAACCCAGAGGGGAGAATTATATTCCAGATGAGGCCGAATTTGGGCCTTAAACGTCAGAAGAGAGCTAAAGTACTGCTTAGATCTGTACAAAAAGCCTATTTTACGAGCAGTTGTTTTGGTAACTGACAGAAGATTGTCAACCCATGAGATATTTGAAGATACAGTCATACCCAACAGAGTAATAGAGTCTGAAAACTTAAGAACTGAGCCATTCATACTTACAATAGGAAATGATCGATCTTTTTTGGCGGACACAAGGCAATACTGAGTTTTGTTAGCATTAAATTTAACTAGATTATTGCTTCCCCATTCGAGAATACGTTGAATGTCTTTGTTGATTGAATTTTCCATTTTAGCTTTAATTTCTTGATTTGACATAGAAGTTGGATTTTCATTATGAGTGGACTGAGATGAACTACAGTGAAGAGTGCTATCGTCAGCAAAGCAATGGATCGGGTTAGTTGTTGAAGAAATAAGGTCATTTATGTACAGCAGAAAAGGTGTAGGCGCTATAACGGATCCCTGTTGTACGCCCGCGTTAATGCTAACTTCTTTTGAAAAAAAGCCATCAACTAGGACACGTATTCGTCTTTTATCAAGGAAACTAGAAACCCAGTTGATGAGCGTATCATTTAACCCAAACGAGGTGACTTTGGCAAGTAAACACTTATGTCAAACTTGGTCTTTGAGATATCTAAAGCGACTACAACTGTTTCACCGGACTGCTCTACTGTATTGTTCCAAACTTGGGTCACATATGAAAAAAGATCGCCTGTTGAATGACTTTATCTAAACCCATGTTGGTGGTCACTAAGGAGTTTGTTAGTTTCAAGGAACGTGAGTAATTGCTAATTAATGGCCTTTTCCTTGATTTTAGACAAAATGGAAGTAATTGCAATTGGTCGGTTGTTTGAGGGATCGGTCTTATCGCCTTTTTTGGGAATAGGTTGAACATCTGCTAACTTCATAGCGTATGAAAAAGAGTTGACTAGGGGCACATCTTTTCCAGAATCATTGAGACACGAGTTTGATGCAAACAAATCCACAAAAACATTGGCTTTGTCTACAGAATCAGCAACTGCCGATCCGTCAATAGATGTCAGGGGGGGAAATGAAGATGTTCCAAAGTTTTTACTAATGGCTTTAGCTAAAGACCGAAATTTACGACTGCCTAAAGGAGATGTAGCTAGTTCATTGCATTTTGGTTGTTGGAACAACTTTTTAGTTTTAGTGATTTCACTTTTGCAGATATTTCTAGCACCAACCTATTCTATATGACTGTCCACCGATTTACTAGATTTCCATTTAATGTAATATTTATTTTTTAAAGATATTGCATCAGCTCTAGCCTTATTGAACCAAGAGTGGGAACGTGAATGACATACGGTACTGTTTCTTGGGAATGTATAACTCCATTCCCATAAGGATGACTTCAGATACTGAAAGAGCGATCTCCGAAGAAGAGGACGACTTAAAACAATATTCACGCCATGGAAAGGTTGCAAAGAAATCCCGTAAATCACTCCATAGAACTGACTTAAAACACCACAAGGTTCTATCGGTTTTGCGAACAACAGTGGAATTAGGTACAGTAGAAATGATTTTTATTAGACAATGGTCGGAAAGACCTAAAGGCGAAAGAACGGAAATTTTATAAACAAGGAGATTTGATTTAAGAAAGAGATCTAGAAGATGTGGAGTATGGTTAGGGTTATCAGGGATTCTTGTGGGTTCAGAAATCATTTGTGTGAGATCACATGAAATAGCAAATGTTTCTGCACTATGATCAGCGGGATTTGTAGTAGATGAAAACTGAGTTATGAACATTGAAATCGCCTACAATTGAGATATCGCAAGATGGAAACTGAGACAGGAGATAGTCAACTTTCATACTAAGGTAATCGAAGAAGTCTTGAAAGTTACTCTCATTAAGAGACCTATAAATGCAACAGTAGAATTTCACAAAATTAGGACCAGAATGTTTAAACCAAATTACATCAAAATTTTTATTTTCTAAGGAAGAAACCCTCTTGCAAGCAATTCTGTCCTTGATGTAGGCACATACGCCTCCTTTGTATCGAAAGTTAGAGTGAAGGTGGTATTGAGGAAATTGCAAGTCGGGTGACTCGGAGCTTTCAGAGGAAACTTGTGTTTCAGATAGAAACAAAATATCAGGTTGTAATTGTTGAAGATGTTGGTGAATAGCATTGAGATTAGACCTGATACCGCGGATGTTGCAGCCGAATTTAAACGTAGCAAAATATATAGGGCATTTAATTAAAAAAACTATGTTTAGTATGTCACACGTTTTTGGACGACCCTGTATACTTACTAATATATTCCGATTGTGCATCTCTAAAAACTGTTTTGTAAAGAAAGTTTTTCTCGATCTCTTATACTTTTTAAGTTATTTGCCATCCACACACTAATGAGCCACCCTGTAGAAAGTGATTTAACTGAAAGTTTAAATTATGATAAACTCATTACAGACTTGGCTGTTTTATTTTTTTGAAATGTTTATTATAAATAATAAATTATCTTGCGCTATAATCTATACCCTTGCGTTTAGCGTAAAAATTAGATTCCTAGTTATGACATTGACGTATAGTAGGTACTAGTTTATAATCATATATACTCTAATTAAAAGGTGTGTATAATTTGATGCGTAAAGCGGAAAACACCTAAATCCGGCACTGTATTAGCTTACTTTTAATATTAAAATCAATATTCAAATAACATTTAGAATTCTTCTCACGGTTCACGTTACTTTTACTACTTGGATAAACTAATTTCAGCATTCTCTATTAAAAACAATAAATTGAAAATGTTTAAAATGGAATTTTCCTTAACATAATAGCATGAACATCAATTTGCATAATTTTGTGAAGTTGATGCATGTCAAAAATGCGAGAAACGAAGATAGATTTGTGTATTTTTTGTAAAATAGAAAAAATAAAGCAAAAGCACCTCGTCTTATACCTATTTATAACAAAGAGCGAATAAATGTATCTATTTCCGTTAACAATACTATCAAATAAATATATTTACTTCTTATTTATGGACAAAAAGCAGCTCGTTCATTATATAAAGCTGACGTAATATTTTTCAGAAGTTATCTTTCGAAAATATATATTTCTCTGACTGAAACAAAACGTGGCGGTCTTAATCTGGACTAATAGATTAAGCTTTTTCTGATGTTCCTTTTTCTGCTAGATTTAAACAAGGAAAAATTACTAAATGACGCTTGAAATAAAATCTATTCACTTTATGCACGTACAATTGTATTGTATTAAATTTATGATCACGTATATATCTTTCCAGAGATGTCATTGTTCACATTATAATGCTAATTTTCTAATTACATTATAAAACAATTACAGTATCGTAAATTTTGCGTAATTGTATTCAAACAAATTGTAAAGTAGGTATATACATTTTGACATAAAGCTCGTATAATATATGCAAAAAGTTGGTTTAAAATCGTTTATCATCTTTTTATTGCTATTTGCCATAAAATGTTTGTTATTGCTTTCGTTATTTATGTATTCAAAACGCCTAATTGTTTTCGTACAATCACTAACATACTTTAAAAATTTTTTAATCGTTACATTTGTTGGTGAAAATTCACTCAAATTAATGCTTACTTACTCGCTATTCTACGTTGTTTTAAATAACTAATTATTACGTACTACTAGTACTTAATCTTAATATCCAAAAAAAAAACAACCACGTCACATAAAAAATGGTTAACTCAACGTCCTGAGACCGCAGAGCACTCGGATGGCGTGGGTGTTTTGAAGTGTGGATAAAAATAAAGAAGATGGTTAGGTTAGTCAGAAAACAATAACAAAACGGTAGACAGACCGATAGGGAGAACAGACAAGAAACAGGCGCCACAAGCTTTAAAGAAAGAAAAGATAAGTGATTATTTCTTGAAAGAGAGGCGCTGTAAAGCTTGAAACAGGGAGCAACAGGAATAGCAATTAAACCACAATTCCCTCAACAAGCGTAAATTTATTTCTAAATTCCTAACAAAGACTGCTATATGCAGAAGTTTAATTTAGGTATACAGGGTGTCCCAAAATTGCTGGGACACAGAGCTACCACGTGTAGTAGAGGTAGGGTGACCATACGTACTTATTTTAGTAGGACAGTGTCCTAAGGTCCTTAATAGAAGCATGAAGTACACTAAAATGTACTTTCTTTTTCTTGAAGATGCAAATATCGCAAATAGGTATACCAAAATATTTATTTTTTATTTAAAAAGAATGCTTATCGGTGATTCACTGATCATGATGCAATAACGACGTTAAGAAGTTGTTGAGAATGTTCGCGTAGTTTGTTTCCCGAACGTTCCAGTCCGCCCTCGATTATCCTAGACGCACAGCCCAGAATGCTCCGCGACTGGAACGTGCGAGAATCAAGCGAAGTTTAGCGAGCCGCATATAAATAGCGACAGCGCTCGGACTAAGACTAAACAAGTTCAATTCTAACATATTATTTGTTAATTGTTTTCGTTGAATGCAGTCTGGTTTTCTGTGCTGGTTTCGCTTACTAAAAAGCAACGTCGTTTGATTTCAGCTACCTACTTGTGCATTATTTGCGTAAACATGGCACCGCCTCAAAGAAAGTGTCATTTAATTTGGAGTTACAGAAAGAATATCCGTTTATGAAAATAAAAATAAATTGAGTCCGCATATTGTGTACTGTGAAATTTGTAGAAGTGATGTTGATACTTCCAACAGTGTTCGCCGCAATATTAAGGCTCATCTAACCAAGAAAAAGCATACATTAGCTGCAAATACGAAGTCTAAAAGAGCTACACTAAACACTTTTTCAAAAGTGAAAACTTCAGCTCTGAAAATATGTTAATTGCAGCCAAGGAAGGTACTTTCACGTATCATACGATCAAGCATCAGCAGAGTTTTAGATCTTTGGATTGCACATCAAAGCTAATAGCGAACATGTTTGAGCCCAAATTTATGGCAGCTCGAACCAAAACTGAAGCCATTGTAAAAAATGTTTTGCTAAAGAATCCCAGTTGCGATTGGAACTTGATCTACACAAAGCACATTTTGTTAGCATCATGATCGATTCGTCCAACCACAAAGAAATTAAAATAGTACCTTTGTTGGTGAGATACTTTAATTGTGAAAAAGGTATTCAAGTGAAATTACTTCAGTTGCAAGACTTACCTGGTGAAACATCAGAACAGTTAAATATGAAAATGTAAACTTTCACCATTAACACTCATAATAAAATACTTATCTTTTTGGGATTTTTAATGGTGTACTTTAAATTATACAATCTAAACGTTTCGATAACACTTACAGTTATCTTCGTCAGTAGTAATGTTTGTTAAAAATTGTTAAAGATGTAGTAAACAATTTTGTCAAATTTGAAAAATTCAAACATAAACATAAGCCTGCTATTAATATAACAGTTTGAGAAACGTATAACCAACTATAAAATTGTAGTAAAGAATAACTGGTCATTAAAATTAAATATTGTTAAACTGCCTCAAAGATGACAAACCAGAACACTCTCTACGACGAAAGCTAACAATGAAATTTGCCAGCCAAAAACATTTAACAAAATTTAATCGAGTTATGAGTAAGTGTAAAGTTGTGAAAAACTTCAATTTTAAAATGATAGAAGCATTCACAAATCCAAACATTATATCAAATAAAATAACCCAGTTAAATCTAACAAAGAGATATCTTTATCAATAATTGGAAGTGTTATTAAAATGAAAAGCACAATGCAGAACGTTCTTTGTAATTTTTAATTTCAATTTAATCTCAACTACTTATGTTAAATTATAGTGCTGTGAAATTTAACATATAATTGGTAAACATTTGCTTCAAGGTCTAGGAAAACACAGCAAAAACCTAGACATACCAAAAGTTGAAAACAATTTAAAATCAAGGCGTATCATTATGCTCTTTTTAATTATAAGATGCCAAAACCTATTTAAACGGAGATTTTCTTCTTGCCTATTAAAATTATTCGGGTGTTTATATATTTCAATAGCTTCACGTTGCAAACGAACATAATAATTTTTTGTTTTGACAATATTTCCATATTGTCAAACTGAATGTCATGATTTAGATTATTCAGGGCATGGTCAGCCACAGCAGACCTCTCTGGTTGACCCAATCTACAAAATCTCATATGTTCTTTGCGTCTTGTATCAAAGCTACGTTTTGTGGTCCCGATGTATACTTTTCCACATGAACAAGATAACTTATACACTCCGGAAGATGATAAAGGGTTTGACACATCTTTAGGTGATCTTAAATGTTCTTTAATTTTTCTTGTAGGTTTAAAAATAGTCCTAATGCCATATTTGGAAATATTGTCAAGACAAACCCATTATTATGTTCGTTTGCAACGTGAAGCTATTGAAATACATAAACACCCGAATAATTTTAATAGATAAGAAGAAAATCTCCGTTTAAATAGGTTTTGGCATCTTATAATTAAAAGAGGATAATGATACGCCTTGATTTTAATTTGTTTTCAACTTTTGGTATGTCTAGGTTTTTGCTGTGTTTTTCCTAGACCTTGAAGCAAATGCTTTACCAATTATATGTTAAATTTCCACAGCACTATAATTTAACATAAGTAGTTGAGATTAAATTGAAATTAAAAATTACAAAGAACGTTCTGCATTGTGCTTTTCATTGTTAATAACATTTCCAATTATTGATAAAGATATCTCTTTGTTAGATTTAACTGGGTTATTTTATTTGATGTAATGTTTGGATTTGTGAATGCTTCTATCATTTTAAAATTGAAGTTTTCACAACTTTACAGTTGTTCATAACTCGATTAAATTTTGTTAAATGTTTTTGGCTGGCAAATTTCATTGTTAGCTTTCGTCGTAGAGAGTGTTCTGGTTTGTCATCTTTGAGGAAGTTTAACAATATTTAATTTTAATGACCCAGTTATTCTTTACTACAATTTTATAGTTAGCTTATACTTTTCTCAAACTGTTATATTAATAGCAGGCTTATGTTTATGTTTGAATTTTTCAAATTTGACAAAATTGTTTACTACATCTTTAACAATTTTAACAAACATTACTACTGACGAAGATAACTGTAAGTGTTATCGAAACGTTTAGATTGTATAATTTAAAGTACACCATTAAAAATCCCAAAAGATAAGAACAGTTAAATAGTTATGTGTTTAATACTTTGAAAACCCACAATTTAGTGGACAAGTGTATTGGATTAGCTCCTGATAATACCAATACAAATTTTGCCGGAATGAAAAGAAAGGGAGTGAACAACCTATTTGCAAAATTGAATGCTTCTCGTGGCAAACCTCTGGTTGGCATTGGTTGTGTTGCACACATTTTGAACAATTGCGTACAAAATGCTACGGACGTCTTACCAATTGACGTTGAGGTTATTGTTGTTAAGTTATTTAAGCATTTCTATATTTATACAGTGAGAGTAAATCAACTTAAACAATTCTGCGACTTTGTTAATGTTGAATACAAAAGATGTTATCATTTTCTAAAACAAGATTTTTAAGTCTGATGCCCGCAATTGAACGAATTCTACAAATGTACGAACCGTTGAAAGCATACTTTTGTCTATTGAAAATTGTCCAATGATTTTGAAGCAATTTTTGAGTGTCGCACCAGCGAAATTTGGATGTGGTTTGTACACAACATTGCTTCTATGTTTCACAAAGTCATATTAAAGGTAGAGGGTGACAAAATATGCGCAACAGAGGCCGCTCTAGAGTATTTCGATCTTCAAAATAAGCTTGAAAATCGTTTGAATGAATTATTTTGCCGCTTAAAGTAAGAGAATCCCTTTTACAACTTGACAATTGGGAAGGTAGTTTAAACTATCGAGATGACTTCATCTCACAGGTTAGATTATTTTATTCAAATTGTGTGAGTTACTTGAAGAATTGGAGTACAAATTTAAATGAATTAAGGCTCTTTGAATGGATAAATTTGAGAAACCAAGTTTCATGGAATCAAATTTTGTGTTCATGTGCTGCTTTTAAAGACTACTTGGGTTCGACACTGAATGAGGACGAACTCTTCGATGAAGTTAGTCTATTACAAGCTAAACTGTCAGAAGATAAAATTGCCGAGTGGAACTCGAAAAATATAGCTACCGAAGATCGATGGGTTGAAGTATTTAAATGGAATCAAGGGTCTGGATCAAGTGAAGATTTCAAAAATTGTGAGATTTTATGTCAGTTTATTTTTTGTCTTCCTGGAACAAGTGCGTCAATTGAGCGACTATTCTCTAATATTAATAACTACTGGAGTGCAGAAAAATCGCAAATGAAAATATCGACACTAGAAGCTGTGATGCAAGTGTACACAAACTTCGATGAGACTTGCAGTGAAATGTTCCAGTTTTGAAGACCAGAAAGCAAATTTTGGAATCTATCCTAAGCTCTCAAAAATACGATTGGCACAAAGGTGACCCCACTGATGGCGTTGCAGGCACGTCAAAATAATTAATAACATTACACATTTCTGCCAGAGTATTTTATGTGTTTGTATTTTTTCTAATATAGGAATATAGGTACATATATTATGTATATGCATGTGTCATTAAAAATTATTTTATTTTTTATTCTCATTTTGATGCTTGGCTATGTCACTCTACATTTAGTTCTTTGATTTGTCCGTTTTTATCTATTCCTAATACAACTTTTTGTTACTTTTTATTTCTGTACTTATTTTTCTGAAAATAAATATGGTCACCCAAAGTAGAGGTCAAAATAAGACGATTGGACCCAATTTATTTATATACCAAAATGTACCGTTTGCCCGTGAGAAGAGTTCAAAGTTTACATAAAAAAACACATTTTTGTACGCTGTTCAGAAATGAGTGAAACAAATTGAATGAAATTTGACAAAAGTGCATTTTAGAGGATTACTCTCCTTTCGGTAATCAAAGAAACCCAAAAGAAATTGTAGAAGGGTTAAAACCACCCTCATCTCCTGATATTTTTTACAAAACTTTCTTAGGGGTGGTAATACGGTTCTGAATAGTTTCGAAGGAAAAAAATGTTTTCTTAAATACTGCTAACAGATATTCTTAGTACAAGTTTAATAAAATTGTAATACAAAATTTAGTTGGCAGTGGAAACAAAAACAACACAAGTCGTGATTTTGACAGGAAACAAATTCATAATCATTCCAGTTTGTTGTTGACTGTAAATGTTCCGATAATTTCTTCAATTTTGTTATTATCGCGAGTACCATTACTAATTATTTAATTGTCGTTGTTACTTTAACTGCTATTAAATGTGGACTTCTCTTTTAATGAGCAGACCGACATGATCTTAGTTCTTGGATTCTGCCAAGGTAACTATCGCAGAAGTGCCCGCGTATATCAAGAGAGGTATCCGAACCGGAGAATTCCGAATCATAAAACTTTTGCACGAATCGAGAGACATCTTCGAAAAATAGGGAAGTTGAAACAAGTCAGAACTAACACTGGAAGACCTAATGCGGAACAAGCTGTTCTTGAAATAATCGATGACAATCCTGAGACCAGTACCAGATCTGTGCAACGACAGTAGAAGAGAGGCACCATCTCCTCCACTTTTTTACGACACAAGCCCCACCCACTGGAGCACCTTCCCCACTACTTTTACTCTCCCACGTGTGAGACCGTGTTTTTCACCCCTATTATTGGCGGCTTCTTTTCGGAGGCCTTTTTCAACCCTTGATAGAATTTTCAACCCTAATTACGGCCTTTTTGTTTTTACTCGCCCACGTGTAGGATGCGTTTTTTCACCCCTATTTCTGACATCTTCTTTTCGGAGGCCTTTTTTCAACCCTTGATGGAATTTTCAACCCTTTTTGTTTGTATTAAGAGTCTTTTTGCTGGTCGTTTTTGTCTACCCTTTTTGTACTTGCTCACGTGAGGAGCACATTTGGACCTTGGGATGGGTCTTGGACTTGGGGTTGGGGCAGGCTTCTTTTCGGGGCCTTTTGCAACCCTTGGTCGGGGTTTAGCCCTTAATTAAGATCCTTTTGGTTGTATTAAGAGCCTTTTCGACAGTTCAGCCTGGAGGTTAAAGAATTATGCGTATTCTTTTAATTCCTATCTACAGATTGTAACCTTACGAAATTTTATCTATACATTAGGGTTGTATTCTAATAAGGGGCACTAATGCTAACGTGTCAGATAGGTGTAGCCCCTCGCCCCATAGCCGTGGCTCCTTGGTGTACATGAGCTCTAACCTAATTTTGTGAGACAAGTGTAGGCCTTCGCCCCTGTCGCTGTCTTTTTGATATAATTGTATGTGAGTCCTAACCTAATTTTACAAGACAAGTGTAGGTCTTCGCGCCCTGTCGTGGCCTCCTGGTTGGAAATGATATTTGTTTTTGGAGCTTATGACTGGTAATTTGTAGTTGTATTCTAATAAGGAGGCGTAATGCTATCTTGTAAGACAGATATAGGACTTCGCAACTTACTGTTGGGCTTCGCCCCGTGACCCCTTGACGTAAAATTTGAATTTGTATTCTAATAAGGAGGCCCTATTTCTATGTTGTAAGACAGGTGTATGAACTTGTGTTAGGGTTTGATCTTGCGTGGGGAATTTGAATGACAGTAAGATTTAATTATACAACACTTATTTTTTATTGCAAATATCATAATTAAAAAATCCTCAGTGAGTTATAAAAAAAATTAATTTGAAATTGTATTCTAATAGGAGGTCTGACACTAACCTATAAGAGAGATGTAGGGTATCGCAACTCGCTCTCGAACCTTCACCCCTCACCCCCAAGGCTGAATTTGTATGTTTTCTGTTAACAGTATAAAACCTCAATAAAAAGCTAAAAGATTTTTTAAATAATGATTTATTTATTTATCTATGCCAGTATTTTAAGAATACCTCTTATGTAGCAGTATCAACAGCAGAATCCTCCTTATTTGATAGAAATTCTGTTAGAACCTCCTTCTCACTGGGCTTCTCGATGGCTGTAAAAGATAAAGGGTTTATTAATAATAATTTATTATAAGTAATGCTATTTTAAGATTACATCTCTTTTAGCATCAGTATCTGTCTTACCTGATTGATCTTCTGACATTGTCTCCCTTTCACTACCAACAATAACGAGGTTACCGCTCTCACTCGCATTTTCTTTATCGTCATTCTTCACAGCTGCATCATGTTCAGGTATTGTTATGCAATAGTAATTTATCATTAAATCTTCGACATCTAGAATGTCAAGTATTGTATATTCATAGCAGGGCGAATTCATTGTTGACGCTGACGGTACCGAAATTAGAACGTTACTAATGTAAAAACGATAATGTAATAAGGGGCCTAATGCTAAATTGTAAGACAGGTATAGGAACTTGTGTTACAGGATTCACCTCTTGTCTTGGTCCTCGTGATAGTAAATTTGATTTTGTTTGTGGTGCCATCTAGTAGTGTATTTCTAGGAATGTTTTCTGTAGTAAAGGTTGAGTCACCTAGCTGTATATTTTTGAACTTGCTCTCTGCTCCTGTTATACTCCGCTTATTATGGTTTTAATTATGAGTTCTTGAAAAATCGTATTAAAAGGTAGATAAATAAAAGCGACATTCTTTGCTTTTTGATGTTTACTATCGCCGTAAGCAGGTTAATCGATTAGTTAATTACACGTTTTATTTTTAAAGAAATTTAATTTAAACTATGTATAAATAAATTTTCATATAGGCAAAAGGTCACAATCTATTAGTGTTTTTTAAAAGAAATTATGTTACCCATTCGATATTGGTAATCAATTTTTTAGACTATTAAATTTAACGGGATTATATAATTACACAGCAATTAGCTAAAGGTAAACATGAACTGTGGTTTCTAACTACATATTGTTGTTGTGGAATTTAAAACATGTAATTATTACTTTCCAAATTTTTTAATGTAGGTTTTTTAAAAAAAACAATTTGCGTGTGTATGTATGTATGGACAACATATAATATTTTGTTCTAACCGCTTTGTTATTAGTTACTTTAAGGGAAAGGTAAATACGAGTTGCAGTAAGTGTAATAAAGATGATTAGGTTGTTTGTATATTTACACTCTAAGAATTAATTATGGGGAAATCAATAGCTAGTTTTAGATCAACTATTCATAAACGTAAAACAGAATATGATTTAGTTTGATTAGACGAGTAACACAAAGAAGTGACTATCACGCGTGAATCAGTCCCACAAAAATGTTCTTTCAATGCGGAGCTTTTAACCTTTATTTATTTACTTGTACAGATTTTTAATTACAGCTACAAAACACATCTAATCTATACGTAACAACAAGTTTCTTTAAAAATATTAGGGTGTACAATATACAACAATTTAACGATCGGGTGGATATTAAACATATTTCAATGCATTCAATGCAGGTAAAACAATCAGTTTTAATATTCATTTAGAAAACAGTATTGTAATAACTGTTACGCAATTAACTTAATAAAAATTTTTGTTTCATTAGAGAATAATCTGAATGTCAGTAATTTTTTTTATAACTCACTAAGGATTTTTTAATTATCATATTTGCAATAAAAAATAAGTGTTATGTAATTAAATTTTACTGTCATTCAAATTATGATATTTGCAATAAAAAATAAGTGTTCTATAATTAAATTTTACTGTCATTCAAATTCCCCACGCAAGATCAAACCTTAACACAAGTTCATACACCTGTCTTAACGATAGCAATAGGGCCTCCTGATTAGAATACATATTCAAATTTTACGTCAAGGGGTCACGGGGCGAAGCCCAACAGTAAGTTGCGAAGTCCTATATCTGTCTTACAAGATAGCATTACGCCTCCTTATTAGAATACAACTACAAATTACCAGTCATAACCTACAAAAACAAATACCATTTCCAACCTGCGGTCCAAGACAGGGGGCCAAGACCTACACTTCTCTTATAAAATTAGGTTAGGGCTCACATACAATCACACCAAAAAGACCGCGACAGAGGCGAAGGCCTACACTTTCTTATAAATTAGGTTGGGACTCACCTACAATTACTCCAATGGGGCCGCGACAGGGGGGTGGGACCTACACTTATCTTATAAAATTAGGTTAGGGCTCACATACAATTACACCAAAAGACCGCGACAGGGGCGAAGGCCTACACTTGTCTTATAAAATTAGGTTAGAGCTCATATACACCAAGGATCCACGGCAATGGGGCGAGGGCCTACACCTGTCTTACAAGTTAGCATTAGGGCCCCTTATTAGAATAAAACCCCAATGTATAAATAAAATTTCGTAAGGTTACAATCTATAGATAGGAATTAAAAGAATACGCACAATTGTCTAACCTCCAGGCTGAACTGCCGAAAATGCTCTTAATACAACCATCAGGATCCTAATTAAGGGCTAAACCTAAAGGGTTGCAAAAGGCCCCTGAAAAGAAGCCAACATCCTGCCCCAACCCCAAGTCCAAGACCGATCCCAAGGCCTAAATGTGCCCCTCACGTGAGCAAGTACAAAAAGAGCCGACAAAAACGCTCTTAATACAACCAAAAAGGGTTAAAAATTCGATCAAGGGTTGAAAAAAGACCCCTGAAAAGAATCCGTTAGAAATAAGGGTGAAAGAACGCATCCTACACGTGGGCGAGTAAAAACAAAAAGGCCGCAATTAGGGTTGAAAATTCTATCAATGGTTGAAAAAGGTCACCGAAAAGAAGCCGCCAATAACAGGGGTAAAAAACACGGTCTCACACGTGGGCGAGTAAAAATAGTAGAGAAGGAGCCCTTGTGCGCGGGGCTTGTGACGTAAAAAAAGTGAAGGGGATGGTGCCTCTCTTCTACTAACGACAAACAGGAATTCCAAAAAGCACTGTAAATCGGATCTGCAGAAAACAATTAATTCATCCATTTCACATACAGCCAGTGCAAGAGTTATTATCACTTGACCACGGATCACGTCTAAATTTTTCACAAATTGTTCGGGAGCGCAGAATACTTGGCAACTGATTTCACACTAACATCCTGTTTACTTGTTAGTCTTGTTTTACACGTCGTGGCATGGCGAACCTGCACAATGAGCATATTTATGCTGACTAAAGCCCACATGGTATTAAAGCTAGACACTATCAACGATAATTTAAAATTAATACTTGAATTGGATTTATCGGCAATTTTTTGGTTGGGCCTATCCGATTGCCAGATCGTCTAAATGGTGCCAGTTACCTTCGCTTCCTTCAAGAAATTTTGCCAGATTTATCAGACGACTTGCCCCTTAATCTTCATGCACGACGGTGCACCATGTCATTTTTCACGTACAGTAAGAGAATATCTAAACGAACAATTTCCTGGTAGATCGATTGGTAGGGGCAAGAAGCACCTATTCAATGGCCTCCGCGGTCTCTAGATTTAAATCCGTGCGACTTCTTTATCTGGGGAGCTTTAAAAACAAAGATGTACGAGATTCAAATTAATACTTTCGAACAGCTATTTTAAGAAGGGTGCATTTACAATTTTTTACGTCGAAATGTTTGTATTGATGAAGGTGGCCGTCATATTGAACTTTTATTATAGAAAACCGTTTTGCCTTTGTTTCCACCGCCAACTAAATTTTGTATTACAATTTTATTAAACTTGTACTAGGAATATCTGTTAGCATATTTAATAAAACAGTTTATTCCTTCGAAACTATGCGGAATGCGAAATTTTTACAATAGTAACAAAATGAAGATAATTAATCAGGGGATGAGGGTGGTTTTAACCCTTCTACAATTTCTTTTGGGTTCCTCTAAAATGCACTTTAATCAAATTTGTTTCACTCATTTCTGAACAGAGTGTACAAAAAAAATTCTTCTCACGGACAAACGGTACATTTTAGTATATAAATAAATTAGGTCCAGTCGACTTATTTTGACCTCTACTACACGTGGTAGCTCTGTGCCCCAGTAATTTTGGGACACCCTGTATATGAATAATAAATAAAACAATATGTACGTTTGCTTATAGTGCATGCGTATCAAGACATGCAATTTTTCCCCGTAACACTACTAAATATAATGCGTGCGTGAGTGCGTGCGTGCGTGTGGGTGCGTGCGTGTGTGGGTGCGTGCGTGTGCGTGTGCGTGTGCGTGTCGTGTGCGTGTGCGTGTCGTGTCGTGTGCGTGTGCGTGTCGTGTGCGTGTCGTGTGCGTGTGCGTGTGCGTGTGCGCGCGTGCGCGCGTGGCGTCCGTGCGTGCGCGCGTGCGGGCGTGCGGGCGTGCGTGCGGCGTGCTGGCGTACGGGCGTGCGGGCGTGCGTGCGTGCGGGCGTGCGGGCGTGCGGGCGTGCGGCGTGCGGGCGGCGGTGCGGGCGTGCGCGTGCGGGCGTTCGGGCGTGCGGGCGTGCGGGCTGCGGGCGTTCGGGCGTGCGGGCGTGCGGGCGTGCGGGCGTGCGTGCGGGCGTGCGGGCGTGCGGGCGTGCGGGCGGGCGGGCGTACGGGCGTGCGGGCGTGCGGGCGTGCGGGCGTGCGGGCGTTCGGGCGTGCGTGCGGGCGTGCGGGCGTGCGGGCGTGCGGGCGTTCGGGCGTGCGGGCGTGCGGGCGTGCGGGCTGAGGGCGCGCGGGCGTGCGTGCGTGCGTGCGTGGGTGCGTGCGTGCGTACGTGCGTGCGTGCGTTCGTGTGCACGCGCGCGTGCGCGTGTGCGTGCGTTTGCGTGTGCGTGTTCGTGTGCGTATGCGTGTGCGTGTGCGTGTGCGTGTGCGTGTGCGTGTGCGTGTGCGTGTGCGTGTGCGTGTGCGTGTGCGTGTGCGTGTGCGTGTGCGTGTGTGTGTATGGATGAATGTTAATATCCACGATAACTACGTAACTACGAAAATACCTACGTACTTAAAATTTTGTATCTGAACTTCTTGTTTTTATTTGGCTTAGAGCTGATTAGATTTTGGAAGAAATCCAGCGACAGAGAGGAGTGGTTTGTTAGGGTCAGTTTTTTATTTTTATCAAATATTCTAAAACAGCTGCATATTTCAAAGATATAAAAATACCCAAACAAAGACCTTAAACGTATCGAATAATTATGTTCTATGCAATTTTTTAATACGACACATAATTTAGCGGTAAATAAGTTCCTAAAGTACAATTTAAGGTTAGTTCAATTTTTTTCAATATCTGATTTAGAAAAAATGCAGACATATTTTTAAAAGAAATTTAATTTTACGTAACTTTTCTTTATAAAGTTTCTTAATATAATGCAAGTTAAGTTTAAAAAATAATTAAATATGGATGAAAATGGTTATAACGTATATTGATATTTTATAGAAGCGGGTGGCTTTGAATTTTTTTAATTTAGTTAATACGTATTATTTATGTCCATCTGGAATGAAGTTTTAAACGTTATTCTGACATAGATTACTGTGTTTGTTTTTACTTTGTTATCTGTTTTCGTTATGAACGTATAAAAGAGGTTGCATAGTTATGCTAAAATAAATTATTATTAAAATTTTTTCATTTCTTTAATTTTTAAGTCTCTACTAATCTCTGTCTGTCCAAAAGTTTTAAACGTCTGTGTGACATAGATTATGGTTTTTGCTTTTAAAATGTTGTATATTTACGTGATGAGCTTATTATAAAAGTATATAAAGATATGATTAAGAATTATTATTAATTTTATTAGATACATAAATAAAAAGGTTACCTCACGTAGGATTTGAACCTACGACCTGTACTTTTTATTTATGTATTTAATAAAATTAATAATAACTTTTAATTACATATTTACCTTTGAACTTATTCGTTCATAACAAAACTTATAATAAATAAAATATATAAAGAAAAAAATGTTATTAAAATTATTTCATTTTTTTTAATTTCCATTGTGTAGGTTGGATGGTCGTGTGGTGTTCCACGCCAGATATTTATGAAAATCTGAAATGTGATTTCAATTTATAAAGATAAAACTCACTAACTTTCATTGTTATCACATTTCTGTTCATGTAAATGAACTTTAATAATTACTCAACAAATTCCTTTTTCCTTTTATCGGGACGCTCCAGCTAGCTTAACAATACGATAAATGGTTATTGTTGTCATTCATCAAAATTATGATTCTTATTCTGTTAGTATTTTCTTAATATTAACATGCAAAAACAATCTTTTGCAAATGATCAACGAAATATATTTTCGTTCAGCATTTGTACCTAAACATAAATTTAAAAATAAATAAAACACACCAATTTTTGTTTATTTATACTATCAAAAGGTTTTTACTTGTTACCACTTCGTTCGAACTGGTGACGTAATGCTTGCGTTGCTTGAACCGGTGAAGAGGCGTCAACTAGGTTATAGAGTGCTGGCGCCTTGCTCTCTTTGTTTTTTTCAATACCTTCTTAGTATCTTTGTTGGGGATGAATACAATTCTAGTTTTCTTTCATTATTTAATGATTTTAGGAAATAAGCGAGCTACGAAACGAAAGGCCATTCTTTTAATCATCAGTGTTTTTGTTTATTATATTTTCTATATCGATCTATTAACTTGGTCGATTATCTTATTGCCCATTTATCACTCGCTGTCAAAACATCAACTTAAAACACTTCAAGACGCACTTATAACGCTATTGCAAATTTTTACGCAATCTTTTTATTATCGCCAACTTGACAACATTTACACTTTTAATTCTTTTTAGCTTTTCTTCGCATTAGTGAGGAAAATATCACTTATATTTCATCATCACTACATCAACTGAATTTTCGTTATAATTTCATAATTTAGATTGCAGCACAACTTAAGCTGCAGTTATCGCTTTTCAATCGTTTGGTAACTTTCAATTCAACCAACTTTGATCGCTTACTTAGCGCGACTCCTTCTTATCGCTTACTTCATGCAACCGACTAACAAATACACATCATTATAACAGCGTTTCTACTTGCACCCTTTTACAAAACAGTCATATCCGCAAATTACCGCGTATATGTAAAACCTTTCCAATTTAGTATGTAAGTATTCGTCGAAACAAGCTCAAGCTTTTTGTTTTAATATCAATTATATTCAAATACAAATAACCAATAACCACTTAATGTCATATAACGGCGCGAAATTCAAATTTCTAATGCCTCCATTACACTGATGAAGTAAGATTAGATACCAATGATCTGAATACTTTTTTCCTTAATGCAAGAAAATGTATACTTAAAAGCTAACACATAATATAATTAATATGACACAGACACCCGGTATATATACACACAATTTATGCTTTGAGTTATTGCTCCTGCGCACGATAGCGTAAACAGTAGCTCTTGAGATGAAAATTAATAATAACTTTTAATTACATATTTACCTTTGAACTTATTCGTTCATAACAAAACTTATAATAAATAAAATATATAAAGAAAAAAATGTTATTAAAATTATTTCATTTTTTTTAATTTCCATTTTGTAGGTTGGATGGTCGTGTGGTGTTCCACGCCAGATATTTATGAAAATCTGAAATGATTCAACGTTAACTAAGTGATTTTAATTTATAAAGATAAAACTCACTAACCAAACTTTATTTTCATTGTTATCACATTTCTGTTCATGTAAATTAACTTTAATAATTACTCAACAAATTCCTTTTTCCTTTTATCGGGACGCTCCAGCTCGCTTAACAATACGATAAATGGTTATTGTTGTCATTCATCAAAATTATTATTCTTATTCTATGTTAGTATTTTCTTAATATTAACATGCAAAAACAACCTTTTGCAAATGATCAACGAAATATATTTTCGTTCAGCATTTGTACCTAAACATAAATTTAAAAATAAATAAAACACACCAATTTTTGTTTATTTATACTATCAAAAGGTTTTTACTTGTTATCACTTCGTTCGAACTGGTGACGTAATGCTTGCGTTGCTTGAACCGGTGAAGAGGCGTCAACTAGGTTATAGACTGCTGGCGCCTTGCTCTCTTTGTTTTTTTCAATACCTTCTTAGTATCTTTGTTGGGGATGAATACGATTCTAATTTTCTTTCATTATTTGATGATTTTAGGAAATAAGCGAGCTACGAAACGAAAGGCCATTCTTTTAATCATCAGTGTTTTTGTTTATTATATTTTCTATATCGATCTATTAACTTGGTCGATTATCTTATTGCCCATTTATCACTCGCTGTCAAAACATCAACTTAGAACACTTCAAGACGCACTTATTACGCTATTGCAAATTTTTACGCAATCTTTTTATTATCGCCAACTTTTAACAACAACAACATTTACACTTTTAATTCTTTTTAGCTTTTCTTCGCATTAGTGAGGAAAATATCACTTATATTTCATCATCACTTCATCAGCTGAATTTTCGTTATAATTTCATAATTTAGATTGCAGCATAACTTAAGCTGCAGTTATCGCTTTTCAACCGTTTGGTAACTTTCAATTCAACCAACTCTGATCGCTTACTTAGCGCGACTCCTTCTTATCGCTTACTTCATGCGACTGACTAACAAATACACATCATTATAACAGCGTTTCTACTTGCACCCTTTTACAAAACAGTCATATCCGCAAATTACCGCGTATATGTAAAACCTTTCCAATTTAGTATGTAAGTATTCGTCGAAACAAGCTCAAGCTTTTTGTTTTTTTTTTATCAATTATATTCAAATACAAATAACCAATAACCACTTAATGTCATATAACGGCGCGAAATTCGAATTTCTAATGCCTCCATTACACTGATGAAGTAAGATTAGATACCAATGATCTGAACACTTTTTTCCTTAATGCAAGAAAATGTATACTTAAAAGCTAACACATCATATAATTAATATGACACAGACACCCGGTATATATACACAAAATTTATGCTTTAAGTTATTGCTCCTGCGCACGATAGCGTAAACAGTAGCTCTTGAGATAGTATCAAATATGGAAGCTAAATTCTAACACATCACTGTGTTTTATTTAAAAGTTAAACAGTAATTACTTCAAATTTGATTAAGTATGTGCACAAATTATTTACTAATGGATTGATCCAGTTATAACAATTCTACATTAGTGAAGTTTTTATAAAAGTTAAAGGTTTTCGGATAGTAATAATTTATAATATGGTTAATTTAAATGCACTTAATCTTACTTACTAGTGATCATTTACGATCATTCCCAATTAAAGGCACATCGTAGCAACCCAAAAGCGAGACGAAAGGTACATAACGTATAATCTTAATAGCAACCAGTACACGAACTAAGAAAACGCAAAACCGAAAAACCCAAAAAGAGAAAGCTAGAAAAAGGTAAGGGATATAATATCAGATTATGCATCTAACGTTGCTTTACCTCTGTAGGTCGAAGACAAGATATATTGTAATAATTTACCGCGCACTGATTAAAGGTAGTTCCTTCAATTTACATATCGTAGTATAAGTCTAAGAAAGAAAGATTCTAATTATAACGAGCTTGTAGAAAATCGACCAACTCAGCATGTGGGTGTATAACATATTTTTTATATCCGCAATCAATAGCGATTCTATTACGCCATCAAATGAAGAAATAATTTTCGAAGTAAAACTTCTCCTCTAGAAATGGTGATTTACACCGAAAAAACAGAAATCAGAGAAATTTTCTAAAATATAATTTTACACCACAACAAAATGGCCGTGTTAAAAGAACCACACCTTCGGAAAAAGGTATTCAATAGAATTGTCCATTTAATCCCTTATAATAAATGGTAATGGCAGTAGATACAGAAAAGTTGAATCGTTAAAGTAGAGAAATAATTAACTAGTAAACTTAAGTAAATAACAACCCTAACGATTCAGGCTACAGATAAATTTTGTTTTTGCCGAACAGTAATAATCAGAGAAAATTTATAGAATCGATCAGAAAGTACTCATTTTTATGAAAGTTGTACGTGAAAACGTCGCATACAAGATTACTCTGGGTTATATAGTAATTTTTAGGAATAGAAAAATTGTTGGGGAATCTGGATTGTTGTATTTTGATACTCCAGTATTTAAGCCTATTTTAGACCGTACCGAGGATTCAAAATAGAGGAAGGACGGGCAAAGCGACCACCCTAAGGTTTGATAATTATTTAAACTGACTTAAAACAAGTTTGAGAGGTTCGCGTATACATGGTAGTATACACCAACTATTCTTGTATATATCTTATTTTTTTTAATAACATTTGATTAGGCCAAGTGTATAAAAAATCAATTGTTCAAAAAATTACCAAATGGCCGTTTTGCCCGACGGGATTGGACAAAATGGCCATTTGGGTACGGGAAAAATGGCCAAGTCAAAAATAATTGTTTAAAAAATAGAGAAACGTGTAAAATGAATAGAAAGGTTACATAAAATATTTAAGAAAAAATAAAATACAATTAGGCATTATCAAGTACGTCACACTGACGTCATAAGCTCCGCCTCTAACAGCCGATCTTGGACAACTTGTGTTAGCGGAACCTACATGTTTTGCTGTGATTTTTGAGTTTTTCCTCCACAAAAAATCGTGATAATTCACTTATTGTAGTGTTAGTATATAATGTTAAGATATTTCATAGTTAATTAGTGAACATTATTAGTGTGTATTATAGTTGGGTTAGATTTTAAGAACACGTATTTGTGCCATTACGACATTGCAATAGAAATTTTTAAGTAATTTGTTACTTGCTTTAATAAAATTAAGACCATGTGAAGCTTGATAAATTCCGGAAAAATGGCTTTAAATGATTCCACCATCTGCTTGTGAAATATAAGGTAGAACCTGTTGTTGTTCTTTGATAGTGTTGTGATGTTTATAGGTAGACCAAGTTGTGCACTTTATTTCCAGTTTTTTTTATCTTTTGCAATTTAATTTCATTGCTTTTATTATTTTGTTCCTTTAAGGCCATAGAATCAATTTACATAGTCGAAAGTACATTACATTTAGTGTCGAATAGAAAATTCCAGAAATAGTTGGGATACTAACATGAAATGTGTAAGAAAACAAAGGAAAATCTAAATTTAACCTGAGTTTTTTAACACTATCAAAAAATTATTGAACTTATTGGTCATAACTACTTGTGGTGCTATTTTGATATAAGATTCAATTAATTTTGTAAATATTATATTGAAAGCCTAATGGATTGGCATTCCAGTATAGTAACGAATCTATGACATACACATTTTAACATATCATAGCCAAAAGAGCCTTATCTTGAATGTATTTCTTTAATTTGACGGGTATGATAATTACTAACCTAAAAATCGTGCGAACTTTTCAATATTTTGTAGGATAATAGTTCACGTATTTCTGGTGAATTGTATCAATAGTATCCTCATCTACAAGTATTAGCACTGAAACATTTTCACCACCTACGATATTCGATAAAATTGTCAGAAAACAAGCACATCCCGTAAGACCGTGTTAAAATTGTCCAACATCAGGCAAGGTCATACGTTGTGACGTAATTAGAAAATGCCTAATTCTCATTAAAATAACCTAACTAAAATAAATTTTAGTACAACATAGAACTAAATAACGATTCTTTAAAAAGTTTTTTATTATTAATTGCAGTTTTCATAAAGTATTTACTGTTTTTTTCGACCCCTGTACAAAGTTCATGAGTCCAAGAAGAACAAGTAATTCTCGTTGCAGTAAAGTAATTCTTCATCTTGATCTTGATCGTTTTTGTCAAAGAGAAATATTTTTATGTTGTTTTTCTTTTGTTTTTTCTGTTTCCTATTGTTTTCTTTCCTCTCTTCTTAGGCAGCACGTTTCAAATTTTGTTTTCTCTCCTTGTTCTCTTTCTCAGATTTTGAAGCTTAAAGTTCACTTTTGCAAGGACTTACTGTTAAAATTGCTGCTGCACCTTTTTTTCGGCCGCTGGTTTTACGACTTCCCGCAGTAACACGAGGTAGAGGTAAAATATTCCTTATTAACAAATCATACGAAGGTTCGGTTACTTGATTTGAGTTCCCAGTTTCTTTCATCAGATGAAGTTGGTCCATCAAGAGGAAGATAAATAAGGGGAAGAACATCGCCATCGGCAAGAAGCGGAATGTCGGCATCAGAAGGGGAAAATTCGGCATTCGGAGTAGGAACGTTGGCAACAGGAGGAAGATCAATATCGTCATCAGTCGGATGAAGAATGTCGGTAGGAGCAGGAGGAGGGATATGGGCATCAAAGGGAGGAGGAATGTCGGCATGAAGAGGGACAGGGATGTCGGTTACCTCAGCAGCTATGAAATCTTCTTTAAATATGTCAGCACTAAGCGGTTCAATACCACATGCCCTAAATCCATTTACAGCATTTTCAGCTGCTGAATCCTTCAAGTAGGCGTCCCCAAAGAGTCTAGTAATCTGGAATTGAGTAACAAACCTCCCTGGATGGTTTCTCAGCCATTTTTCAATTCCTTTAACATAAAATGTATTTAAGAGTCCCATAAAGAATACATCCAAAGGTTGTATCTTGTGGCTACAATGGAACGGAAATCATAATACTACAGTGTAATTTCCTCTCGCTAGCTTTATGAATTCTACATTTTTTGTAGGAGTGGAATGTCCATCCAGTACTAGTAAAATGTTTGAGAAAATAGGGGAAGCAATGGACAAAAATGTCACTTTGAATCCATCCAGATTTGTGGCATGCAAAGTTACCTCCTGCTGACATACATAAAGCCGCAAGACACAATTTGGATTTGGTCTGCACTGTAACAATCCCGTTTCATCAACATTATATATTCTATGGGCTGAGTAGTTTTGAGCCTCTCTTACAGAAATGAACATATCAAACAATTTTTTGACGTTGACTTTGTTAAATGAGGAAGCTCTTGCAGCTGAAGTGGCTCCGGAGTCCTTAAAGTTAGGAGTGGGTGACGACTGCGAAATTCAGCCACCCAACCCTTACCAGCCAGTTTAGTTTCCTTGTTGAAGGTATGTGGGAGGTTATTTTGTTCTGCGAGTTCCTATGCAACACTTCTTAGATCTGCTGGTTACTCCAAAGGAACGCCTTTCTAACAAACTTAAATGGTTCACTATTTCCTCCTCTTGCTCTCTTGTAAAAACTGTTCGGTAATTACCCAATATTTTTTATTTCCGGTAGCACCCTTATTTTTATTCAAATATCTTCTTTTCAACGTATTTCTAGGAATTCCAGCAGGAGTATTGAATTTCATTCCATTTTTTACTGCTTCAGAGCTGGCTTTATGGCAGCGGATCCCAACTCTGCCGATTAAGTTCCTTTTTGTATTGGTAGACCAAGGTTTATTGAAAACAAAAATTAAAATTAGTTATCATTAATAAGACAGTCATTACCGTTATAATATGGATTGGATTAATTACTTTATTTTATTTTCACATAGTGTTCTTTATACGCCTCAAATGCGGGCGTAATGTGGTCTTTATAGTACGGAAATGTCATTGATGCTAAGCGCATGATTGACAGCAAACACATGACATGATATATAATAGCAATATCACAGTATCTTAGACAACAAATTAGCCTACTGACGACTTTATTTCACTGCATTTGCATTTAAAAACTTGCCGAAAATACTGAATCTTTTAATATTTTGTTCCAGTTTCTTGGTGCAAAATAAAATAAAACATTGCATGTACCACGGGCATAATTGAGATTATGGCTCAGAATATAAAGCCCTCCGCTTCGCGTCGGGCTTTAACATTCCCTCGAGCCATAATCTTCTGATTATGCCCTTAATATAAATATCTATTATAGCTTCCATTATTGAAAGATTAATCATTAAAGTAAATTGAAGATACAAGTCACAATGCAAGAAAACATAATCACCCAACTGCAGAGGTCAGAAAATAAAATTTAATGCTGCGGGGATTGCGGATTTAAGAACATGAAGGAGGAAATTGATACCTGATTGTAAAAATAGTATGAAATAATGCGACTAAACCTAGGGGGTCGTTGTTAAGCCAGAGCATTGACATAAGCGAGTAAGTAAACTAGGGAAGTACAGAACGGAAGAACGCTTGTCCGATACTATTAAAGGTAACTTAAAGTACACCAAAAAACCGAGATTTTGAAGAATGTATAAGTACTAAAAGGATCTTATATATGGATAGTGAATACTATCCGCAAATAAATACTGATGGAACAAAGTTTATTAATACCATCAATTGTATAAGCCAGATGAACATCCTTACGATAAGTAGAGCGTTGAATCAATCGATAATAAGTTAATATATTTAATTGAACTTGTTAAACGAACAGAAAAACAACTGGAATCATTAATAGAGCAGTGGATGAAAGTTGCGAAGGTAATGCTATTATGCAGATTTTATTTTGCCACCATAGTGTTCTTTATACGCCTCCAAATGCGGGCGTAATGTGGTCTTTATAGTACGGAAATGTCATTGATGCTAAGCGGCATGATTGACAGCAAACACATGACATGATATATAATAGCAATATCACAGTATCTTAGCAACAACAAATTAGCCTACTGACGACTTTATTTCACTGCATTTGCATTTAAAACTTGCCGAAAATACTGAATCTTTTATATTTTGTTCCAGTTTCTGGTGCAAAATAAAATAAAACATGCATGTACCACGGGCATATTAGATTATGGCTCTAGAATATAAAGCCCTCGCTTCGCGTCGGGCTTTAACATTCCTCGAGCCATAATCTTCTGATTATCTAATAATAAATATCTATTATAGGTTCCATTATTGAAAGATTAATCATTAAAAGTAAATTGAAGATACAAGTCACAATGCAAGAAAACATAATCACACAACTGCAGAGAGAGGTCAGAAACAAGAATCTAATGCTGCGGGGGATTGCGGATTAAGAACATGAAGAAGGAATGATACCAAAAAAAAATAGTAGAAATAATGCAAAACCTAGGGGTCCTTGTTAAGCCAGAGATTGGCATAAGCAGAGTAAGTAGACTAGGGGAGTACAGAACGGGAAGAACGCGTCCGATACTATTAAAGGTAACTAAGGACACCAAAAAAACCGAGATTTTGAAGAATGTATAAAGACTAAAAGGATCTTATGTGGATAGTGAATACTATCCGCAAAAAATACGTGAGGAACGAAAGTTATTAATACCACAGATTGAAAGCCGAAAGAGAAAAGGAAGTAGAGCGTGAATAAGGTATAATAAGTTAATTATAAAAAATGAACGTTACAACGAACAGAAAAAAACAACTGGAATCAATAAAGAACAGTGGATGAAAGGTTGCCAGAAGGTAATGCTATTATGGAGGACATTAAGTAAAAAAAACTAATGGTGGAAGAGAAGGAAAAGACAGACGAAGACGGACTTGCAATGGACAGGATTACAGAGTAAAGGCAACCGTTTAAATAAACATAGCTATAGTAAATAATACAAATAGTATAGGATCAAAGAAAATAAAAATGGAAACATGTAACCTTGAGGGTATCCAGGGCGAAGAGCACTGAAAAATCTTATAAATCAAAATAAGGGATACGAAATGGAACTTGTAGCGTTGCAAGAGACACACTGGAAAGGAAATGGCGCACAAGTTATAAATAACTACACACTGTTCAGGAGTCAAATTGGGTATTTCGGAGAGGGCTTTCTGATTAGTCCAGCAATGAAGCAGAATGTAAAGAGCTTTGAAGAAATATCGGACGGGGTAAGAAGGAAAGTGCACCTCCATAATAAACATACACGCTCCCACCGTAGAAGAAAGAGATAGTGTCCCAACAGGAAATATAATACTAATGGGGGACGCGAATACTAAGATCGAAAAAGAAGACATATATAAGAAGATAAGACTAATCTCTCTGGCAATACAAAACAATGCAAGATAATGAGAACACATTTTCAACGACAAAACATCCACAAAGGGACATGGATCACACCGGGAAGCAAAGAGAACAATCAAATAGACCATGTACTGATACAAGCAGACCATGAAGAAATGGTAAAGTCAGATCATATAGGGGAGCGGACGTAGACTCTGGCCATTTCCTGGTAGGAGTACAAATAATAAGAATTGAGTTAGAAAAAACATAATAATAAAAAGGAAAGTAAGGAAAGGAAAAGAATTCGAAGTGCCCTGCAGGATGGGTAAGTGGCAAACAAATGTAAGAGGGACATAGACGACATATTAACATAGACGGCATGTTAACATAGGCGACATGTTAAACAGAAACGTAGTAGTAGCTGAAAAGGTAGAAGAAAAGTGGAGAAACTTGGAAGTAACAATAAAACATCCCAAAGCAAAAACTGAAAAAGAAGAAAAAACGGTTTGACGAAGAATGTAAGCAGAAGACAAAAATAAAGAAAAAGTTTAGACAAAAAATGCTACAGTTACCGTCAGTGGAAAACTACCAAAACTATGCCAGACAGAGGACAGACAGTGAAGGAAACATTAAGGGATAAAAAAGGATGTTTATGGAAAATCAAGTAAAGGAAATAGAGAACAATTATCAAGCAAAAGAAATTTAAAACTTCTACAAGGAAGTAAAGGACATACGTACAGGGGTTCAAGGTCGAACACCGTGTATTAAGGATGAGGAAGGAAATTTATTGGGGGACGTTGATGAAATATTAGAAAAATGGAGACGTCACTTCGAGGAAACCCTAAATGCTGACCAAGAGCTAGAAGTGATCGCTAATGATGGGGAAGTAGTACAAAATCCCAGGATAGAAGAAATAAAAGATATATTGGGAAAAATGAAAAACAATAAAACACCTGGTGAAAACGGAGTAGCGGCGGAAAATTTAAAATACGGGAGAGGTACCATGTTTAGCCAAATCTAGATTTATTAATCAAGATATGGCAAGCAGAAAAATTGGCACGGTCCCGGGATAAGACGATAGTTCTCCCAATTTTCAAAAAGGGTGACAAGAAGGATTGCGAAAACTGCAAGGGGATAGCACTATGAGATATCACTTACAATACATTGGCCACCATAGTAAAGCAGAGACTCGAAGATTACGCGGAAAAGACTTTCGGGGAGTACCAGGGCGGGTTTAGGGAAAACAAATCTATAACGGACCAAATTTTTATGTTAAAACAGATCCTGCACGGCTGTTATGAATACAACGTTTCCACCCACACGTTACTCATTGACTTTAAGGGCGCCTATGATATTATAAATAGGATGCAGTTAATAGGCGCTAGAGGAACTAAAAATACCGGCAAAACTACTCAGATTAATAACACTGTAAAACTCACTCGGTGCAGTCAAAAATGAAACAAACCTTACTACATAATTTAAAACAGGGAAAGGTTTAAGTCAGAGAAAACCCCCTATCACGTGTGTTGTTTAATTTGGCATTAGATATTGTAATTAGAAGTGAATTAAATAGAAAAAGCTGTGTTATGTTCAGCTGCAATTTCTTCAGTTATAACATAAGCATTTGAGAAAGTTATGGGAGTGGAAGGGGAAACTCCCAGGAGCAATTTCACCGGTTACGGTATTAGAAATGTTTTCCCTAGAAGATGAGTCAAATTAAACTGAGTAATCGCACGTGGGTTAGTACGAAGCCTTAAAACTACTCATAAAGGTTTTACGTAGCGGCTGAAGTTTGTGCGTTGCGTGAGGAGGCCATGAAATGATGGAAATGTGCCAATGACATCTAAGCTTCTCGTATGGCTTAATGCCCATCCAGCAGAAGATGCGCGATTCGAGATTGCTAGGTAGGTTTGATGAAATTTATGAAATGTCGTCCAATCGGTAAAAAGGGTTTTTTGCAACCACCTACTGGGATTAATGTCGTATATTGATCCTGGGAGTACCACGCATGTCTCGTCGATGGTGAACGAGATTATACCCCTGATTGATTTCATTTGTAAAGCTCATGATTCATTTGGGCTGAGACTTATATAAAATAAGGATTTGTATTGAACGAACATTACTTCTTTATCTTATATGTGATATTATCTTGTATGCTTCATCGACCTGTACTCTTTCAGGTCAGCGTTTGTTTCGTAATTTTAATTGTGACCATCATCAAAACTAAGCGGTGTCCGTTTTAATTTTCATTTTGTTTCTAAAGAGACTGAGCTACCAGCTACGTTAATGTCGTCACACCTTCTAATTTGGGCATCGGTACCTTTGTGTATGTGAGATTCCATCCAAAAGTCAAAAATCTACAACCCCTTATGTCTTTTTAATGAGCAGTGTTGAACTTACACATGTACTAATTGACCTCTCAATCACACACCACATAACCTACCTTAATTTAATTCATGAAAAATGGTCATGAACAACGGCCTCTAGTAACTAGCGGTATTTAAATTTGTATATGAATAATGAAAGTTTTTAATGCTTCAGTTGTATGTAATTCCACGAATCACTTTTTACACGTTTGTACATGTTTTATATTCTTCTACCTGCCCGCCTGTGTCATTGTGGTGAGGTTACTTTAGAATTTCATAGCTTCTTTATTTCAGAATATCCAATTCTAGTGAAAAAGGAAACTGTACTTGTTGAAAAAGTTGTAAGTTCTATAGTCTATATGTTGGGATCGGAAACAACATGTTTACATTCGTTCCGATGGATGATTTGTAGATGTACAGCTCAACGTGCTACTCGCTCGATTGATCCTTGAGATTGTTCAACCACACCAGTTCACGGTAATCCGTAATATTATTTTTTAGATAACAACTTTTCAATTACCGAAATTACGGCAAGGAATTCTCACTCATTCAAGCTATAATTTCGTTCAGAGAGAGTCACTAGTCGACCTAAGTAAAAAATTATGTGCTCTCCATTGAGATATTGTGATTTCGTACCTTGACACATCAATGTAAGCGTAAAATCGCAAAGAAAAATCTAGACAACTTAAGGCAGCGCCGAAACAAGATTTGCATTTAATAATTGAAAAGCTTAATCACATCCTTCTACGTTTTGTTTTTACTCAGTAATTTTGTCTTGGGCGACTGACGTGAAATTAGGTATAAAACGCGTATGTAACTATGTAACAGTATCACGTGCACACAGGTAATGATGCTTAAATTAGGTATGGCGTGATCCCTTTTAATATAGCCGGTAGCTCAGTCTCTTTGGAACATCTCTTTAGAAACACAGAGGATAACTAAAAAGGGCACCACCTGGTTTGCTCTCGTATCGCCTTGAAATCAATGAAAGTATAAAGGCACAGAGGTTGGTTACAGTAAAAATAAAAAAAACGAACGTTGACCTGAAAGAGTATATGCTGATTAAGCATACAAGACAATAGCACAGATAAAGAAATAAACAATTCAGCACAAATATTTGTTCACTATAGGCACCAGCCCAAATGAACAATGGAACTCCTCAAATAAACGCAGAAGTATGATATCGTACAACTCTAGCTAAAGCAATTGCCCAATTTTTAGACACCAGAACATAAATTCCCAAATAACTACTAAAATATTAATTCCTACAAGAGAGTCCTGCGAGAACATTGCAGAAACAGAAAAATATTTTGACCTCATACTAACCATTTACTATTTACTTATCTAGTGCTTTAGCAAACTAAACAAAATAAAAACAATTATCAACATGACGACGTGGCAGCGGGTTAACTAGAACAAAGTCACGCAGAAATACAAGAACATATTATTTTACAGTTACTAAAGCACTCTTCCACTGCTGCAGTAGTATTTCCACACTCCATAACTGTTCGTAGGTTTAGTGCATAGAAGTGAGAAATAAACCGTAGATTACGATTATTACTAATTAGATTAAAATTCCAGGGCACCGTTAACTTTGTTGTGTAGGGAATACTCAAAATCTTTAAGTGGCTTCATTGTGTGTAATTTGCAGAGAGCGAGCCAAAGGCGGTAAAATCCTTACTAGTTCTGGCGTTAAATAACCGGTATCTTAGATGTCTCTATCGAATGACCAATGATCACCAAGAAGTGTACCTAGCGTATTCAAAAATCTAGATGTCGAAAGGTCGTTAGAGTATGTAACGTGTTATATTGACGTGTGAATTTTTAGTATAAGTTGTACCTGTTGTTAGGCAACTTTGAGAAGTTTGACAACAAGGGGTGTACCTAAATTCAATTTTTTTTAGACAACGTGGCATTTGCGTTCAATTTTCTAATAAATTTAAATCGCGATAAGGCCTAATTTTGTTAGTTGTTCAAAGAAACATGTGACTTCTACTTTCTGGTTTTCTGTGTGAATAAAGAACGTCATTTTGAGAAAAAGGCGAAAATTTGTGTTAGAAATTTATATGGTAAAATTTTTTTCTGTAACTTCTATAAAATAGTTACTTAACAGAAATTACATGCGGTGAATACTGGTTTTGCATTCTTTATTATATTTAACTTTTATACTACATATTGTAGTGCTCGTTTCGAAGGTAATTAGAGTTTCTAACAAAGCTTTCGTTAGGTCAAGAGGTAACCGAAACCACTTTCTTTCATTCTTTTACAATGATTACCTCTGTTTAACTTTTTAAGTCAATAAATACGTATTTTACAATTTAAACACACTTTTCAAATTTTGTATGCGACTCGTTTCTAAAAATAAGGCTTTCTCTAGGTTGTTCTTGCTACTGGTTATTATCGTCCTTCTTCGTTCTTCAAGATATGGCTGTGACCGATTTTATCACTATAACTGGCCAACAATCTTCCGATTTGTGATGTAACATGCAAATGGCCTCCGATAACTAGGTCGAAGGTACTTTATGGTTACTGCTTTGCTTTGAACCATCTTATTACTACAGACAAATAGGCTTACATATAGTAAAACGCTCAGTTAAGCAGTCATACACAAGCAACATCCTGGTGAGTTCCTTTTACTTGTTATGTCTCCATGACGAAGCTCTCGCTCTATCGACAATTGCTGTAGTTTAATCTGTAGAATTTTAAGAGCAATTCGTTACAGTAACTAATTTCAGTGCTAAGTATAAATAACACTGTGCTTCTAAATTTTGTGTGCAACTTTCTTGCTTATATTTTGAATGATATTACATCTACCGAGGTTATGTTCCTGTAACGATAAAAGTTGAATACTGGAAACATCATGAACTTTACTTACACAAACATTCCTTGCTAATTAATCTCTATTATTAGCTTCGACCTTTTGGATACTTTCATATATAATCACTTTGCATTGAAACAAAATTACAATGTTTAAACAGCTGTTATATCTGTATACTTACTGCTTTGTGTCAATCACCTGTTGGTAAATTTGAATGTTGCCATTTACTAACTAGACCGTTATACAATATATAGAGTGCTTCACGAGCTAGGTTAATATCTGTGCGCATATGAACTAGACTGTTTATAGGAAGGATTACTATATCTAAATTTTATAAATGTTTATGCTCAATGATTAATGCATGTTTTATACTTCATTCTGTTTTTGATTTAAAACTGATACGCCAGTTTTAAGGAAAGCTCTTCGTAGAACTTCGGTGTCACTTTTGTAATTAATTTTGAGTTGTGTTGTATTTATGCTTTTTAAGGTCAACGCTGGATGTCGCACACTGTAAAATAACTATGAATCTTTAGTAATGTGCATTCAATAATTTTTGTTTGTCAGTTTATATTATAATGTCCATACTGCTCAGTAAGGGAAGTGTGTTTCTACTATAACGTTCGCGTATGCATTTATTTTTTCCTAAATTTAATTCTGCAAATTTTCGCCCGCAAACGATATAGCTATCCGAACTTACGATAACTTTTGTGTAAATATTTGTTACCTTGTGTAAATTGTTGAATTAAATTAAGAATCTTAATGCTGTTAACCAACACCTTGAACAAGTGCAACCGGATAATCTGTTTCTATGCGAAACGCAAGCTTCCCCTGGAAGCACTGATTCTCCTGATACAACCTCTACTGTAACTTTCGCCTAAAGGCGGAGTATGTGCGTATACCAAGGACAACGTAGGTTGTAAGAGGATGTTCACTTTAGAAAACAACAAATTTGACGCAATTTGGTTCAAACATTCTGGGCCCCAATTTGTGAAATTCTACTGTTGTCTGTATCGGTCTCCCAACTTCCAAGATCTTTTTGATCATCTTAGTCTAAAAATAGACTACCTTTTATCACAGTTTCCATCTTGCGATATTTCAATTTTGGGAGATTTTAATGCCCAAAATTCCAATTGACTTCATTTTTCATCTACTACTAATCCCGCAAGTCATAGTGCAGAAGCGTTCGCTGTATCCTGTGATCTCACACAAATCATTTCCGACCAACCAAAATCCCTGACAACCCTAGCCATAATCCACATCTCCTGGACCTATTCCTTATAACTAACCCACTTGTCTATAAAACAAGAGTCCTTTCCCCACTTGGCCAATCAGACCACTGCCTAATCGAAATAACTCTCTGTACCCAACCCCACTATTACTCGAAAAACAGATAGAACTATGTTGTGTTTTAAATCAGCTAACTGGAGCGACCTGCGAGATTTTTTGCAACCTTCTCCCGGCGAGAGTATTGTTTTAAATGGTCCTCCTCTTCAAACATTGCTCTTTCAATAACTGAAGTTATCCTGATGGGTATACATAATCGTGTAGGTCATGCCCGTTTCCAACCCTGGTTTAATAGAGTTTGCACTGATGCATTATCGCAAAACCATAAACTCTATACCAAATGGAAATTAAATAAATCTATCGAAAATCACCCCAAATATATTGCCGCAAGGAATAGTTGCAAAAGCATCGTCAATAAAGCCAAAAAGATGTTTGAAGAATGTAAATGCAAAGAATTAGTCTCATGTCCTTTGGGTGGTCATGAATTTTGGTCATTAGCTAAATAAAACCATGAAAAAAACTTTAGTACATCTTCCTTTCCTTCCATGACGTCTGCGACGGAGTTGTAGTAGCTGATCCTGCTGAAAAAACCAACCTCTTTGTCGGTTACTTTGCATCAAATTCATGTCTTAATGATTCTGGTAAAACGCTGCCGTCGCCCAAATCTACCCCAAACGCTATTAAACCAGTCCACCTTCGTTACAAGCTCCTGGAATTAATTATCAATAAACTTGACTCAAGCAAGGAGACTGGCCCTACCGGTATTCCAGCTATCATCCTTAAAAAATGCTACCGTGAGCTAGTATTGTCCAAACACTTTTCGATCTCCATATCATCTGGAGAGTTTCGCTCATCGTGGAAGTTGGAAAATGTCCAGGCTATACCTAAAAAGGGCGACAAAACCGATCCCTCAAGCTATCGACCAATATCACTTCCATTCTGTCGAAAATCATGAAAAAGCTATCAACCACCAACTACTTTCGTTCCTAGAGTCCAATAAACTCTTAATCGACCACAAGTATGGGTTCAGACAGAGTCGTTCAACGGGTGATCTTCTTTCATATGTCACCCAACTTTGGAATAACACATTAGAGAGGTCCTGTGAAACAGTTGTAGTAGCTTTAAATATTTCAAAAGTTTTTGACCAGGTTTGGCACAAGTGCTTACTTGCCAAGCTCACTTCGTTTGGCTTATCCGATACGCGCATCAATTGGATATCCAGCTTTCTTGACAAAATACGTATACGCATTGTCGTCGATCGCTTCTTTTCGAAAGAAACTGCTGTTAACGCAGGAGTACCCCAAGATTCAGTGATAGCTTCCACATTTTTCCTACTGTACATAAATGACCTCACTTCCTCAACAACCAACTTGATCCATTGCTTTGCAGGTGACAGCATTCTACATTGTACTTCTTGTCAGTTTTCCCATAACAATAAGTCTAGACAGGATGTTAAGGTAAAAATGGCAGCTTCAATCAACAGTGACTTAGAACGTGTCCTTGAATGGGGAAGGAATAATCTACTTACGCCGACAAAACGTAATATTGCCTTGTGTTTGCCATGAAAGACTGATCATTTCCTGCTGTAATTATGAATGGCTTAGAACTCAAGTTTTCAAACTCTATTTCTATGTTAGGCATGCCCGTATCATCGAACCTTTCATGGGTTGACCACCATTTGTCAACCAGCAAAACAGCTGCCCGTAAACTGGGCTTTCTATACAGATCTAAACAGTACTTCACATCGTAACCCCCTTTTACTGTAAAAGGCTCAAATTCGCCTTCATCTGGAATACAATTCTCACCTCTAAGTCAGTGCTCTCCAATACACCATTGGTATGGTAAACCGCATCCAAAAAGAGCTATCAGGCTTATAAATGACCCATCTCTGACTTCTACAGCCTCTTGAGCATAGAAGAATAGTTTCGGATATTTCTTTGTTGTATTGCTATTATAATGGCAAGTGTTCCCCCGAAATACACTCCTTAATACCTTCGCAGGCCATCTACGCTAGGAACACTCGGTTTGCCAATTCACACCATAATTATTCACTCAAAATTCGATCGTGTCACACTAAACGGGCTCAATCTATATTTTGCCGCACGGCAACAAAATTGTGTAATGCACTACCCAGTTCCTGTTTTCCTCCAAATTTTGACTTAAGTCAATTTAAGGTAGCCATTCATAAACATTTCTCGGAAGCCTAACAATATTCCTAAACCCTCCCAGGGTTCCTGAGTGCTTTAGCACGTTAGGAAAATCTTAGTCTGTTCGGGAATACTATAAGTAAAAAAAAACAAGGAATGTGTACACAGAGTACGTTCCTATTTATAAAATAGGTATATCTATAACGCAAGCACCTTTTCTTTGTCTAAGGGCGATGTAAACATAAATCAAGTGGTGCCCTTTTAACCTTTCTGTATCTATACACGCCCACGTGGGATGCGTGCCTAACCTACCTTCTGAGGTTCCAGCTAAACCAAAAGTTCTTGTTACTGCAAACCTTTTTCTACTTTTGCTACGATCGCACTTAGTGCATGTAACAAGTATGATGACGCAAAGATAAATGTTTAGAAGGAACCTACGTAAATAAAATTATGGTTACAAGGCCAGCAGTATTTATGGAAATCTTAAGCGTATCAACAGTAACGTAAAGTAGTACCAGCACTGTAGGTACAATAGCTATCAAGACGCAGCCCTCCAAAAGTTGGCATTTTTTCATAAAAGTGAAATGTTAAGAGTTGGTCAACTTTCGACTCCGAAATCTGGGAAAATGTTCATTTTACGGATAGTCACAGGCAGTGGTACTAACTGGATAACTGAACATCCAGTTAGCATGGGGAACAATGCATTATTTTATGGTGTTTAATGTAACATCAGATTGTTGAAGCAAGCTCATTTAGTACAGGAACCATTTATAAGCGATACTCAAACTGTTCCCCATTCACATCTTGGCAATAATAAATTCGATTAGAAGATGCTTAAGTTCCTATAAATTTTTTTCCTCCCTACGGAGATGTGAGCCCCTAACGGACGCCGTTGGAAATAAGTTTTTCTTGAATAAGTTTTAAAGTACTTGACATAATTTAATAAAAATTCAGTATGATGGCCACTAGTAAGGGCCTCTTAAAATAGTATCCTTGAAACATATTTAGCTTGTTTAGTTTACCTGGGATAGACTAAGTTGTACACCTTAACGCCTACATTTTTAACACTCTGTATGATAAAGATCTAAAAAAAATATTTTTGGGTAGTTTGAACCTTTCTCTAAAAAAAGGTATACTTGTTTAATATCGATAAAATTTACTATTTTCGAGGAAAAAAATAAACGAGTTAATGTTTCATAATTAATAAATTATTTAAAAAAATTAAGCCTGTGTTTTTTCGAATTTTTACGAGAAAACACTCTTTTAATAATAAATTAGGAAAACCAAATTAAACATATTAATTATTTAAAAAATGTTACAAACTTAAGTGAGTTTATTGGCCCACGTGGTATTATTTTATTTCTTGTTCATTTTATTTATCTTCACTCAAAAAAACGAAATAAATAAATAACCTGCATTTTAGAACTTGACATTTGTCACATCGCTGATACATTGATCGACATTAATTTACTTTAAATTTACTGATTTTTGGATTTCGTGGTGATTTGAATTGTAAACTTATTCGAAACATGGAATTCACTTTTATTGAATATGCAGATGTGCATCTCATGTATGGTCTTGCCTCTTGCAATGCTTTGGAAGCAAGAAGATTATATCACGACATATTTCCTAATCGTGCTATTCTCAATCAGAAGACATTTCAACGAGATCAACGTCTAAGAGAGAATGGTGAGTGATTTCGGTTACTAAGGTAATAATATTAACTTTCTTTATAACTTTAGGAATGTTTAAGAAAAAAATACTGAAGCTGGTCTTACAAGAACAGTGCGTACGGTGGAATTAAAGAACAGTGCGTACGGTGGAATTAGAGGAAAATATTTTAAATGCTGTAAATGCCACTCCTTCAAAGGGCACTCGCAAATTAGCCGCACAATTTATTAAGCCGAAAACAATAATTCATGAAGTTTTTGAAGAACAGCTGTTATACCCATATCATTTGAAAAAAAGTACATGAATTAATTCCTGAAGATTTTCATCGTAGAATGCAGTTCGCAAACTGGCTATTGGATCAGCAACAAAATAATGAAAACTTCATTAGCACTATTCTTTTTACAGATGAAGCAGCTTTTACCAAAAATTGTATCACGAATTTACACAACTCACACGTATGGGCTGATGAAAATCTTCATGCAACTATTGTTTCGCATCAACAACATCGGTTTTAATCAATTAATATGTGGTAATTGGCAATTTTTTGATTGGACCATTTGTATTGCCGGCGCGATTGAATGGACAACTTTATTTGGAGTTTCTCCAGAACGCTTTTCAAGATTTAATAGAGCTTGAACCCGCCGAAACCTCTTGAAACCCGCCGAAACATGTACTTTATGCACGATGGGGCACGACCTCATTTTAGCGTTGCCGTGCGGGAACACTTAAATAACGTCTATCCAAACCGTTGGATAGGTAGAGGTGGACCTATCGCCTGGCCTCTTAGATCTTTATACCTGACGCCTTTGGATTTTTACCAATGGGCACACCTCAAAACCTTGGTGTATTCCAGTCCGGTTGATACTAGGGAGGAGCTTCTACAGAGAATCACGTTTCATTGGGATGTGCTAAGGAACAGTGTGGGGTTATTGTGGCGGGTACAGTATTCCTCAATTTGTCCTGTTCGCGAGTGTATCAAACTTCACGGAGCCCATGTTGAACCCACTTATGAAGTTTGTAATTAAATGAAAATGAAACATAAATTCGTTTTTTTTTCTCGAAAATAGTTAATTTTATCGATATTAAACAAGTATACCTTTTTTTAGAGAAAGATTCAAACTACCCAAAAATATTTTTTTTAGATCTTTACCATACAGGGTGTTAAAAATTTAGGCGTTAAGGTGTTCAACTTAGTCCATCTCTGGTAATCTAAACAATCTAATTATGTTTCAAGGATACTATTTTAAGAGGCCCTTATTAGTGGCCATCATACTGAATTTTTATTAAATTATGTCAAGTACTTAAAAGTTATTCAAGAAAAACTTATTTCTAGCGGCGTCCTTTAGGGACTCACATCTCTGTAGGGAGGTTCTGGAGGAAAAAAATTTATAGGAACTTGTCATGTTATTTTTTCGTCTTCTATCTAAATCCGAGATATTTTCCCACATTTTTCCGGACACCCTGTATGCATATATATATATATATATATATATATATATATATATATATATATATATATATATATATATATATATTACAAACGTGTCACAGATAACATTTCCAGCATGGGGATCTCGCTTATTATAAAAGATACAGATTTGGTTAAATTAGATGAATTACTCCTAAGGATTAGTGAAATTATAGGACACTCACCAATTTCCAAATTTTCATGTATTTTAAGACTTATGGCAAGAAAAAGAAAAATCTCAAATTTCTTTTTCTTGTAATATCTTTTTTGTTATATTAGACATATAAATTTTATTTGCACTTTCTTAAGATATTTTTTATGCAGAATTTAAATATCAATTTGGATTTTTATTTGCACTTTCTATTCTTTAGTTTCAACCCCTAAATTACATTTTTCTTATGGAACGACAAGTCGGCTTTGAAATAATTGATCGTGTTTTTTTATCCTCTTTACAATGATATAGCACATGTACTATCTATTTTCAAAAACAACAAAGAAAATTTAAGAAAATGTATTTTATTAAAGACTCTAACAATAAGCAGGCCGTGAAACATAAAAACACAATCGAACTTAATGTCACTTAAAAATTATTCGTTCCAGAATATTTTTGTGTCAAACATGGCTTTATTTACTAATACTGAAAAGTTTGATATGTTGAGTTGTTATATCTTGTCTCATAAAAACAGTTTAGAAGCTGAACGTGTGTACTTGACGCTGTATCCTCAAAGAAGGCAGCCCAGTGCTCGTACGTACAGAAATTTGGTAATTAATTTAAAAGAATATGGTTCATTTTCAAAACCTACTAGAAATCCGAAATTACGGAATGAAGATGCAGAACTAAATGTATTACAATCAGTTATTGAAAATCCTTCAACATCTGTTAGAGAAATTGAACATAACACTGGTATTTCGAAAACTACATCACAAAGAATTTTAAAACGTCACATGTATTATCCGTATAAGTACACCATTCTGCAGGGACTTAGAGATGGAGATCAGGGGAGAAGATTACAATTTTGCCAATGGTATGTTAATCAATGTGAGAATAACGATAATTTTCCAGCTACGATTTTGTGGTCTGACGAAAGCAGATTTACAAATAATGGCCTTTTCAATCAACACAATGTTCACTTTTGGGACCGTGAAAATCCTCACGTTGTTAAGGAAAGTCGGCATCAAGTGAGATTTGGTGTTAACGTCTGGTGTGGCATTTTAGGCGCTAAACTTATTGGGCCCATATTTTTTCACGAAACATTAAATAGTGAAAGGTATTTGAATTTACTACAAACTGATTTAGAAAATAAACTTGATGATTTACCACTGATTGAGAATATTAATATCTGCTTCCAACAAGATGGCGCCCCACCCCACAATTGAAACATCATCAGCGAATATCTTAATAATCGGTTTCCAAATTCATGGATTGGTAATCGAGAGCCGATTTTATGGCCACCCAGATCTCCAGACTTAACGCCTTCGGACTTTTTCCTTCGGGGCTACGTAAAAAATCGAGTGTACGTGCAAACATTTGAGAATGCCGAAGATCTTCGTGAAGCTGTTCTTGCAGCATTTGGTAGCATTAAACGCCAAAAACTACGCAGAGCAATTACGTCGACACTACGCAGGGCACAATAATGTTTAGAACGGAATGGTCAATTGTTTGAACATCTTTTATAATTGGATAATTATCTCCAACACTATTACCTGCTTAACTCTGGTTGTTATCTATTATTTGTCGTTTTCTCATGTTTCACGGCCTACTTATTGTTAGAGTCTTTAATAAAATACATTTTTTAAATTTTCTTTGTTGTTTTTAAAAATAGATAGTACATGTGCTATATCATTGTAAAGAGGATAAAAAACACGATCAATTATTTCAAAGCCGACTTGTCGTTCCATAAGAAAAATGTAATTTAGGGGTTGAAACTAAAAAATAGAAAGTGCAAATAAAAATCCAAATTGATATTTAAATTCTGCATAAAAATATCTTAACAAAGTGCAAATAAAATTTATATGTCTAGTATAACAAAAAAGATATTACAAGAAAAAGAAATTTGAGATGTTTCTTTTTCTTGCCATAAGTCTTAAAATACATGGAAATTTGGAAATTGGAGAGTGTCCTATAATTTCACTAATCCTTAGGAGTAATTCATCTAATTTAACCAAATCTGTATCTTTTATAATAAGGGAGATCCCCATGCTGAAAATGTTATCTGGGACACGTTGTATATATATATTGGAATGTATTAATATTAAGATGATTTTAAATTAAAAAGGGCGACTTACACAATTTGTGGGGAAAAATTAATTATATTATATTTATTTTTATTTTGAGGTAATTTAAATTTTAATGTTAATAATATAATTGAAGTAATTATTTTACTCTTTATTATTATATTGCACCGGACTAGCTCAGAATCTCATATGGGGATAGAGTTCAGGGAATTTAGTTGAAGATAAAATTTTTGAGTATAAGAAATATCCTATATGTAATTGAATTTAAAGTATACAAAATGTTCTGAATATAATTTGCTATCAAACGCATGCGTTAATGAATTTAAGTGAAAATAAGTAACTGTCAAAGATGTCAGATGATTAAATTTAGAAAATTTAATGTTTAGAACCAGAATGAAAATTTTGAAAAAGAAAAGAAATTAATATCTTTACAGGTGTTTACACAAGTAAATTTTTAAAATTCTTAACCACAAACATGTAACAAATCTAAATTGCAGGAAAATAACAATGAATATTCACAATAGGTAGGGTTATAAAATTTGACTCACATATACAGTCCTTCCTATTGATTGAATGATGTCTTCGGATACTTCAGCTGGATGCAGGCAATGTTCACTCGGTTACAGTTGTTACCAATATCCAAAACTGCTATCTCGGTTCTCGGTTGTCGAAGACACCAACTTCCAGGCTTATAGATGTTTTCCCCAAAAACGGCAAACTCCAACCACTTATTTATTACGGTAACTTTTTATTTTAAATGATTTTATAGCTCAATGAGTGATATCGTTTAAAATATATGTTTAAGTATCCAAGATTTTTGTTGACAACACTTTTATTTTAGCTACCGATAATAATTTTTATTTAAAAGGAATTGTCCGAAGAAATAAAACAAACTTTGACCAAATAAAAATGGAATTTAATTTGGTAAACAAGAATTATTTTAAATTGGAAAACACGTAAACAAATCTTCACAAAATCGTAACATCAATTAATCGAACAGAATTATTTTTATTAAAAACGACAGGTATCGGATACCGAACTATTTATTTCTATCCGACGATACAAAAACAAGTGCTCTCGAAAATTATTCGTAACGTAAAACTTCTTAACGATAATAAATTAGGTTATGTATTCACAAATTTTACAACACTGTTTTAACCTTTTTCACTTTTGAACAATTTCTAGAGAGAGACTGATTGCTTGAGCGCTTGCTTTTATATGTTTCTGGTTGTTACAAAAATTTCATTTTTTTTACAGCCATATTGCAAATGTAGCTATGGATCTGATTGGAGGATCAAAATTAAAAATTGTACATAAATGGAATTTTGGCCGTAGCTTTCTTATGCATAATCGGAATTGAAAATTAAAAACGGAAATGAAAACTACGTGAAATTTTGAATAAAAGGACACCTAACAAGCTATAATTCCTAACACTAATAAACGAAGTAACCTACTCTACTTAAAATAAGCTTATAACTATTTACGCTTACAATCTATACTAAAATTACTTGCAAAAATGGAATTCTGAGGACATTTTACACAAGAATACATATCTCTTATGTTCGAAACAATTAATTTAAAGAAAATTTTAAGCTTTTGTAATATTAGCTTAAATTCACCTCAGATTTAGATAATTTAGCGGAGAAAGGCGCTGTATCCTTATAAAAACATATTCATATTGAGAAAGAACATCTATTATTTGCTTTAAGAGCAAAATCTACGTCTAATAAATTGGAAAAAGTATAAAATTATGAAAAAAACCTAAAATTTACAACGTAACCAAACTTAAATCTAAAAATGAAATTAATTCATATTAAAAAATGTTTTTAACACTTAAAATGTTATGTTTAAGGTTTGTACTACTTGTCTTTATTGTTCTCACTACTTATTTGCAATGCATAATGTTATATAGTCTTGCATTGAAAAAGTCTCATCGTCTAACACTCTTTTTGAAATTTTTCACTATAAATTGTACGGCACTATAAATGTCTGTATGCCATAATGTTCTAAATGTTTTTCTTATTGTGAAACTTGTATTAATATTTTTGTCACTAATTCGCTACCAAAAATATGTGCGAAAATTGTCTATACTGTCCATATTATAACCCTTTTACTAAATTTTTGTATTTCCTGCTTTTAAAAACTAAACATACACTATCCCTAACCTAATCCTAACTATATAGTCCATGTTTAAACACCTGTAAAATGTCTACTTGCCAAATTACCTTTGAAAAATTGATTTTTATTGCAAAAATTGCAATACTAAAATGACTTTACGAAAATGATGATATTTAACATTCTTGACAATTTTGTTAGCAGCAAATTGCTTTTTGTGATGAAACCAAACTAAGCAAATGATATTCAGATTAATTTATATCAAACAAATTTATTTTAAACACATCGTGAACCAGATTTATGTAAAATAGTGTCTCGCACTTGTATCGAGCTAGAAATTACCCCTTTTTATTATCCAAATGTCATGTAAGCTGTCCGATACTTCTATTATCTCTTTCTGAACATCTCAATATATATATATATATATATATATATATATATATATATATATATATATATATATATATATATATATATATATATATAATAAATAAAAATGTTGATTTGATTACATTGTAAATACATTATTAATAGGCTAAATTTATATTTTCTTGTGGATGTACATGGGTTTTCCTTTCAAACTACTCTCAAACCGTCGTGAGAACTCAACAGAGCAAATTTGCGAAAAATACAGTTTTCCCATTTTTTTTATTGTGAGGAAATTATCGGGCTTACAAACGTCATTCTATGCTTAAATTAAAGCCAATTACATTCGCTACAAAATCTCTCCCTATGACAGTACCGTAATGTGCGCATTTTCTCCGATTTTGGGGTTGAAAGTTGACCAACTGTTAACATTTCACTTTTTTTGGAAAAAATGCTAATTTTTGGAGGGCTGCATCTTGGTAACTATTGTACGTACCAAGCTGAGGCTGGTCTCAAATTTTAGCAAATGTAATCTACTTTATAATCGTGAAACAGGTTTTATGAAAAACGTATAGTTTAGGAGGTGAAAAAACCGAAAAGAATGCGAAAATTGCTCGGTTCTTTAAGTGCTACGAAGTTAGCTGAGGGCTTTCGAAGCTGCAAACGGTATAAACCAAAAGTTGAAAAATAGGTCATTAACAAGTTTTAATTCAGTAAGTATTGAAAGGCGAGACTGCCTTTTGCCTTATGTTACCTCTTCACGAGATGGTGCATGGTCCTTCAACTCAACCACTGTAAATGTGTGGTTTAAAAGCGCCAGGTGTAAATAATTTAATAATAAATAAATAGGTTATAAATGTTCTCAAAACAAATCGTTAAAGTAACCAGAGATCCAAAACACTCAATAAAAGATAATGCCGCTGTCTCAGTCGGTAGATTAAAGCAGGACAGGTTCATGCTTTTTTTGATTTGCTTAATTACCACAATTTCTGCTTAGTTATTTCCACTTAACATCAATATAGTAACTGCAACGCAACTATAATAAAAATTATCTCGGACACTAAGTTTTTTTATTATGCTGGGAACAACTAAACCGAGGATACAATAAAAAAATTCACCAAAATGTCAAAATAAAAGATATACAAACTATGTTTATTAAATATTTAAATTTAGAACTATATAAAATATAACTTAAAAACTAATTGTAATAGCCTTAAATTACTAAATTATGGGTATAAATACCTGTTCGAAAATTTTTGTACACAACTTTTTGATAACATCTGGTATCTAAACGAATACGGAAATGTAAACCAAAGGTGATGTAATCTTTGCACCAATATTGCGCAATATGTCGTAGTAATAATACTGTACGTTGTAAGCCATACCAAAGTTGAATTTTACTTCTTACAAATTTATCTTCATGAAATTTGAATAATCCAGTGTTTATTGCATTCTCTCAAAAGTTTAAATATAAAATGTGATCTAAATTTAGATCTGAATTAAATGCAAAATTGCAATCATAAGCATCAAAGATACCAAAAGTAAAAGTAAAAAAGTAAGTGTAAAAGTATGTAAAAGTGCCATTAAATCAATGGCACTTTTCACAAAATTTAGGTGGAAACCAAAGATGGCTTCACCCATGAAATCAACATACATCATCAATGCTAAAAAAGGCGCTAATTCTATCAGGCGATGTCGCGATGCGCAAGAATATGTGCAGAAATTTAATTCCACGATATGGAAGTATATAAACCTTTAAGAAAATATGCAACTTAAGTTACACCAAAATGGAAATTAAGTTGCCTACCACAACTTATAAATCATTAATAACCAAAAACCCTGTTTTCTTATATTTTACAACTAAATGAACGAAGAACGTAAAAGATTCGTTACACCACAGCTAAAGGTTCTCCAGGAATAGTCTTTGAGAAAAAAAGTCTGTCTTCCTAATGGTACAAGAGATTGTAAATATATTAAGACACAATTTAAAACATCCAAAAGAGAAGTATTTGTCATTTAGTTTATTCGTTAAATTGGGGTTATATTAGAAACTATGTGTACTTTATATAGCTGTCATATTGCAATTATTGGGCTAAGTTAAATTATTGTAAGCTTATCTTTGTAATGGTTAACTACTCGTATTTTACGATTCTCAAATAAATATTTCTTATTGCAGTATTTATGACATAAATTACGTTTCTAAACTTGTTTAAATGTTAGATAATTGTAATTAATACGATCGAAATATTTTCAGAACAAAAGGAAGACTTGTTGAACATTAACAAGTGTATGTTTCGTGTAAAATAGTTCAGTAAGCATGACATTAAGGTTTCCATACGACCCCTAAGATCCTTATAGTGAGAGTTTTAGTTACTGTTAAATGGCCTCATTGAAATGTCGAGAAAAGGGAATTAGTTGGGTATCTCAAAAGGTATAGTTCAGACCAAAACACAAGAACGGTCATTACCGTAAGATTTATGTGTAATTTTTTATACAGCCTTGGAATTGCTTTCTAGGTAATAATAATTGTGCTGTCTCGATAAATTGACGATCGTATGCAGCAATCGACACTTAATACGACAAATTACGACTTTTGTTCTATACGTGCAATAACCTATGAAAAGGCATATAAAGTCATCAAAAGCGACATATTTTCCTTTAATTAAGACATGACGAAGATCAAAGTGGCAAAGCGGAAGATTAATTAGAATTAATTAGAAAATAAGCATTCTTGTCTTTTTTCAAACTTTGAATTGTTAGACTGTGTTTGTGGTCATTTCTATTAGGCATCTTTTTAATGTAAAAAAAAAGTATATATTTAATTTAACACAATAGTTATTTGTATTGAAAGGCCAGAAAATGGGTGTTTGCGAGTACGAGTAAACTTTGCCGGTCGAGACGAAATCGAGGCCTGCAAATTTATGAGTACTCGCAAACCATTTTATGCCAGAGTGATACACAAAATTTTTTGCGCAGACGTCATTAATTGTTATTAAAATCAATAAACAAAATTGTTGTACTGTTTAAAATTTTGTTGGCACTACTGACCACTGACCGTAACCAATATATCCTATATAATTACGAAATTATTCATTACTCGAATTTTGCAGGACATAACAACGGATCCGTACACGTAGACGGTAACACAATTAGGCTTTGTGTTATCTCAAATGTCGATTATGTCGAATATTCTATCAACTCTGTGACTACGAACGAATACCAACTGTAATTTAGTATTATTTTTGCCGGTCTGGGCCGGAAAACGCATAGTTTCCGGACGAATTTGCGGTCTGCATATGCCCTATTACAAAACAAAGGCACAAAAATGATAATTTGAGTTACAAAAAGTTTATCTGTTTATTAACTTCAAATTTTGTTAGTGTTGGTTAATTGTTTTAAGTTGGCATTAATTTATATGGTGTCTTTTACATGCTGAATTGTGCATTTCTGTTCATTGACAAGTAAAATGTTTTATTGGTGCACTACTTAATTGGAGCATACAAAAAGTATATTTTTCTCAAACATCAAAAAATAGATATTTTATGGTACCTATATCCATAAAAAAAAGCTCCAATTGTTTATTTGGACGGACAATAGCTATTTATGTTACAACTTAGGGAAAGGTTAGTTTTGTGTAACGAATGTCATATTTGCGTAACGAACGTAGCGAGACTTCTCAATGCACAAAGTGAAATTTTTTGTCTTGTTTTACATAAGGTTTTTATAGTTTTGCTAAGAACTCGTTGTTATCCAACAAAAAACCAAAATCAAGAAATTTTGGCGCCACCTGTTTGAAATTTAGAACGGATACGTCATGAGTACCATCTACACTCATTTACATAAAGCAGGTATGTAAACTATTCACTCAAATACACTAACCTCTAATATCCGCTTCAAAACAGCTTTCGTCAGATGTTCACTTAAACGAAAGAAAAGCGTTAAGCCTTCTCAATAAATCCACATAATGCGATAATGTCAACTTTTAGTGGCCTGGTTTCCAAATAGGAATTCATGAAGAAATAATATAAAAAAATAATTTATCATTAGTTATTAAAAAAATTAATACGTAAGACTAACTTGGTCCTATCCCATAATGGATTATTAATTCATACACTCAGCACTACGTTAATAACGAGTTAAAATAGTAGCGTTGCAATACTGTAATGAAATTAACCGCCAGAATCGCCAAAAAAATTATTCAACTTAATTAGGATTTGGTGCTCATAAATAACATTATCAACTCTATATAGAATATCTTATACGAAACAAAATAGATATATAAAATAATAAAAATAAAAAAACAGGCACGCATAATGAATTAATCAATCCTACATTCGCAGGCTAACTGATGCCGGAACAAAACACACCATAAATAAAATAAAATGCATTCCACAATAAACAACTATTGATCATAAATACACCTGATGCAAGGAAATGTAAATAATCCCGTTACATCTTATTTATCCCAACAAAACACAAAAGTATGAATGCTGTAAATTAGGAAAGTGAAATTCTAGTTTACTAGAAATACAAACAAATCAAGAACTGAACTCTCTAAAACACAAAAGAACTATCCTAGAAACACAATCTTAACTTTAAGAGAATATCGGTATTACACACTTAAACGGTCAGTTTTACTTGAAGCTGAAGGTTATACGTTATTATCCCCTCTATAACGGGATAAGCAGACAAAAATTTAAATATCAATGTTTAATGTGTTGTTACTCATAATTTCTTTGTAAGTACAATGCACAGATGTTCCACACTGTCCTGAGTTTAATATTTATTAACGTTCACTTATTTTATAAAAAGAAAGTATATGTGGTATTTTAATTGTTTACCAATAAGACAAACAACAAATGTTGTTTTTGCATCTTTCAGTATACCCAAACACGTGAATATAAATCAACTCACAAGCAGGATCTCTGACGATAATGTACTGTCAAATGCCACCAATACTTAGTCATCTACTTAAAACTTTATTTTCTAGCTCATTTCGTTTCCAAATCTCGCTGTAATTGATCTAGCGATATTTTCTTCTCACGCTAGTTATACTACTTCAATATACCACTATTACTTAACCCTGCTAAGTTCGGGTCATTATGACCCGGGAGCCTATAGTTGTCGCTTTATTGTCGTTAAATTGATATAACAGTAAATAATAATAATAATGAGATGTAGTATTTATTGTTTATTACATTTTATTACGTTATTTTATTTTTATTACATATTATTATAAAATATATTATAATGATGTTTTGTTATGCACCGAACTAGCTCAACATCTCATAATCGGGGATAGAGTTCATTTATTGTTGGCAAAAGAAATAAATATAATTTTATTTACTGGTGTGAATTTAATTGCATTTAAAGGTAAAAGTGAAATTATGAAATGTTCTTTATTATATAAATTCCAAATTATAATAAATGGATGGTATGTGAAACAGACCTTAATTAAACCTACACAATGACGCATGCGTAGCGTCTTAACTGAATTAAATAGCAGCCTGTCAAAAATGTCAAATAGGAAAATCTTAAAAATGTGAGTTTAACTATTTTATAATTGAAATTGAAACGTTGTTAGAATAATAAAGGTTCAATTACTTTACAGATGTTTACAGCGTTATTGCACAAACATATACACATATAAATGAATACACAAATGCAGGAAATTACACAAATAATGGAAACAATTTAAGGGTTATGATAAATAAACTCACATGTGTATCGGTATATTTCCATATAAAACTTAGGTAGGCTTCTTTCCATATGAGGTCGACGTTACTGGTTCGTTGTTCAAGGTGGTGCTGCATATACTTCCAATCTTCAACCAATATACACCTTGTTGAATGACGACTTTTCTTTGTGGTAATTGTGATGTTACTTATAATTTGCTTAAATAACTTCAACTAAGCACTGTGTTTTTAATTATAATTTATATAAATGTTGTTTTAAGTGTTTATACAATTTACGATTAAAGAATTTTATTTTAGGTTCGTAAAACTTTAATTCAAGTTGACTTTGGTTTTAGCTCCGGTTATGGAATATCGTTTATTAATTATATATCGCTCCAGAAAAATAAACATCGATTCATAAAACTGAATAATTTTATTAACGACAAAAATAAACAAAAACAAAAACACATCAACCGAAATTTGAATACGTAGACTTTGAATCGAAACAAAACTTTATTATAATAGAAAATTATATCGGTAACCTAACTTTATATTTGATCGTAGGTTAAGAACAATTGTTTCTGATTTCTCGGCTCTTCACTAACCGCGTTTCAAAATTTCCGATAGTAACGTAACTTGAAACTTACATGTTAACACAAAACACTATCAACACAAAAATTGGAAATGAGATTGGAAGAGAGGGAGAATTCAGGATCAATTCCTTATATACTACCCTGTTAGCTACAAAAATTTCAACTTTTTTTGTACCATACAAACAAAGTAATCAAGCCTCTGATTGGTTTAAACAAATTTGAAAACTTTACTAAAATACAAATTATGCCATAACTTTTTTAAAATACTTCTGATTTACATTTTGATAACAGAATTGGAATCTGCAGAATTCCGCACAAAACGATACTTCACGAGCCATATATTGGTTCAAAAATATACGATTTGACATATTCTAATCTAAATTTACTTATATCTAAAAAAAAACCTAAATTCTACACCTAAACTAAATACATATTCGTGATCTACACGAAAAACTGAATCAGAAAACATTTATTCAAACTCAAATATCTTAATTTTAACAGAAAATTCTTTTTCATATAGGAAATTTATGTAGTTAACCCCATTTTCATAATTTTGTTTAAATAGCTTGTACAAAGTAAATTTCTACATGAAAACGAGGGAAACCTCCTATTAATTGCTCTAATAATTTATTTTATGCTCAACTTATTCCATAAAAACTATAAATTTGCAAAAACCTTAAAATTAAAACTTAACCTAATTTTATACAAATATACACATAATTTGCGTATCCAACGTCTAAATTTCTTAAAATGTTACTCTAGGATGTTGTTAAAACTGTCTTCAACATCAACACTGTTCACTTTTATTGTAATGTCTAAAACTTTCTCAACTCAACAATCCCTATTGTTAAACACACTTCTTCAAAATTTTTACACAAAAAGTATTTATATGTAAAATATTCAAATGTAAAATCGTTGTTTATATTCCCTTTAATATTTACAATGCACTACTGCCTTTGCTGCACTTTTTTGTACACTATGTGAGTGAAAACTAAACCATGTCCGCACCATAACCCTTTCTTAAAATGTAAATCTTTCCTGCTTTGTAACTAACTCAATACATGTTCTAGATATAATTGTAAACCTAAACCGTGTGATAAACATCTGTAAGGTTTCTAAAATGCCAAAATACTTTGAAAAAACTGTGAATTTAATGAAATGTGTTCATATGCTCCTTATATAGCCCAATACTCTTTATGATTAAACAAACTTGTGCAAATTTCACCAAGCCTGTTTCATCAAATCAAAATCAGTTTCTTTCACTCGTCTAACTATATTATTTAATAAAATGCAATGTAAATATATTCTAATTTGTCTCAAATTGCTTACTATAGGAAATACAAGCTTATTCACTCTAGTCCCTGTCTTAAACTTATATCTAACCATCTCAATATATATATATATATATATATATATATATATATATATATATATGTATACATGAGCTTTACATAGGTATTTTGAGCAATTACGGCATACCATATTAGTTTTATTATCATTTGAAGAGGGACAAAAATTAAATCTTTTACGCTTGGTTGTCGTTGATTGTCCCTTACTTCGGCATATAACCATTTCAGCTGCAGGAATACTTCGAGCGAGACGTTTTCTTTCTTGCAATAATGGAGTGATCAAGAAATGTTCCAGTTCTTCAACAAATAGTCACCGTTTTGTAAGTTTTCCAACATTCCAGGTTAGAGTTACTTCGCACTACAAAACATAAACGTTGTAAGCTAAAACATCCATGATATTGCTTGTTATTATTAACTTGTCTAACGTGTCTACAGCACCTTTAGTTTTGTTGTAATCTCAAATCATACACGGCTTTTTATAATCTTTGTTACACACTCCGTTATCGTAGTGCATGGTGTTCATGAGCGTAACATTTTATTCCGTTTCGGACGGAATATAGGGAACTATCGACGTGTCCTTCGTAAAGTAACGTGTAATTTGAGAAACGGAATTTGTTAGTACGATTTTTGAGATTCTTGTACCTGTTGTTAGGCAACACACTTTACCCTCCAATTTGGGAGCAATAGGAGTATCTATTTTCAATTTTTCTTAGACAACGTGGCAACAGTGCATTTATTTCCGTTCAATTTCTAATAAGTTTAAATCGTGATAAGGCCGAATTTTGTTACTTGTTAAAAAGAAACATGTGACTTCTTCTTTTCTAGTTTTTGGTGTGAGTAACGAACGCCATTTTAGCAAAAGCGAAAATTTTGCGCTGTAAAGAATTTTGAATTTGGGATGGTGAAGATTTTTCTGTAATGTCTATAAAATTAAGATTTCATAGAAATTACATACAGTGGATACTGGTTTTCAATTCTTTTCCATATTTAAATTTGGTACTGCATATTTGTAGTACTCGTTTCGACGGATTTCAAAAATTTCTTAACAACCGTTTTCATTGGATCAAGAGGTGAGTTACGTTGTTTCTTTTATTTTGTACGGATCACCTCTGATTAAACCTTTACATTAATAAAATTACATGTGTTCTAATTTTACATAAATTAAAATAACAATTTAGTATGCATCGCGAAAGCGAAAACAAAATGGTTGCTCTAGGTTTCTTTCTCTGATTGTGATTGTGGTCCTTTGGTCGCTCTTCAGTTCATTCACTGCTATAACGGATTATCCTACCGGTATATGAACTACTCCTTTATACTTGGATAAGAACATCCGTGATGGCTGACTATCGAGCAGGTTCTACACCAGCCCGCCGGAAGATAACTCGGTTCTCGCTACAGAACTTTAATCTTAAGTCACGTAAGACACACGGACACTCCTTTTACCATCGATTGATGGTCTCTTAAATGTTTAATTATTCCCTATCGGTACTCTGGATCGATAGACAATTGCTTTTAAACCTAACCCCCCATACAAGGAAATTAGACATTGCTTTCGGGTTATATCTCTAGCGAGGTTGTGTTTCTGAAATTATAAAATGTTTAAAATTTAATGAAGAGGTACTCACATTCGTGCTTACTGAAGTGGTCATATTTCCTTTGTTACTTTGGTTTCTTCATTATTTTACTGAGAACACTTTACTAATTAAAATTTGGGAATGTAAATTGTATTAGAAACAGCTGTAGTCAGTTACATCTGATCACTGTGAAGTTGCTCCTATATTTAAAATAAGTTAATTATATAGGGAGATCCGCATTCTAACCAAAGACTGATGTGCTTGTAAATTAAAACGCTTTATACTAGGTGATTCAAATAATGAGTAAATACTACTAAAAATTAAATTGTAGAATTTACGCTTTGTATTTTTTCATTTGCTATGTATTAATAAATAAACTTCAATTGTTACGTTCTAACAAATGTTATCATAAATAAGGGAGCTATTAGTAATTCAGGAATGTGAATATTTTAGCCTTTAGCTGGAATTTTCTTACATTTTTTTGTTTTCTAAGTAAAGCGTTAGCGTTTGTGAACATTAAAGCAAATTCTAATTTATGCTTGTAGTTTTGTGGTTAACAATAGTAGCACACTATCATTAATTATTTTCAGATTTAAACCATTTTATGCAATGCTAGACATCTGCCTGATAATTGTTGGTTATTTATATGTCCGGTTATGATTCGGTTGATTTAAAACCGAGACGCGTGTTGTATGGAGAGCTCTTCCTATCTCTACGGTTTCATTCTTTTAGTTTACATTTATTTTGGGTTATGTATTTTGTTTCTAGGTTCAACGCTGGATGTTACACTGTGCATAAAAAGCGTCGTTTCATTACACTGTAATTTTGCTTTCCTTATTTTATTTAGCTGAAGCACTAGAAAAGGTATGTATGGTACTAATCACAATTTTTATTTAAATTGCCGGAGGGGGGACTTTAAATATTTGGGGTTGTTCTGCTGAATAATAACTATCTCAATTTACGATACCCGTTGTTCGAATGTTTATTTACTATACCCACTACGTTGGGATATTTACACTAGTATGCGTTCGGCGAGTTTATGTTAACTATTTGTAATAGATTTAAGCTTTGAGGTTTATTATTATCAACACCGATTATATCTACAACCGTTAAAGAGATGTATGTTACTTTACTAATAATTGTTTTCTTTACTACTGCAGTTTAGGAGCGACATCCTAACCGAACCTATTCCCTTCTTGGACTGTGTCCAACCGTATTTTTTTAACTATAGCGGCTCTCTTACTGCCTCATAGCCCTTTTCTTGATCACAGGGCGATATAAACATAAATCATGTGGTGCCCTTTTAGTTTCTCTGTGTACCAACGCCAACCACACGCTCACGCATCCAAGTGCCTAACCGAGCGATTGAGCTTCCGGCCTGATTCTTTCTAGCTGTTACGGCACACCTTTTACTTTTGCTACGACCGTGCCTTTGTGCATGTAACCAATTTGGAGAAAGAACTTCTTTCCTGTTGACAGCCGTCAATTCAGGCTTATTTGTGCGAATAGTTCCAAGCATGGTAATTTTTCTTTTCAATAGCATCTACCCCAGATCATACGAGGTAAAAAGAATTGTCACATGTTACGTTGTGACCGTTTACACCATAAGTAAGATCTAGCACAAGTCTTTTTACCTTGACCTCTCTCTGGAGGTTCACCTTCTTTTTTTGCAGAGGTAAACTTGTATGTTACATGAATAAGCAGTTACAGAATCGCATAAAGTCCAAATCTTGACTCCGTACTTAGCAGGTTTATTCGCGATGTACTGTCTAAAAGGACAACGTCCTCTAAAAGGGACCAGTTGCTCATCTACATTTTCGTGAACATTATAGAGCTTACGTAGAATTGCAACCCATTCAGCACAAGTCCCGTATGGGAGCTAATTTATCCGTTTGACGTCGTTATGGTCCAGTTTTTTTAATCGTCAACGCGAATTATTCGTGCAATTACATGAAATCGTTGTAGGGACATCGTTGCTCTGAATATTGCACGACCTACGTTTCTATCACACAGACTGGCTGTTGCCTGTCCAGCTAGAAACAGTAGGCCAAAATATGCTCCTGGTTCAACTAATGTTAGTTCTTGAAAAGTGTTGCCACAAAGTCCTTTGCCTTCTACATTTGACATTTTCAAAATTAGGTTTACAATTTTGGGTGTGAAATGTAAGTATGCGGATTTCATATCAATTATTCGCGACGTAGCATACATTGTTGGCCCAGGAATCAACGAAATAATATTTTCTGCTGAAAATCGTCCCGATTGTTGTGTCTTTTCATTCCATACTGTATTGCCACCTTTTGAAGTTAAGTGATTATCCGTATCAGCTTCATCCGAAATCGTAGCTTCCACTTCATCATCCGATTCGCTATTATATATCTCGGTTTCGGAGAAATGGTCTTCTTCTTCAGAAGCATTAGAATCACTATCAGGAACACACAAAAGTTTCTCAAGTTCACTATCCATAAGCACGCTCTCAATAATAAATTTCAATTGTTAGGTATTGCTTATAGCATCAAGTTTGATATTTACTACGAAACTAACACACAGGTGCTCACTGGCTGTATTTATACGCAGCCATGGACAAGTCTCAACAGGAATAAACTTGATAACCGGTAGGCAAATTACGCATGCAATATGTGCAATAATGTGGCAATATTATGTAAGTTATTTATATGACAATACTCTGCTTCTCGTTCTTCTAATATGAACCACACAAATCACCGGGTCATATAGACCCAAACACAGTGAGTGTAACAAATTCATTAAAAAAAACTAATTATAACTTTCTAATATCAATCGAGGTACACCGTTATTAGAGTAATGAAATAAAAAGTCGTGCAGTGGCAAGGCCTTAATTACTCTGAAGGGAACTGCAAACGTAAAATCTGAAACCTCCGTAAGCTTTCTCCTAACATAGCTAAAAGCATCATTGCGATAAGAGAGGTGATTCGTTACGTAAACAACCAACATACATAACCCGGTAAACTACATTTTACTTCAAACGTTTACTTCAAACAAACATCACTGATAACACGACTCCACTGGTGTCCGATTCCGTCGTTCGGCCAGATTAATCTTCACGCTACTTTATGTAATATTTTTCCAGTTTAAGTTCCTAGCATGAACTAAGAGATGCCATTTACAACACATAATAATTACTTAATTTTCTCTGCGACGTTTTCAAGACATCCATCATCTAATGTCAAAACAACTTTTATCAAAAATCGTGTAAGCTACTACCCAAAATCCGGTCTTAATGAAAAAAAAGAATTCATAAATAATCCGAATTTAATTTACACTTTAAGTATCACTATCACGTGACATTATAATTAATGTAATTATTTATGCATTTTAATTCTTAAGTTTCTTTTAATAATCAAAAGAACAAATTGGTTGCGAAAAGTAAAACTTGGTAACTTGTTACGAATTAATTTTAATTTTTTAACACTTAACAAAACATTTTAAACACATTTAAAAAAAATGTTACACATTATCCAGATTAAAAGCTCCTTTGCGTGGTTACCCAAACATTAATTGCCTCACTACCAATTGTCAGTTAATATATGAGTTCGCTATACACACACGCAAAGGAACACGCACACGCACACGACACGCACAAGCGTACGCACACGGGTAGGCACACACACGTATAAGAATAGCAAAAATAGTCAATTATCTGTATTACTTTATATCGTTGACCTCTGCATTCTAGCGGTTGAACCCTGCTGCAGGTTATACGTTTAATCGAACCCCTTAAGCAGTCTAGTCCACCTTAAATTAGCCAATAAATACTTACATTTCAAAAATCATTACAACTCTATTAAATATTTCTAAAAGTTTACTTTGATCACTGGCTTAAAAAAGAGTCCCCCTTTCACCAGTACGACAATATGAGCAGTTTCCATATTATACGGAAATAATGATAACCCCTTTGGCGAAAATGGGTTAAAATCCACTTATTAAGGCTAGACGCCAGAACAAGCCACAGATGTGGTAACTTTATTGAACAAAAGCGTTACGAGGCTGCACGAAAACACCACTTATTTATCTTGGATCACCTTATAAAATTAATTTTATGTAACGATGTTTGTCAGTTGCACATAAGGGTTGAAGTCAACTATCGACAACACACGAATTATATTTTCTTGGAAGTATTTTGTTTTCTTTTAAATTTAAATATATTTAATGTATTTTAATTATTACAACTCACGGTTTTCTTAACTCATAAGGCGAAATACGAACCTCGGTCTGTCGTTTACGAGGGCGGGCGGTCGGGCGCGTGCGCGCGTGCGTGCGAGCGGGCGGGCGGGCAAGCGGGCGGGTGCGTGCGTGCGTGCGTACGTGCGTGTGGGTGGGTGGGTGGGTGGATGGGAGGGTGGGTAAGTGTGTGGGTGGGAGCGTGCGTGTGTGTGCGTGCGTGCGTGCGTGTGTGTGTATATGGAAGTATGTTAGTATCTACATAACTCCAGAACGAAAAAACCTACGTACTTAAAATTTTGTATTTAAGCTTGTTTTCATTTGGCTTAGAGCTGATTACATTTTGGGAGAAATCCAGCGGCGGAGAGGGGGGTTTTTATTAGGGCCAGTTTTTGGTTTTTGTCAAATATTTCTAAAACAGCTGCACATTTCAAAGATGTAAAGATACCCAGACATAGACCTTAAACATATCGATTAATTACGGTCTATGCAATTTTTTTGATACGACGCATAATTTAGTGGTAAAAAAATTCCTAAGGTACAATTTAAGGGTTAATTCAAAATTTTCAATTACTGAATAAGGACAAATTTTAAAAACAAATTTAATTTTACATAACTTTTCTTTATAGTTTCTTAATATAATGCAAGGTAAGTTTAAAAAGTAACGAAATATGAATGAGAATGGTTAAAATGTATCATTGATATTTTATAGAAGCGGGTGGATTTGGAATTTTTTTTTTTAATTAACACGTATTATTTATGTCTATTTGGAATGAAGTTTTAAACATTATTCTGACATAGATTACTGTTTCTGTTTTTACAATGTTACTTGTTTTTCGTTATGAACGTATGTAAGAGGTTGCATAGTTATGCTAAAATAAATTATAATTAAAATTATTTCATTTCTTTAATTTTTAAGTTAGCATCTAGATGTCTACTAATCTCTGTCTGTCCAAAAGTCTTAAACGTCTGTATGACATAGATTATTGTTTCCGCTTTTAAAATGTTGCATATTTACGTGATGAGCTTATTATAAAAGTATATAAAGATATAATTATTTAAAAAAAATGTTATTAATATTATTTCATTTCTTTTCATTTCCATTTTGTAGGTTTGAAGGTCGTGTGGTGTTCCACACCAGGTATTTACCAGTGTGTTTACTTATCTTAGTCGTCTTAAACGAAGATATGAGAGTTTAGTTTTTGTTTCCGGTGGAAACCCTTCGTGTTGGAGAGGTTCCAACCGTGCTAAAAGTTTTGTTAGATGGTAGGGTAGGTTTGTAGTAAAGATTGTATGTTTTCGAGTGAGAGGCCACAGATCTAAGTTTGAGGAGAGAAGAATCTATAAGTCAATGGATAGATGAGAGAGCGAGTGCGTGCATGCGTGCGTGCGTGAGTACTTCATTAGTATAGATATACAAAAAATGTAAACTGGCTCGAAAAACCTTCCCACCGTCTGTTATTCGTCATTTAAATACTTATATCAAATTTGAATACAGTTGCTTTTCAAGCCTTAGAGTTATTTCTGAAGAAAGAAAATAAAATTTAGCCTCCTTCGTGCAGATCCACCAACATCAGATATCACTCAGTCCAGACAATAAATATTTAATATTTATGTAAAATTGAATGCAATCGCTATCTAAGTTTTTGCGTTGTTTTGGACATAAGAAAATAGTATTAACCCTCTTTATTGCTTACCCCATACACCACCACTATCAAAAGTGGTTGGAATATAGTCATCCTAACTTACTTTTACCAGACAAATTAGATGAGCGATTTAAATACTTGTACACAATGACGTACCAAACATATGGATTATAGCAACTGAAATTAATACAAAGTTAAGCTGTAACAATGTTCTTACTCAGATACAGTTATGCGTTTGCAGTAGGCGCAAAATGTAATTGTAATAGTTATACAAATATAATGTACAAAAGCACACAACTAATATATTTGAACGGCTATTGGGTGCAAAAAATATAAAGAAATCGCTTATTTACGTATATACGGGTTAAACAACTTACATTAGAAATTATCTGTTTGAGTGAGAGATTAATCAAAATGCAATTAAAGTAATTTGTCTATTTTACCGTAACCAAACATTGATTTGAATGTATTTAAAAGTGGGAAAACCATCACGTAGTTTGCATCCGTGAAACCTTCAATCTTGAAAAATTAGAATGTAGATACTGTTAATAAAAATAATACTATGCGAAATTAAAATAAACGTAAATTTACAACTGGTAATTTTTTAAACGTCTGCTTTCCTCGACAATCCCTTATCAGTCATGCAATATCCAAACTACGAAGCAGAAAATTTCAATTTAATAAAATTAAAGTAATCTAACCAAGTACTAAAAGCCACGTAGTGTAGTTAAAGAATTAAAGGGTTTTGCTCTACGTTAAAATAATTCCATCGAAGTGTTGTAACGGAAATATTTCTATCAAAACACTTCAATTAAAGTATTGCAATCAAAGTATTCCAAAATTTGCCAATTAAAGCACAATGTAACCTGCGTTAGTTATCAAATTGAATAGCACATCCAGATACTTGCAAATTAGTCCATTAATAAATGGCTGATGATTAATGTGAAATAAAATCTCAAAGTGGACGCTAAAAAGATAACGCTGTTAGAACGCAATAGACTATTTTCTCCAACTTAGCACTAATTTTTAACGAATTGGAAGCTTTACTTTCCCCAATTGCAATAAATCATTACATTTCTGGGATTAATTTCAAGTAATTCTGAAGTGAATAAATTTTAGAAACGAAAAAGAATAGTTTGTAAGGTGCTTTTATTAATAATTAAAAAATAGTCAATGATTCTTTATAAAGCGGCCATCTAGTAATCAACGTTTTTAATATAGTATTATAAATATGTAAAGATGGAGGTGTATCATAAAACTCCAAACCCTCGGACAACAATTAGTTTCAGGTAAAGGACTTACATAAAATGACTGCGGTTACACCTCTATCCGGTACGAATTTAAAACAACATACATTTAGGATGTTAAGGATGCAACCAGCGAACCGTATCAATGTGAATTGGTTTCGGCCTTAACTCTCTACTTGTCATTATTTAGACGTTATAAAATATTAATTAATCTTGATCTCTGAATGTTGATCTCTACCTTGTATCAATCGTCATGAGTCTTGTATTTACTGAGCAACGCTTTTTGGCTCACGAAGTACAACTAGTGTTACTTGATATTTATGTTATTAAAAGTGAGTACGTATGCTTACAAGATTAATTACCGTCTCGAATGGAATAAATTAAAGCTACTGTCCTTTATAATAGATTATAAAAACTGTGGATATGAGCAAACGATTGTTATACAACAAGACAGATGAAGTGTGTGCATTTGCATTTACAGAAATCTTACCAAACCTAGTATTGAATTAAGTTTTTTTGTGATATTTTTTAATATATTATTCAATCTACATCGTTGAGTTACATGAAATCAGTTCAGTGAACTTTTTTTTACTCGTATTAAATGTGATTGGTATATTGGATAAACCAAGCAATGGATAAAATATAGATTTACTCAACATAGCACTAGAATAAAGGAAACTTTCCATAATGTTATTTCTGTTTGTATGAGGATTAACACTAAAAAACTTAAACGCCAATCAAAAAAGGTATGCGTCAAATTTAGATTTATTTATCCAGTACTAAAATGAAACATGTAAAGCAGATCAAATGTAAAACGCAGTCTGATTTATTATTAAGTGAGAACTGCTTTTAATTTATGTTTATGTACGCTGCTAATTATATGCATCCTGGATCTTTAGCGTCCTCGCAAGTGGGGCATTTATATAAAGGCCAAAATATAACACCACAATACATACATTCACAAACATTTACACCACCTTCACAATCAGTTCTGCGATAAATACAACCACAACATCCCGTAATGTATCTCAGTCAACTTCAAACCAACTCACAAACAACTAATTTGCTATCCAATGTTAACTATCCACCACTACCGAATACCAGTACTAACAATGAATGGCGTCAGGTAACGTACTCTAAGAGAAGAGACAGAACACATGACGAAGAAACAGAGTCAACCAATAAAACTAAGCGATCCAGTTATTGGCTAGGGAAGGATACACCGGTTAGTAATAGGTTCGACCAACTAACTGAAGGCAACATGAACGAAGAAAGTCAAGCAACAAAAAAACCTCAACCGCCATTTATTTTCATAAGAGGTATCAAAAATATAAAACCATTAATTCATAATAATTTTTAATTACATATTTTTGAATAATTTAATATTAGTGAGGTTGTTTCAGTATGTGTGGATCCTTGCGATATTGCAGGTTCACATTCCATTAATATAAGTGATTTGATTGTAATCTCATTATATTTAGAGTTTACATACATAAAAACAAAATTTACATCGATTGGGGCTTGAATCTCGATATCGCAGTTAGTTAGCTCGCTACTCTAGCAAAGTACAGATCGTAGGTTCAAATCCTACTCGAGGTAAACTTTTTATTTATGTGTTTAATAAAATTAATAATAATTTTTAATCACACAGTTGATTAGAGAATTCAATTTATAAGTTAACCAAATTGCATGGAACAAGTACCGAGCTGCACTATTTACATCTCGCAAGGCTACTACATTTCATAATAATAATTTCTTATTATTGATACCAATTCAGTAGCAATGATGGGCCACAATAAGATAGTAACATTAATACACAAAATGGATGTTAAGTTACGTGCCTAAATAAAATTAAACTATTCTTCGTACGAAGATGGCATTGCATGTGGAACATAAATTCTATGGGAAGTGAGCGAATTAACACATTGAGAAGCATTTTACCACAAAATATATTGTACTTACATTATTGAAATACATTACTAGTAGAAATTGTATTAAATATGAATTAACACACTTGTATTACTAATTTTACGTTACAAAAACATTCTTTTTAAAGTGTAAAACCTTCTAATCGGAGTCACTATCTATACCCGAGCTTTCAGAATAGTTTCCGATGTTAATAACCAGTTCGTCAACTGTAATGTCCAACATTTCTTCCCGTTTATACCATTGCTTTACTGTTTCTTCAGAATGTCGCACACAATTATCCCATATGGTTTCATCACATTGCTGTAAAGCTTCGTTCCACATAGCAATTACGTTTTCATCTTTATAGCCATCTCGTCCCATATGCTTGTCATAATATCCCTTTGCGTGTGCCCATACTAATTCTATTGCATTAAACTCACAGTAGTATGGTGGTAATCTTAATACTTCGTGTCCATAGCTTTTATTATTTCATCTACTTCGTACCTTTCTTGTGTTTGAAGTTACTTAATTAGACCATACAGGTCGGTTTTGAAGAGTGTGGGATCGAGACTGATGTGATTCTGTGTTAACCAGGAAACCATATTGCCCTTTGTCCAGGGTGAAGTTGGTAGCTTTTGAACTAACATTATCAATTATAATTAGCGAAGGCCCTTCTCAACTTGTTAGCAAATGTTCTATAAGCCATTTTTTAAACATATCCCCATTTATTTCACCATGATAATCTTCTTTTAACGATCTTGATGCAAATAACAGAGTAGCACCTTTTACAAATCCTCTGGCGGATCCGGCGTGAATAACAATAAAGATCTTGCCATCGTCGCCTTGAGGTTTTCGTACACTTCTAAGGTCTTCATCCTGCCATAATTTTCCTGGATTTTCTTTGGAGTAGATTCACGTTTCATCCATAAATACTACTTGCCGATGATTAGCTGAATTGATCTCTTTAATATATGGTTTAAGAATTTTTTTTTGAATTTGAATCCTAGCGACTGTATTGCACGACGAAGACTTCTGTCACTAATTAATATGTGATTGTTACGAATTTCTGCATTTAAACTGTGACATGTTTTTCTGTAAATAAATTAGTATACCAAACATGTGTAAAATATTGTGATTGTGCTGTAGTATTATTACTCACTTTTGGATGTTTCAGGTAGATCGTCAGATTTTGTTTTCTTACGTGGTCGTTTTTTACCTGGACTTGTTAAAACAGGGTTAGATACAGCTCGAGACTTAACATTTCTCAGATATACCCAACGCGCATGCCACGCGCTGTAATTTCGTGATTGTAACGAGTTAAGATATAAACACTTATTGTTATACTTACTTCTTGGACAGCAGATACTGATATCAGGGGACCCCGTTTTCTTTGTCTCTCTCGTAATACTGCAGTAAAATTAACACAAACTGATGTACTTGTGTGTGCAAGGTTTTACCCTGTGCAGACATTAGGATGGCAGAGACTAAAATGAATAATAAGACAGGCGCAAATGAACAACAAAGGGAATAGTTCTGGAAAGAACTGATTTAACCCTTTCGTCCCGATCGGTACACATATGTACCACCTCGATTTAAAAAATCCTGAAAGTCAAACTAACCATTATACGAATATAGCAAGTATACCAGACCGGTGGCTTGAGCCTAGCATGTATACTGCAGCGTATATTCACAGGCAATTCTGATATTGAGGTTGAATACGTAACATCTCAATAGACAAAGATCATCTGTATGGTACGTATATTTTGTTTTTATTTTCAATTCAGCTCGCTTTTTGCGGTGCGGTACTTATGTGTATCGCCGTGATATTTGGCGGTACGTATTTGTACCATCAGGTTTGTAGTGAACGCATTTTTAGGATTATCATGGACCGAAAACGTTCACTAACACAAAAGGAACTGCAATATGTCGGTTTCGGTTAAAGAAACCGCAATTTTGAAATTGAATCGTTAAAAAGTTTCACAAAAATTAATTATTAGGTAAACTAATATTGTGGGGATAATTCTATGTCAATTATCTATAATTTAGGTGGCGTCATAACGGTCTAAAAAACATTTAAAAAATAAAATTAAAATGGCGCCTGAGTTGACATTTGACAGATGAAATGAATGTATTTGAAGCCGTAAAATCAAAACATGTAAAAATACACAGGGCATTCTATTTAAATTTTAAGCTTTTGTCATTTCCGGTGAAATCGGGAGTCGGTGATATTGTTTTTTTATGGAAAAAATACCAAACTGGCTCTAATATAACCCACCAAAATTTGAACAATATCTAACGACCCGTTCAAAAGTTACAAGGGTGGCACCTATGTGATTTAAACCCGGTATATATGATCGGAACGTATGTTCTGGCAAAGAATCTTCTACACGAGGAAATGAACAGTCGCTTACCCTTGGAGGAAGAGTGGTAAAATCTCTTTCGTCTACTATCAAAGGGAAAGATGTTGTGTGCTCTGTTTTGACCGATTCTTCACAAGAGTTCCATTTCTTAGAAACATTGAATTGTGCTGCTTTGAGCACCAGCATGTCTAACCGAAAAAAATGTGCCAACGATGAAGGAAATACTGCAACGAGGACAGTCTATATTTCGATCTACTAACAGTGGATTATTATGTACGAAATAGCAAGACACAAAGGAAGTAATACTTATGAGTAATTGCCACAAACGCGATTTGACTACTGTTTCTAAAAAAAAACAAAAACTGGAGAACGGCAACCTATTGAATGCCAAGAAGTTATCTCATTTTATCGTCAAGAAATTGGAGGAGTTGACAGGGCAGACCAACTTGTAGGATTGTAGGATCATGACCAGAACGTCAAATAAATGGTGGACAAAAGTATTTTATACTTACCTGAACATATGTGCAGTAAATGGTTGAATACTTTACAATGACTTGAGGTACGAAAATAAAAAACCGCCATTCGTGTCAATTCTCGTAACACTTGCCGAAGAACTGATAGCTGAGGGCATACAAACTACTTCATTACCTCCTCAAAAAAGAGGACCTCCAACCAAAAAGAGGAAAATTTACGCCGTAGTACCCTTGCGTCTTGCCGTGGAAGGGCAGACAAGAAGAAGATGTTCAAGGTGTAGCGAGGAAAAACGCTACAAGCGAACAAAAACCATGTGCCAGGAATCTAATATCCCATTGTGCAAGGAATGTTTTATGTTATACCATGTAAATTAGATAATTAATTGGCTAAAAATAAATTTTCAACATTTCTTACAGAGTTATTTTGCACCTGATGGTACACAATTGTTCCACTTAAAAACCCTTCTGGTACATAGGTGTACCACTTGCATCTCCCTGCCCCACTGGTAAAAAATAAATTCTGAAGGTAGAAACCTATCATTTTTAAGCAAATTAACGAAATCCTCACACTTTACTTATTCCTGGGTTAATATTTATATACAGGGACGAAAGGGTTAAAGTGTAATGATAAAAAAAGTGAAGGTACACTAGGAAATCCGCAAATGAATAACAAAGGGAATAGTTCTGAAAAGTGTCTAATAAATGATGAATGGAGATTATGTAGTATTAGTCAAATGAGAATTAAATTAATATGTATGTAAACCAAATTGATTTCGTGTTTATGGACTACTCTTTCAACTAGATTTGCTTGTTCAATACCATATGTCGATTTCGTCAAATGCACCACGAATGTTCACCATCCTTGTTTAATTCACTGTTTTATATGAGAAGGCAGTATGAACAAATTCGATAGCTCAATTCATAAATTAGTGACGTAGCAGTAAACAATCCTCGCGAGGACAGTAACGATCTACGTATAGCAACAGTGCGTGAAGAAGTTACCAAGTGTAGTGAAAACTATAAGTTTAATCTAAAAAGACATACTAGCGAACTAGCGGTCAACCTGTTAAACGAGAGGTGTGAAATACGACGATTAAAAATGTTTAAACTATCGGACTTATATAATAGATTTAAAAACTAAAAAAAAAAATTGAGCGACCCAAATATTGTATCTAAAACTAATGTAGTTAGTACTTAGTTTATGAACATAGGGGATATCTAGTGGGATATTACCTCCAAAACATGTACACCGTGTCCACAAATTATTGGCGGATAACGTAAATGCACGATTCAACCAGCATTTGAAAGATGGAAGTCTGAAGTCTAAATGCACTCGGCAAATATCCAGTCGGTGATCCCATTCACCCCAAACCCTCTTAAGCATATATTGTGTAATGTCAATGACTGCAGTAATGCGCCTTCTTAATTCCGTCATGGTCGCTAGAAGTGGAGGATTGTAAACACTATCCTTGACGTAACCCCACAGGAAGAATTCACACACAGTAAGGTCAGGTGAACGTGGAGGCCAGGTGTATAAGATATTGTCTGCGGGTGTTGCACGACCAATCCATGGACCTGGCAGGATTCGATTGATGTATCCACGAACGTCCGTATTCCAATGTGGAGGGCACCATCTTGTTGGAATATGAATCCCTGTTCCTCTTCGTCGTCCGTCAGTTGTGGTACTAACCAATTCTTTAACTGGCGAACGACGAAGAGGAACAGGGATTCATATTCCAACAAGACGGTGCTCCTCCACATTGGCATACGGATGTCCGTGGATACCTCAATCGAATCCTAACAGGTCGATGGATTGGCAGTGCAACACCGCATATGACTCCTTCTGCACCTGGCCTCTACGTTCACCTGACCTTACTGTGTGTAATTTCTTCCTGTGGAATTACGTCAAGGATAGTATTTACAATCCTCGAATTCCAGCGACGTTGGCGGAATTGAGAAGGCGCATTACTGAAGCCATTGACAACATCAAGTATTAGTGAAGTTATGGCGTTATGAAATCCGCCAATAATTTATGGACACGGATAATTTAGAATGTAAGTATAAATATGTCATACAATGTACCTAGCCTGTGGCATTCCAGGCTGATTGTGTAGCTATTGGAGTTAATAACAAAATGTGTCCGCCGTTGTTCTTAACCTTATTGTCAAACTCGATAATAATGACAGTTAATCTGCAGAATCATAAAACATAAACGCTCTGTCGAAATTTGTAAAGCGTTAACTCTATGGGATAGTATGTAACTAAAACAATTCGCTCTAATATTAATATTATCAACTTACTTTATTATTATTTTTTTTTGTAATAAAAGATAAATCAAGTCTAGTGTTTTAGTTCGTACAAGAAATTGTTTGAAATTAAAATAAACATTGTAATAACACGTAATAGCGAATAAAGGCAAATTGTTAAAAGGTGTATTTGAACATTCATAAACGATCTAAAATGCAAATTTTGATATAATGTAGTTAAAGTAGCATTAGAGCCGTGTTTGAACTAAGTTAATACACCAGTATTACACTTACATAATGTAAATTTGAATACATTTACAACATTAACTACGTTAACCCTTCATAAACTTAAAAAAAAAGAAATACTGGCTTGGAATATAAATAAATTCTACGTGAACAAGATATTGTAGAAAAAAAAACAAAATTTTATTCAAATACATTATATTACGAAACGTGCATTCTCGTTGTAATGAAAAGATTTTTATATGCTTTCCTTTACAGACAAAAATCGTTTTCACAGTGAACTTCAGTTTTTGCATCTAAACATCATAAAAATAAAGATGGTAAGCAAAAATTATACCGCTCACAATTATTCCGATTCGCTTGCTCTTTATCAAAAGCACGCAATAGAAAAAAACTCTACTTAGTCGTTTGATTTGTCAAAGAACAGTATGTAATAAATTCCAAAGCATAGTTTTTTCAAAATGATTATATTTTTTTAATTTTAAAATCGAAATTCAAATATGCATCACGTTATTAAATTAATCAACGATTTACTTTTAATTAAGAATATTTACTACAGTGTATCGAAAATAAAGCAAATAAAAAAAAAGGCGAATATTCTGTGTTGTGTAAACATGCCAATGTTTTGATACTTGCTGAATTGAAAATCGTATTTAGGTTATGCAAATTTGTTATTGAAAAACTTAATTAAATAATTAGGTAAATTGATGTTACGTTGAAAGATTTGAATTACATTTTCGTTTTTTGATTTTATTTTATATTAAAATCAATTTGTTAAATAATTACAATGTCTTGAGTCAACACTTTTTAAATACTATGTTAAGCATTATAAGCCCCTTTTTGTTTCAAGGGAATTATAAAAATAAATTTTTAACTTTTCTTAAATTTTGTAACTCTTCATGCTTTACTCAATCAGGTCCTGGACGTGAGCCTTATACAGTTTAGAATATAGTCAACTAACAGGCATTTATCTAACATATTAATGTTATAAAGCAAATAAAAAATTAAATTATACTACATATATACAGGGTGAACCGAATTTAATTTGCGTATACAGAGATATCGAAAACCGTAATAGATAGAGTATCAGTTAAATGAGAAATAAGTTTCGTAATTTGTTGGGTAGTACATGAGTATAAAGAGGTTTGTTTTTTTCCGACTAGTTCCGGAGATATTCGACAAAATCCGAAAGTGCTCATTTTCGTTTTGTAAGACTAGCGTTATTATTATAATAGATACCAAAAAAAATATTCTAAACTTTTTTCTTTAAATAAAATTTACTACAACTTGCCATACCAAACATTTCAATACGACGTTTTGTCTTTTCAGGGCCACCCTCAACAATATTTTTTTAAATACGGACCTGGATTTTTTACTACAATTTTTTGTAAGGTTCTTATAGTTTAATACAATGATATAAAATTCTTGACTATTCTACTACGTTTCGTCTGTGAAAAATCATCATCTTTATGGTTTCTTACTGAAATGAATAAAATTTTTTACTACATTTCTTTGTAGGTTTTTTATAATCTTAATACACTGCTATGGCATTCCTAACCATACACATTTCATCTATGATCATCATCTATAAGCCTTTTGTAATAGTCTTTAAATCAGTATTTATAAAAAAATAATGATAATCACAAAATTTAACAGTTTATTTTTACATCTAATGATAATGAACAAATGTGATATTTTAAGACTGACCAAACAGTAGCAAATAAAATTAGAGTATTCTGAAAAACCAGCTATGAAAGTTACTGATTTAAAAACTATTACAAAAGGCTTATAGATGATGATCATAGATGAAATGTGTGTGGTTAGGAATGCCATAGTAGTGTCTTAAGATTATACAAAACCTACAAAAAAATGTAGTAAAAAATTTAATTCATTTCAGTAAGAAACCATAAAGATGATGATTTTTCACAGACGAAACGTAGTAGAATAGTCAAGAATTTTATATCATTGTATTAAACTATAAGAACCTTACAAAAAATTGTAGTAAAAAATCCAGGTCCGTATTTAAAAAAATGTTATTGAGGGTGGTCCTGAAAAGACAAAACGTCGTATTGAAATGTTTGGTATGGCAAGTTGTAGTAAATTTTATTTAAAGAAAAAAGTTTAGAATATTTTTTTTGGTATCTGTTATAATAATAACGCTAGTCTTACAAAACGAAAATGAGCACTTTCGGATTTTGTCGAATATCTCCGGAACTAGTCGGAAAAAAACAAACCTCTTTATACTCATGTACTACCCAACAAATTACGAAACTTATTTCTCATTTAACCGATACTCTATCTATTACGGTTTTCGATATCTCTGTATACGCAAATTAAATTCGGTTCACCCTGTATATATATATAGATATAAATGGTCATTGCTGAGCCCGTAGCATATATAAACCGTACTCTCTTGAGCCCGAAAAAACTTTGTTGAGCCCGACCCCTTGCTCAACAAGGTACCCATATGTATATCATCAAAATATGATTGTATAGGTATCAAAACGTGTAAATCCGAAAATTAGGTCGGGTCTCATAATGTCCGTTTATACCTCCACTATATACAGAATAGTTCTGAGGAGGCCGCTTCAGAGGTCGCTTTTATATACAAACTCTCGATCTTCACGAACCGTACATTGTGTGGCCCAGCATGCGGCAACGTTGGGATCAGCATTTAATAGAAAAACATGTGCAAAGTATTCTTTTTGCACATCTTTAAAATATTGGCAATCTTTGCGTGCTGTACGGGTACGTATGTGCATATTTTTAATATGGTGCTTCTCGCATAACGAATTATTAAGTTACTGTAATCAAAATAGTATATTATACACCTAGGTTGAGAAGTGAGCCATTATTAACCGAGCAATTTTAAACCAAGGTGTATATAGATTTTTTTTACTACTTGAGGATAAAACGGTTAAAATTGTAATTTGATTGAATTAGTACTTATTATGTTACTTTCTATCCACTTTCAAAATATCAGGTAGACTGGGCATTATTTGTCAAACTATCAAAGACAAACTAAAACTGACAAAATGACAAATTACATAATTCATTATTAACCCATAACGGATACTTATAACTAATAATGTTAATTCTGTTAATACCGGAAATGCCGGAATACACATGATTTGTCATAACTGCACAATTAACTATAACTTTCAATATGTTTAGTTAATTGTGCAGTTAATTAGCAATTTCTATCTTGTCAAATTTTCCGGTTTGTTCTTTTTTTCTTAGAGTTATGAGTTTTGTTTCATTCATTAAAAATAAATAAAATCATTACCTATTTAGTAGGCGTTTTTTTTATTTTCATTATTTACCTAGGTAGAGAAATACTACTTTTCATTAAAGGTATGGGGTAAATAATGGCGATTTCTCAAGTTAGTAATAAAAAAATTTATTTATCTTGACTATCAAAAAATGCAAGTTACTCAAAAATATCAAATGGAAACCCCTATTTTTTATTACTCAGATCGATTTAACGTCAAAAACAAAACGTAAGTTTATTTAAAACTTTATTTGCCTAAACGTAACAGTTTCATACTTATCAAAAAAGCCCCAATTTTAAAATTTGTAATAAAAATGAGCCACATACTTAAATCTCGTATTCCTTGTTCGTGGTCACCATGGAAACCAAATAATTGAGAATTAAAATAAAGAAAAATATTTGAAAAAGTTACTGCAAAAAATTATAAAAATTAATAATTTTGTGATTCAAAAGTCATTTTTGCCAAATAGAAATTTTCTAAGACATTTTTTTCAAATTCGATATACCACATAAGTGTAAAAAATTAATACTTTATTATCTTTTAAGGTTTACAGAAAGCGAACACATACTGATAGATTTCTTCATAAATTATCCAACCAGCATCTACGTCAGAAAATTTGTATAATTAAATCTTTAGTAGATCGAGCAAAACAAATGTGTGATCCTAAATTTTTAAAACACGAATATAAATATTTAACAAAATCCTTGCAAGGTAATAGAGATTCACTTACTGATAGGACTGAGAAAATCTTAATTAAGTATGGTGTTAGCACTATTTCTAACCTACAAGAAAAATTAAAGAACGTTTAAGGTCACCTAAAGATATTTCAAATCCATTGTCATCTTTCGGAGTGTATATTGTTCATGTGGAAAAGTATACATTGGAACCACAAAACGTAGTTTTGATACAAGACATAAAGAACATATGAGATTTTGTAGATTAAGCCAACCAGAGAAGTCTGCGGTAGCTGATCATCACTTAAATAATTTAAATCATGACATCCAATTTGACAATATGGAAATATTACCAATACAAACACATTATTATGTTCGTTTAGAACGTGAAGCTATTGAAAAATATACAAGAAGAAAGTCTCCGTTTAAATAAGCTTTGCCGTCGTATAATTAAAAAAAAGGGTATGATGATACGTCTTGACTTGAATTTTAATTTTAGCTTTTAGTGTCTCATCAAATTTTGTTAAATTTGTTTCTTGGTGGACATTTTTCATTATTAGCCTTCGACTGTTGGAGAGTGTTATGATTTGCCATCTTAAAGACAGTTTAACAACACTTAATCTTTTAATTCTCTAGTTACTCTTTACTAAAATTGTATTCTATAGTTGGCTTTATACGTTTTCCAAACTGTTATTTTAATAGCAGGTTTGTGTTTATGTTTTAATTTTTCAAATTTCACAAAATTGTTTTGAACACCTTTAACAATTTTATTAGGAAATACTACTACTGACGAAGATAACTGTAGGTGTTACCGAAATATTTAGATAGATTGTATATAGAAGCACACCAAATAAAAAATCAAAATACGATAAGTATTTTAATATGTATAATAATGGTAAAAGTTTACATTTTCATATTTCGCTATTTTCTGTTTGAAATTTGTCTTATAGTATATTAGCTTGTCAATACATAACAAAAATGTAATCCGCCGATATATAATTAAAAATAAGGAAAAAGAGAGAATAATAAATGCATATCTATATAAAACAGCTAGAAAATATCGACAACGCTGCCGGGATTCACAACGTACGGATAACATAAAATCGGGCCACATAACGTTTTGTATATTAGCGCGGGGGGTCGGGCTCAGTAGGGACCGGTTGCTATACCGGGCTCAATAAGATACCGTTTATAAATATATATATATATATATATATATATATATATATATGTCCCCAGAATCTCCTTGTATAAATAGTATCGAAAATAAACAACCCCAGATCTAAAGAAAACGTTCAGCTTGCTTTCACGGAAGTGAATTAATAAAACAGGTTGTTACGTAATGATTTAATACGAGTACAATACGGACATCCTAGTTTTAATTTAATTAAAACATTTGAATAAAATATCCCATTTAAAACCATTCCGGTCACATAAATAGTGAACAATTTCAAAAGATTAACTAACGTTCCTGTTTATGCAAATAATGAACGTTTCATTGACCTTCAATGATATAAACATCACATCTGGTGTACGATTTCATATACGCATAAACTCCACTAAACGAAAATAAAACGAATATATGTATTATTTCGCATTCAATTAACTAATTTTAGTTTAATTATAGTATAAGAATAAATCTAGTTATTTGAACCATTTTCCTTGTGAATATAAAACCAGTACTCTAAGTAGTTCAAGGTCCCAATTCAACGTGACATTAACCTTAACTTGTCACAATTTAAACTTTCCCTGTAGACTGAAACCCTCCTTTCCAGGCATTTCAATAATTGATCAAAGCTTTTCCCCATTACGAAAAAGGAGCTGTAGTATATAAACCTCAATTTCAAATGTAATTTGTTAATTAAAGTAATTTCCAAAATACGACTTACTTGTTGACATTAATTATCCAAATGATCCGGTGAAATATATTTTTCCGAAGAAACACTAAAATCATTTATAACGTTATTTTTTTACTTCAAAACCCGGATACCATTTATGTTTATATTTTCAAAACATATAACTGACGTAGATTACAGGAAAATACTGACAGGAAGAATTTCCCTAACTGTAATGTGCCCACTCACAAGATAGGCACCACCTACGCACGCTGTCCAGGTTGGTGATCTATCCATCAGGGGCGCAGGCTGAAACACCCATTTATTACATAGTCTTAATTTATTTACCTACCAGAACGTGTTAATTAATTTATATTCATGTTTATAGTATTAATTTAGTTCCTTTTGTTTCCAGAATTGTTTATTATTTTGTTATTAACCGGTCTTATTTCGTTTAAATGTATGTATAAAATTTGCCGGTACCTGATTATTTAATGGTTATATAAGAGTCTAAAAACAAAACCCTCTCCCACACTACACTGTAGCTAGATGAGGCATATTAACTAAATCCATATAGTGGAATTGTAATTTGTCAAATACCCGGAAGGGCCTTACACAGTTTACATTAAAAGAAGGTAAATTTTATTTTAGCAAAAATAAAATTTCGCACTCAACAAAATTTTTATTTTTATTTTTGTTTCCTTTGTTTTGCTATCGCAAAATGTTTAGGTTTCGTCTGTTTCAATTTACTATAAATGAATAGAGTCTTATCAGTTTCTTTAAATGTACAATTTATTTTAAATAACATAAATTTTACGATCATTCAAACAGGACATTTAAAATGTTTTCGTATAATGACAGGAACTAAATTTGTTTTTGAAAATAAATAACGGAAAATGAACAGGAAATAAATTAATGAAATAAAAGGAAAGTAAAATTTGTTTTCTGGACTATACAGACTGAATCGGGTGTGTTTATTGTGTTTGGTAAAAGTGTATAAATAGTCAGGTTGAACGGAATGCTATGCAGGACACCTTTAGGTCAAACTGCGCGGTTGTACACCGAGAGTCCGGGGACGGATGATGGTTGGTGTTTGCGATTTTACACCGATAGTGGGCTATAACTCGAGTTCTACTCTACGTTAGCTATCTAATGCCTGCAGAGAAGGTGGCACAACACACGGTTCGAAAACCTGCGAGTTTGTTGGTAGGTTAAGTGGTCGGGGGGAAGCGGTGTGTAAATTGTGTATGTGTGGTCCCCAAGGTTTTACAGCAGTAGTCGGATGAACGTGTACTGTTTGTGTATATGTACGTTAGATTCAGGCGTTCTGGTTTTCTCGAGTGAGACGAGGATCAGGCAGGTTGCTTTCTCAAAGAGAAGAGAAAGAATTCAGGATTGCAGACGTTTTTTAAAGGAATGGCGAATTTTTGCTAGGGGGAGTTGGAATTTGTTGTGAAAGGTGCGCAATTGCGGATTTTAAACATTTCAGGAATGAAATTGCCGGAATTATAGGATTTAATTAAATAAAGTTAATTAGGATAAGGATCTGGATCTTTGGATAAGGATATGGATCTTTATAGCATGACGAATGGAAGGGATTGTTTACTAGACGAAGATAACGCTGTTTGAGACCAGTTAAACCCTCAACTTTTGTGAAGCTATTGTTTTTTGAGAGGTCTTATTTTTATTTCATTGGTTGAGTTCAGAAAGGCAATTTATGGAGTAATGGTAGTTTCCAAATGTAAAATGCCTTGACGAAACATGTTCGCTTACCGGCAAGTAATTAAAGACAATATATAATTATGAAGGATACAGCAAACCAACCGATCTAAACGAATGCATGGTAAATTAATAAATACTACTGACGAAAAATCAGTACCGATAGAAAAACATTTTGTTGCTAAGATCTTATAGTATATATAAGTAGAATGAGCCCAGAATAGGACAATGACGTCCTAATTAATTAAAAGTGGAGGGGGTGGAGTGGAGTTAACTAAAGTGGAGTTGAGCGGGCCATTTTCAATCTCCGAACGGCGTTTATAAAATAAAATTAACTCTCACTTCAAAAACAGACTCCAATTCAAAAACTAACCTTCAACTCAAAAAATACTGGCTCCTGACAATACTAATCATAAGCCGTAACTGAAATCACTAATGCATACTAACTCATAAGACACCGTCCAGCAAATCGATTAATCAATCAAATGAATTGTTTTTGTCTGACAATACTGTAGATAATTTAATTATGAGGCATAAGTGTTAAATGACTGTTACTGATTTCGCCCTTACCCTTAGACGTACAGCTTGTTTTTGTTTTTACATTAAAGCGAATAAGGCCGACAGAAGCTAATTTCAAATCAGACAAAAATCCCTCCAATTAGATTAAACTTATTTTAAAAGCAGCCTTGATTATTTGTGACGTCATCTAGTGATGTATATTTAAACTGATGCTTGTTTTCTGCACATACGTATTCATGTCTGATATCGTTACAAAGCTTAAACAAATGCGCATCTGATAAAGGCACAGCCCACTATACCTTCTATTTAAAAAAACAAAAGTTTATATCATAACTTTGGAACAACAAGAGATAAAACGTAAGTGGCGACGCCAGTAGATAAATACTACCATTTTTTCCTGTACATTTTTTTTTCTGAAAACAATAATAACAGAATTATTTAGAATTAAATAAAATGCAAAATTTTTGTTTTTTTGAAATATCTAGTAAGCCATGATATATATATATATATATATATATATATATATATATATATATATATATATTCGCCCTCGAGGCAACAAACCCCACTCGCGGGATTTAAATACTGCACTTGTTACGTTTCACTTATATGCATAGGCTTTATCAAAAAATATTTTTTAGCTTAAATTTATATGTTGTCATCTGTAACAAAAATTAACAAAACTTATAAGGGTGGATAAGTTAAAATATAATAATAATCACATATACATTAAACCAGTTTGGGTGAAAACAATTTTTTACGAATTGCATTCCATTCCATTGGAATCTATAAAAATTCACGATTTCATACCCAAAAGCTAGGTATATTAATAACTATCTTAGATTTGCAATAATTGAATGAATTGTTTCTTATTAATTCTTCGCACCAGACACGTACCTCTAGCAACCGATCTAATCATCTGTAACTAAGGGGCGGTATAGAGTAGAGGAAATGTTTACTTTGCAGGTTATCAAATGCCAGGTTTCGTTCTAAAACTACAAAATTGTTAAAAATTCACCAATTTAGTCCCTAACAGAGCTACTTTCATATGTAATAATTATAGAAATAATAATAATAATAGGGACAATGAGACTAACAACATATTTTTTTAATCTTTGATGACAATACACAAAAATTTCAGAGTAAGGAATCCATGAGTGAAGGTAAAGACAGCCCAGCCATTTTTCGTTATAAAATTATTATGGTGCTGAATTATGCTCAAGGTGTTCCACGTTGTACCGTGCAGACTTTTTATTGACTGAAGGAAGAAATCGTTTTTTAAAATTAACCCAGCCATTTTTCAATTATCAAAAAATTATTATAATTCGAGGTACGTTGTACCACAACATTTCTTTATATTTTGAAAGTTTACATTTACGAATAATAGTTTTCAGTGCAAACGTACGTTTTACTTCTTGAAAACGTTAAAAATAGTCGCAATTCTGTAATATAATCTTGATTACTGATTATTCTTGCAGTTTCCGGGGACTTCTTTATATAGCAGTAGACCGGCTATGATTTTCAATATTTTTGCAACGTTCATCGATACTATTGGACTAATGGTACGTGATACATTTGTCAACAAATTGAAAAAATTACTCTGCTATAGATTAGTATTATTTTAAAAAATTTGGGTTAACATAGATGTGAAAACAAGAAGTGAAACAGTATATCTACAAACGTTACAGGTTTCAACAACACAAATATTTCAGAGCATTTTTTGCCCCTAATATATACCAGGAATTTACAAAATTCTCAAGTAATGTTTGAAAAGGATGTGTAGATAGGTGTGTGGGGAGGGGTGGTGCGTGCGTGCGTGCGTGTGTGCGTGTGTGGGTGTGTGCGTATGGGCGTGTGGGCGTATGGAGGTAGGGGCGTGTGGGCGCGTGGGCGTGAGTGCGTGTGGGCGTGTGGGCGTGTGGCCATGTGGGCGTATGGGTGCGTGCGTGCGACTGAGCGCGCGCGTGTGTGTGTATGCGTGTGTGTGTGAACAAGTACGTATGTGTGTTAGTGCTAAATGTGTATTTTTTAAATGCTATTGTTTCCCTACAAGATATATTTTAGGTACATAGTTGTTAAGTGCCAGGATTTATCATTTGTCTTGGGCCCGTTTGAAGGTTAATTGGTCATTGGGCTTGAACTCTTAAAATTTGTCTATTTCAATTAAATAAAGCGCTAAATGAGCTTTTACTACAAGGTAATTTATTAACATAATTGTTAGGTATATAGAATGGTTTAGAGTTCATTCAGGATACTTAATTGCCATATGAAGTTAAAGATTAATCTATAGGTGGTAGGCATGTATACTCCATGCCAGCCGGGGAGGTACCACCACCCTTACCATGGGCTCCTTAATATTGGGTCTCCGATTTTCTGAGCTCGGTAAGGGCTGCCGGTTACCTTTTCCATCATCCTTAATCTATTCTCATCCTTATTCTTCCTTCTCGCCCTCACTGTCTTCCTATCGGATTAAAAGTCCCAAATTAAAAAATAAGATGTCTGTGGTTTCTAGGGTTATAAATTCCGGACGTAAAATCCTGCCCCATTCGGATGTCTGGGAGGGCAGGGCCCAAGCGACCTCGGTCATCGAAAGTATCAACTTTCTGATTCACTACTGCAACATCCGCGGTATCAGGTCTAATCTTAATGCTATTCACCAACATGAACAATTACAACCTGATATATTGTTTCTATCTGAAACACAAGTCTCCTCTGAAAGCTCAGAGTCACCCGACTTGCAATTTCCTCAATACCATCTTCACTCTAACTTTCGATATAAAGGAAGCGTATGTGCGTACATCAAGGACAGAATTGCTTGCAAGAGGGTTTCTTCCTTAGAAAATAAAAATTTTGACGTGATTTGGTTTAAACATTCTGGTCCTAATTTTGTGAAATTCTACTGTTGCATTTATAGGTCTCCTAATAACAGCAACTTTCAAGACTTCTTCGATTACCTTAGTACGAAAGTTGACTATCTCCTGTCTCAGTTTCCATCTTGCGATATCTCATTTGTAGGCGATTTCAATGTTCATAACTATAGTTGGCTTCAATTTTCATCCCGCTGGTCATAGTGCAGAAACATTTGCTATTTCATGTGATCTCACACAAATGATTTCTGAACCCACAAGAATCCCTGATAACCCTAACCATACTCCACATCTTCTAGATCTCTTTCTTACATCAAACCCTCTAGTTTATAAAACTTCCGTTCTTTCGCCTTTAGGTCTTTCCGACCATTGTCTAATAAAAATCATTTCTACTGTACCTAATGCCACTGTTGTGCGCAAAACCGATAGAACCTTGTGGTGTTTTAAGTCAGCTCGATGGAGCGATTTACGGGATTTCTTTGCAACCTTTCCATGGCGTGAATGTTGTTTTAAGTCGTCCTCTTCTTCGGACTCTTTCAGTATCTGAAGTCATCCTCATGGGAGTGTAGTTGTACATTCCGAAAAAACAGTACCGTGTAGATCATTCACGTTCCCAACCCTGGTTCAATAAGGCTTGTTCTGATGCAATATCTTTAAAAAATAAATGTTACATTAAATGGAAATCTAATAAATCGGTTTACAGTCATGTAGAATGCGTTGGTGCTAGAAATATCTGCAGGGATCCGTTATAGCGCCTACACTTTTTCTGCTGTACATAAACGACCTTATTTCTTCAACAACTAACCCCATCCATTGCTTTGCTGACGATAGCACTCTTCACTGTAGTTCATCTCAGTCTACTCATAGTGATAATCCACCTTCTATGTCAAATCGAGAAATTAAAGCTGAAATGGCAAATTCAATCAACAAAGACATTCAACGTATTCTCGAATGGGGAAGCAATAATCTAGTTAAATTTAATGCTAACAAAACTCAGTGTTGCCTTATGTCCGCCAAAAAAGATCGATCATTTCCTGTTGTAAGTATGAATGGCTCAGTTCTTAAGTTTTCAGACTCTATTACTCTGTTGGGTATGACTGTATCTTGAAATCTCTCATGGGTTGACCATCTTCTGTCAGCTACCAAAACAGCTGCTCGTAAAATAGGCTTTTTGTACAGATCTAAGCAGTACTTTACCTCTCGACAACTCCTTCTGCTGTATAAGGCCCAAATTCGGCCTGATCTGGAATATAATTCTCACCTTTGGGTTAGTGCTCCCCAATACGCTCTCGATATCGTTGATCGTATTCAAAAGAGAGCGATTAGGCTTATAAATGACCCGTCCTTAACTTCTCACATACAGTCCCTTGAGCATAGAAGGATGGTTTCAGTTCTTTCTTTGTATTATCGTTATTACAACGACTACTGTGCTGGTGAATTACATTCTTTGATACCATCTCCGGCTATCTTTGCGAGAAACACTCGGTTCGCTCAATCACATCATCAGTATGCAGTACAAATCTCCACTTGTCGTACCAAACGGGCCCAATCCACATTTTTCTACACGGCTTCTAAACCCTGGAATGATCTCCCTAGTTCCTGTTTTCCTCTCACTTATGATATGAGAAAATTTAAGGTAGCTGTTCATAGGCATCTATTGGCAATTCATTATCCCTCTATCCATCCTCCTAAGTGTTCCTGAGTGCCTTAGCACGATAGGCCTTATTTAGCCTGTTCAGGTCCACAATCATAAAAAAAAACGTACTAAAGTGTGTAAAATATATTCCCTGGCCCATTAACAATTCTAATCGCTATACAATGAAAAGTTATTTCAAAGGCACTAACAAAATTAAGAAAAACATAAGAGATTGTGCAGTATCACATATCTCCGGCTAAAAACCAAAAGTTTTGTTTTGCTACGGTTTTATAATTAATCGGGAAACTAAATGTAGTAAATTAGAAATTGAAAATAGTGAAATTGATCTAAAGGAACTTGCTACTGAATCACGCGCGGTGTACTATGTAAACATGCATGAAAGTATATATTATGTTAATGAAACTTAGGATTAAGTAAAGTACCTTTTTTTTCACGTTTTTCTTAAATGATATTTTGATATTGAGGCTATGTGGTTAAAATGAATAGCATGATATATTGCCTGTTTCAGTCACGAACATTGTAAATAATTATAACATCGCCGCCATGTAGCCCTTGAATGCAAAATTAACTTTCAGTATTTACGATTTCTGTTGATGAATACCAACCAATAGAATACAAAATTTAGTAAAACAAATTTAAATGATACTCTTATGTAGAAACGTTTTAAAATATGCTTAAGAATTATATTAGTCTTGCCATTTATGCTACTAAATTATAAAAATAAAACCTGAAAAATAAAATTGGAGATAGTGTTAATCAGCACTACATACACAACATATTTCGTACCCCTATTAATATGTGAAAAGAGGTAACCGTTAAACATATTTGTATTTATTTCTAATCTACTACTTTCTCTCCTTACTTATTCCAAAAATATTGAACCAATCACAAAAGCTATTCATTTAATTTCTAGCATATAAGCCTACCTGCTGTAGTTGAATTTTCTTTTATTGCAAGATGCATTTTCTTTGCCTACTTTAAAAGTAAGACGGCGTCAGATGGATCTCAAATTGTTTTTTAATCTCATTAATTACATGATTGAATGTTCTTCATTGATTTGCAGAATTTTTTTTTGTAGTTCTAGTTAGAAGCACTATATCGAGAAATAGTGTTGGACTCAATTCTTATGTATCTAGAGTGTCACGAATGGTTAAATCTTACGCAGATAACTTGGATTTTTTCAATGTAAGCTGTGGTAAAACTGTGAGTCTGCTGAAGCAAATTGTGATTTGATTTTAGTATTTAGTATTATATAGTGGTATTGTGATAATATGTACCTAATGATTTTGTACCTATTAATTTCGTATCCTTTTTGTTGTTTTTTGGACTAATTATATTCATGTAAGCACTTTTTAAATTGTTATTTCCTTATATTATTGGGATTTCACTTTGTAACTATTTGAGGTTTAGAAACTTTATTGTAATTTTGTACTAAAAGTGGGCAAGACCCGTTAATGAATAAATAAACATTTCTTCAATTTTACCAAAACCTTATCATAAAGATCAATACCACTCGCTGTAGCATACATTGGGTTTGTGTATAAAATAAGTCAATTTTTAGTTCAACATAAGTACATAATCATAAACATAAAAGCAAGAATAAATTTCAGATATAGCAATGGTTTATTTATACCCTGTTTAGAAAACTCCCTTTAACGTAATGAACAAGTACCCAATATGTGTATTGTTTCATATATTTATTTAGTTATAAACAAACAGATATAAAGCATTATATGTATTAACTTGAAAACATGTGACACTAATAAATTTAATATAATTGTAATTGATTATGAAAAGTGTATTATTTCAATTTGAAAATTTGTTCAATGTTTACATTTACCACAATGTAGCCTATTAGGTGGTCTTCAATATTTTTGCGTTCCGCTAAAATTCAAACATTCTAAATTTGGGCGAATACAATTCACTAAATGTGTATAATGTATGAACTGCCACAAATGAGCACTTTCACGGCGCAAACATTGTTGGAACTCACAAGTACCGGTGAACTTATATATAAAAAACGGCACACCATTGAACTGTTTAGGAATCCCCTACCTTGTGCTCAGTAGCGGTGTGTTACCACATCGGATTAAACTAAGTACGGTTTATACATATATATATATATATATATATATATATATATATATATATATATATTGAGATGTTCAGAAAGAAGTAAAAGAAGGATCGGACAGTTTAAATGATAATTTATTTATAAAAAGGGGTGATTTGAAGCTCGATACATGTGCGAGACATTGTTTTGATGAAATTTGGTTCACGATGTGTTTAAAGTAGATTTGTTTTGGACAAAATAGTCTGAATATTATTTATACAATTTGATTTCATCATAAAAAGCATTGTGCTACCAACAAAAATGTCAAGAATGTTAAATACACTTATTTTCGTAAAGTCAATTTAGTATTTCCTTTATTTCAATAAAAGTCAATTTTTCGAGGGTATTTTGGCAAGTGAACATTTTACAGGTGTTTAAACATAAATTGTAAAGTTAGGATTATACTAGGGATATTGTGTAAATAGTTTTAGAATGCAGGAAATGTGAAAAATTCATAAAAGGGTTATAATCTGGACATATTAGGAATATTTCTCACATATTTTTGGATGCAACTCTGTGACAAACATAGTGATATAATTTTAATAGCAAGAGCAATGCGTAGAACATTTTAACATAAAGACATTCACAGTTATATACATTTTTATAGTGAAAATTCCAGTATGTGTGTTAAACGATGTGACTTTTTAATGCAACATTATATGATACAATGCATTTGAAATAAATAGTAAATATAATAAATACAAGTATTACAAACCTTTAGCATAACATTTTGAGTTATAAAAACGTTTTTAAATATAAGTTATTTGCAATTTTAGATTTAAGTTTGGTTATGTTGTAATTTCTAGGTTTTTTGCACAAATTTATAGTTTTTTTATATTATTAGGCTTAAATTATATTCTTAAAGTAATTAATAGGAGTTCTTTCTCAGTATCTCATAGTTTTAAAAAGGATACAATGCATTTCAGCGCAAAATTTTGTGAAATATGAGGTAAACTTAGGATATTTTTACATACACATAAAATTTCTTTAAATTCAAGATTTCAAACTCTAAAAGTGTGTTTTCCTATGTAAAATTTTCCCAGGATTCCGTTTATGTAATTAGATTAAGTGTAGCTTGTAAGTTTAGGTAGTTATAAGCATATTTAATTTAGATTAGGTGATTTCGCATATTATTTTAAGGAACCATATTGTTGGGTGTCTTTTTATTTAAAATTTTATCTAGTTTTCATTTCTGTCGTTAGTTTTTAAATCCGTTAGTATATAAGAAAGTTATGGCCAAATTTCTATTTTAGTCAAAATCATAAAATGTTTCAACCAATCATAGCCTTAGTTACAAAGGTAGAATTGCTAAAAAAAAATTGAAGTTTTAGTAACAACCAAAAAGGTATAAAAGGAATTGCCCTGGAAGTGGTGAGCTCTCTATAATTTGTTCAAATTTTAAAAGAAGGTTAAAGCAGTGTTGTGTATTTGTGTAATAAGTAAGTTTTTCTAAGCTAATTTAATTATGGGAAAGAAAGTTATAAGTAACGAAGAGAATATTCTAGAGCAATTGTTTTTATACCGGCAATTAATTTAAATAGTTCGGTCTCCGATACCTGTTAGTTTTCGGAAAACTTTTTTTACGATTTAATTTGTGTAACGATTTTGTTAAAAGTTTTCGTTTCATCAAACTTGATTTGATTACATTCTACCAAATTAAAATCGCATTTATTTGGTCATTTGTGTTTTATTTCTTGGTACAAATCTCTTTTAAATAATTTATATTTGATCCGGCATCTAAAAATAAAAGTGAAATTATAAAACAAATTTTGGACAACATTTAAACACTTTATAAACGATACCAGTCAATAAGCGTTAATTTATTTAAATAAAAAAATTACCAAGATAAAATTAGTGACTGGAGTGTTGCCGAATTGGAAGAAAACATTACTAGTTTTGGAAGTTGGTGTTATCGACAACCCGAATACCTGTCAGCGGCAAATGGGTGTATGGTAGCAGCAAGAATCAAGTGGAAAGTGCCTGCATCAAATTGGAACAACTTGAAGACATCAGATCACATTTGGAACAGTATATGTGAGTCACATTTTCTTTATAGCCCTATTTATTGTGTACATTGTTGTGTTAAATTTCCTGCAAATTATTATTTATTGGGTATATGTATTGGTGTAGAATTTCAAACAATACTTGTATAAACACCTGTAAAGGAAACAAAATTTTAAATTATTTTCATATTCTAAATTTAATTGTGAACGTAAACAGTAAATTTGCAAATCATTGTTTGACAATTTTGACATTTGTTAACTTCATTCAATAACGTTACAATGCATGCGTTGGAAGTGTAAATTATATTCAGACTTATTTCTTATACATATATGATAATTTCTATAAAGTGTAATTCATATAATTACATACAGAAATAAATTTAATTTCCCACTAAATACTTGATCCCTATTCCCAAATTGAGATTGAGCTAGTTCGGTGCACAATTAATCATTAAACATATAATTACATCTTAATTTTAAATTTAAAATCCAACTAAATATAATTCCCCTCAATTTGAATATTTTACCATTATATAATATATATATATATATATATATATATATATATATATATATATATATATATATATATATATATATATATATATATATATATATATATACCGGGTGGTCGTAAAGTAAGGAATAAATTCAATATCTCGTAAAGCACAATTTTTTTCAAAAATCGCTCGGACCCGTCGAAAAAAAAAATTTATACAGGGTGTCTCAAAAAAGATTTGCTAAAAAAATTTTTTTTTTCAAATTGCAACCCAATTTTTTTATTGCATTTTTGGATTGCCCTTACAATTCTAAACATTTGTCATGCAGCATGTGCTATACCTAGGTCCAAGCGTTTTGGAGTTATTCGCATTCAAAATTTAAAAATTGAAAAAAGGTCATGAAGAAAACGAAAAATAAAATAATTTTTATAACGAAAACAAAGGTTCGTAAACTTAAAAATAATTTTATTTCAGCAAATGTTCGAAATGTCCTCCGTTAGTCAACTGACAATAGCCTAATCGATCTACAAATTCCTGCTGCACATTTCGAACCATTTCGGGCGTTATTCGACGTATTCCTTGACGGATGCGTTGTTTTAAATCATCTAGATTTGCCGGTTGGCTTTTAAATACCTTGCCTTTAAGGTATCCCTATAAAAAAAAGTCTAGTGGTGTTAGATCGGGTGATCTTGGTGGCCACTCAATAACACCGCTCCTTCCAATCCACCTGTTTGGAAAAGTGTCGTGCAAATAAGTTCGAACTACCACAGCAAAATGGGGGGAGCACCATCTTGTTGGAACTAGATGTTATGGTGTGGCAAATCCGGATGTTCTATCTCGTTTTCTTCATGACCTTTTTTCAATTTTTAAATTTTGAATGCGAATAACTCCAAAACTCTTGGACTTAGGTATAGCACACGCTGCATGACAAATGTTTAGAATTGTAAGGGAAATCCAAAAATGCAATAAAAAAATTGGGTTTCAATTTGAAAAAAAAAATTTTTTTAGCAAATCTTTTTTGAGACACCCTGTATAAAATTTTTTTTTTCGCAAAATATGCCCCGAAAAGATATAAAATCGACGGGTCCGAGCTATTTTTGAATAAAATTGTGCTTTACGAGATATTTAATTTATTCCTTACTTTACGAACACCGGTACCTATATATATATATATATATATATATATATATATATATATATATATATATATATATATTATGTGTGTCTCCAGATTCACTTCACTATAGGTGAAATTTAATCTGGTTTGGATGTTTTGAGATACACCTCTGCTAAGTCTAAAAAGGATTTCAAGCAGTTAGTCTTTAAAAGCCTAGGCGCCATGACAATTGAGAAAAAATCATTTTATTTAGACACAAAGTGCCATTTTGGTCATTAATAAAGCAAAATGTTATTAACACGTTGGCTGCCGTAATGCTAAAAAAAAATCGGTCCCTGAGGCCAACTTTTTTTTCTTTTAAAGGTTAACTTTAGTTGTCTAGAACCATCGTGCGTAAAAAAAATGTTTTTTATAATTTTTTTTGAAAATTTTTTATGAGACCCATCTTATGGTCACGCGGCCTCAACATATGAAATTAGACCCAATAGCCGCGTGCAACAAATGTGGTGTCTCACTTCGACAGGTCTGTGCATGTTGGATGAGAGTATTTTAGTGTAGTTTGTGAAGTCGGCAAATGCATAACCTCTCAGATTATTGTTTCTCTGATTGTTTAGTGTTGTTGGAAAGTTCTCGTTATCAATCTCAGTGGCAAAATGTCTTACGAAAAAGAACAAAAGGAGTTGCAGCAATTGTGGCAGGTAAATATTATTTTATTATTTATATAATTGTGCGCTGTAAAGATTCTCAATTTCGAGTACAAAATAAATGTTATAATGGTCATAATTTATAACTGTTAATTATTTTACATTTGAATTGTTACTTTTCTGACAAAATTAGCGGAAATATTTCATTGACGTAATAAGTGATGGGATATCGATATTATTATCGATAAGCAGTAGTATCGAATATAATCGACAAAGATTTGTCATTCGATAATAATTATTATACGATTGTAAAAAGTCGAAAAGTTGTTTTGATTCAACAAAAAATTATAAATCTTTGCGCGTAACCGATTTTATGAACTTTGATGCGGTAATCTTGGTTTAGGTTCTAGTTGGCATTTTTTATTGCAGGAAACATTATCTGACGAAGATGACGATAATCTCTTTGGCGAATCGTCCAACGAATACGTTCCAAGTAGCGAGGACGAATCTGACGATTCTATAGAACAACCACCGTTACCAAAAAGAGCCAAGGTACGTGCTAATTTGCCACAGTCCAGCTGTTCAAATACAACTTCGCCACATCCTTTTATTTCAAATACAAATTCGCCACAGCCAAGCTGCTCAAATATACCAGATTCCCAAGATTTGATTATGGACACTATTGAACAGGTTATTCAGGACAATGTGGCTTCAAGTAGTAGTGACGAAGGCGATGTCGATGATGAGCAGCTTCTTTGGGGTCCTGTAACTGGAACAAATTTGAAGCATTTTGTATTCACCGAACCTAATCCTGGCGTAAATATGCAAATTTATCAAAACTATTACGATAAATCGCCGTTGGATTTCTACCATCTGTTCTTAGACGAAGACATGCTTGAAATGATGGTTACGGAAACAAACAGATACGCATCTCAATGTCTGGCTAAAGAGACTACACGAGGGGCTAGAATTCGTCAGTGGCAAGATACAAATGTCGATGAAATAAAAAAATTCATCGGCATACTAATTTGGATGGGTCTTGTTCAATACCCAAGTATTGAATCGTATTGGTCGAAAATGACCATATGCCATAATTCGATAAAATCTGTAATGTCTAGAAATCGCTTTCAGATATTGTTGAAAATGTGGAATTTCAACAATAACGAAAATGTGTCTACAGACAAAGTGCAGAAAATATAGCCTCTCACAAAAAAACTCAACCAAAATTTTCAAAGCTATTTTACACCAAATGAGGCCATTTGTATTGACGAAACTCTTGTTCCTTTTCGAGGTCGGTTATCCTTCCGACAGTATATAAGGAATAAGAGGCACAAATTTGGAATTAAACTTTACAAACTATGCATCGAAAAGGGATATACTTACAATATGTTGATTTATTGTGGACAAGACCGGACACCGGGCGAATCTTCATCCCAAAGAGTGGTACTCACTCTTGCGAATGACTTGCTTGAGAAGGGGCGCAAAATGAATCCTAAAGAAGTTGTGAATAAAAAACTCAAGAAAGGAGAGACCGACGCAGCCGAAAGTAACTCAGGTGTTATTGTCCAGAAGTGGAAGGACAAAAGGGATATACTTACCTTGTCCACAAAACATATCGATGAGTTACTGACCATTAAGGCTGGTGGTAACAAAGAATTGCGAAAACCTGCTACTACTGTTGACTACAACAAACATAAAGCCTACAACGACCTTTTAGATCAAATGAAGTCTTACACCACGTCATTACGCAGAGGTGTGAAATGGTACCGCAAGCTCACCATTGAGCTCCTTATTGGTAGTGAATTGGTAAATGCACATATTCTACATCAAGAGGTAGTGAATGAAAGAATGTCCATCACCCAGTTCAAGCAGGAAGTCGTAACCAGTCTCTTAGGTTTTGAGCTTCAGCAACATAGGAATAATGTCGCAGCTGAAAAACCTCAGCATTCTTTGGAAGATGTTGGTACCAACAACAGACGTCGATGCGTTCTTTGTTATGAAGAAATTCAAAAAGAATCTGGTCGAGCCCAAGCCCAAAAAAAAGCTTCGCGAACAAAACTAAAGTGCACGGTCTGTGAAAAATATTTTTGCTTTAGTTGTTTTTTTCAGGTGCATAATTGCACCAAATAATTTTTTTTAAGTGCCTATTTGTTACCAATTTTTCTGTTTTATTTATATTTTTGAGAAACATTTGTATTTATGTTGTATTTCATTTAATAAAAAGAGTTTATTTTCGAGATTTTTTTATTTTATAAATCACGTACATTCTAAGTCATGAGCAACCGCTCATGTGTCCCAAATTCAAAAGCCAAAATCAGTTTCTGATACTTACAGCCGTGCTCTTTTAGTCCCATATAACTTGTATGGGACTGAGACGCGGAACACGGTTCTCGCGGCTATAGTGTGGAATTACCGTCGAGACACCAACGGTGTATCACGCGACTGTTAACGAAAGTAATCTAAGACACCACATTTATGTCTCGTGGCAGTCAACGTGTTAAGGAAAGTTATTGGAAAGGTGATTTTATGGCTATGCACAAAATTTCACAAATATCAAATCATTTTGCGAAAACACATAATACAGTACTTTTTGTCCTGTTGTTACACTATAAGAATACAAATCAATTCGATGTTTGGAAATTTGGCACATAGTAATGATTCCATATTTTCAACAACTTTCTTTAATGCGATTTGTTGTATTACTGTCCGAAATGGCAGCTGAGAAAATTATAAAAACACACTACAGCTGAAGAAAAACATTTTATTTTATTCAATGTGGTATCCTCCAACCGCTACACACTTTTCAGCTCTACGTACAAATTCTTTATCAACATTGCAGATCATATCTTCAGTGACAGAATTTATCGCTTTCGTAATGTTTTGTTTCAAATTTTTTATGTTGTCCAAATTAGTATTACAAACACACTATTTAACATATCCCCATAAAAACAGCGAATGGGCTCAAATCAGAGGAAAGAGCCGGCCAGTTAACGGGCCCGTAACGACCTATCCATCTGATTCCAAAATGTTCTTGCAGATAATGTCTTACCAACACTGTTGAGTGAGTAGGGCATCCATCTTGTCGGAAATATTCACTTGGAAAGTTACGTTCATCATCAAATGGATATATTGATTCTCATTTGCATCTAAAAAACACGGACCGATGACATAACAGCACACCATACATTAACCTTTTTGTAATACTAACTTCTAGTCACAATTTTAAAATTAGGATTTTCTCTCAACCAAAATCTAGAGTTCTGCGTTGCAAATTTCCTATTGGTTGTAAATATTGAAAACATCGGAAAAAATGATGTGTTTGTAAAATTTTAAATTTACATAATAACTTTCTCCGTCCATAAGCAGATGTCTAAACGCAGAGCATCATGAGCATTCCATAATTCACGTACAAAAATCGGTTTATAGAGCATAATTTTGCTTATCAACTGATTCAACTGTATAGACCTTTTTCGTAAGGATAGTTTCGGAAATGTTTCCACAGAATTTAGAACCAGTATTGTAGCAGTATCTGCTCATTTTACAACTTTTAACCCTAGTCCGGGCGGGCTGAGATTGTAACACAACCAAGCACCTGGGGTCCAGTGAACCCCAGTGCGTAATTGCGGATTTATTAATTATTTGATCGCATATTGAGTTGATTTGTTTTTTACAATGAGAAACTTATTCATGCAGCGTTTTGTCACCTTTCCTAAACCTTACGATCTTCTTCTACTGATGTGAGGTAACATCAAGATTTCTACCATAGACGCAGGAATAATCTTCTCCAATCATGTTTTTCTTGATTTCAAAATACTTACAAATTGGTCCAAATCACATACGCCGAAATCGCGATTTAACCCTCCCAAATTCGCTGCATTTTAGGATGAATTTGGGATGCACATGTTAAGTTCATTAAGAGACATGTGTTTACTTTTATAAGAAATACATAAGTGACATATAAAAGAATTTATACAAATTCTTGTCAAAATAGAATCCTTGTTACATTCGCACCCACTTTGTCGCTTGTAAATATTATATACGAGGCCTGATAAAAGCAAATGCAGGAAATAAGAAAAATTTTATTACACTCAGAAGTTACTCATTTGTGTGAATTATTTCTCAACGTAGTTGCCACCGACATTGAGGCATTTGTCATAACGAGGTACTAGATTTGGTATATACATCTCGTACCATATTGCTGCATGAGTTTTCAACCAATCTATCACACTGGTATCCAATTGCTCGTTAGTATTGAACCGCTTCGTCCCCAACAACACTTTCATCTGAATTAATGGAAGTCGCTCGAAGCAAAGTCGGAACTGTGGGGCGGGTTGCCGTATGAGTCATGAAACAAGGTTTTCCCAAACTTTTCGGGTTTGTTAGGCAAATTGGGTTGCATTAATTGCTTCAATTGTCAATGTTCACAAACTGAACCTACGTGATGCCTCACGTTAAAGTTGTTCCCAAAAACGCTTCTCCTTTGTCATGGTAACTCTTCAAATCCATTCGCAGCAGTTTGTGAACATCTGTAAGCTGTTTGGGGCCCCATCATGACCAAAATTTGAGGTAGCCTTATCTTCCGCTTACAATGTCAAAAAGCGCTGATGTGGAAATTTCGGAAAAGGAAGCAAGCAGTTCAGAAATTGTGAGCCGGCGGCGCTCTCGAACCACGGAGGTCACTTTTTCGACAACGTCGTCTATTGTTACGGACTTCTTCCCTTGACCCCCTTCATCATGGACATCAATTCGTCCTTGAAAAAACCCTATACCACTTTCGCGCTCGCGTTACTTTCCCCGCACGCAACACATAAACTTCGATACATTTCAGCTGCAATATTGCCTGCAGTTTGAAGAAAACGGACCACTGAGCGAATATCGCATTTAGCAGGAGGTGCATTTATAGTAGCCATGATTAAAACAGCGCTTACATTAAAACTACTTCATGTAATGGCCGACCCGGTTGGCAAACACTGAAAGATAGATTACCAAATACTACCGCGTAATCACCACGTCAACATGACAGCTGAGCATCCACCTAAAGTGTAAAGAACCGAACCCATTTGCATTTTTTTTTTTGAATTATCTGTTAGTTAATCAATTTTACTAAAAAGGCCGCCTGCCTGAATTCTGCCGACCCCATAGTGTCGATTAGAAATCGCGACGGAGCTGTCAGCTCAAGTTTACTAATCACTCCTAGTTTCATAATTACACCCACGCGACACACGGCAACTTACTAAAAGTGGATAGCGTCGCCGAAATGAAACTATAAACCAGACCAAAATCCGATAATTATTTCTGACGTAAATATTCCAGCCCGTCCAGTAATTACGCAGACAAAGTGAGTATTGCCATTTTTCTCACTTCAAGTAATTTCCCGTTTAAAAAAAACTACTCCCTTTCGGAATCCTCAATTGCACGTCGCGATGAAACCAGATTACAGAATTATTCCGGCATCTAACATTTCCTAAAATCAGATTACGTAAAACGTTTAGTTTACGGATGATATCTTCCCGTTCTAAGCAAACTGCTTGTTCCGGCATAAAAATATACTATGCTGTAATATCCAACATCAAATTTCTCCTGCGTAACTAACCACAGTACAGTACAGTAGCTATCTGTGCCCACCACCCCGTCGGTGGTTGTTTCTAAATGACAAGAAGGAGATCTGAAAGACCACCAAACCTTTCTCATTGTAATTTCATCTAGTTGCGAGAAGCTCACTAAAAACTAATTAAAACCTCTCCTAGTAGTTAAATAAATCCGGTTAGATAGATTAGGTAGAAAATCGCGTGAAATAAAGTAGGTGTAAATTCCTGAAAGGCAAGTGGTTATTCAAGTTTTAAAATATCGATTTTCTTTCTAACCTACGTAGTCCAGGTAGCATTGACCGCGTTTGTTATATCTTTAAATATATTTCAACGAGAAATAAAACTTTTATCACACCAGCCTTAACTGTAACTTTTGTGTTCTACCAGGCAGGGACGTAATCAAAATATTTTCAATCTTGGTTTATTCATGTATGATGAGTTTAAATACCTTATTATATCTGTGCAGTTAACCTTACTTTCTCAGCAACGGTAACGAAGCAGCGGGAGTGACCGCCGCCAAGACGAGTTTCGTAAATTTATTATTATATTTAAGTTCAGGTCCATATATATTTTCTTGTTTTGTTAATGTAATTAAGGTAATACAAGTGTATGTATTTAGTTTTATAAAAGGTATAAGATAATACATGTATCCTACCGTTTCTTGTTTATTGATTATAGTGATATATCAGGTAGCAAACGGTCAGCCCTGTTTAGAAGAAGCTACCCCCACCCTCGACTTGAGCTGTAGCCGTATAAACCATATGCATACAAGTAAACTAGTCATCAGGCCAGTACAAATGGAATTTGAAAAAAAATAGCCCTCGTATTTACCAGAAGAAAATTTATTAAACACGCCTGTTAAATCAGCTAAATCGAATGCCACTTTAAACATCGAAACAATTGTTATAATTATCCTTTCTGTTATTATAAGTGTTTTGGACAAAGGCTTGAACTATGCGATAAACCGAGGTATATTCCGAAAGTAGATTTAATAACCGCAGTCGAAGAAACAGCTATGAAATTAGATCCTGAAGAAGCCGAAGAATACAGAAGTAAGGTTAGATCAGTCCTAGATTCATCTAGGCGAACTAAACCTAACCTCTCTAACCTACAAAGGAGAGCGGTCATTTCCCTTAAGAATGACCCATCGATCAAAATTCTCCCGGCAGACAAGGGAAACGCGACTGTGGTAATGGATACGGACACTTACAGCAGTAAGATCCAAGAACTACTAGACGGGGGCGAGTACAAACAAATACCAAAAGACCATCAATCGAAAGACGGATATACCTGACGCTGGCGAGACATAAGGGGGGGTTCTCCGACTACCAGAGAACTAGACATACCCCACACTACAGTAAACCTCCGTATCTGTACGTCCTACCAAAGATTCATAAGCAGGGAATTCCTCTGAGAGCAATTGTGAGTTCGAGAAATTCACCTTGCCACCCATTAGCACACTATCTGCTAGTTATCATCACACTCTTATCGGGAAAAACCAAGTATATGGTCAAGGATACGCAGCACTTCGTGTAAACCATCAAAAACTTCCAACCAAACCACAAAGAAATACTGGTAAGCTTCGACATTGTGAGTCTATTCACAAATGTGCCTACCGATAAGGCACTAACTATCATAAGAGACAAGCTGGAAAAGGATGAAACGTTAGACGAACACACGCAAACACAATAATGGAACTTCTGACAATATGCATTAGAACTACATATTTCCAGGTAGAAGACAAATTCTACCAACAAGAGTTTGGGGTGGCGATGGATCACCCATAGTGAGCAATATATATATATATATATATATATATATATATATATATATATATATATATATATATATATATATATATATATATATATACAGGGTTATTACAAATGATGTTCATGATTTCAAGTGCACATAAATCTAGTTTTATTTATCATACAAAAAAATAAAATGGTTACATTTTAAGAAAAACTTAAAAAGTTTCATCCCGGGTGCCAAGAATTATAAATGTTTCACATGGGAATCCCTTGTGATACGACAGATGTTAAGCGTGTAATCAAGCTCTTGCTATACTTTGTTAAGAGTGTTCAGGTCGATTGTTTCGATAGCTTTGGTAATCCGTTGTTGGATCTCAGGTATGCTTTCTGGTGGTGTATACACTTTGTGTTTGATGTATCCTCACAAGAAAAAATCACAGGGAGTGATGTCCGGAGATCTTGTAGGCCAGTTCAAGAGTGCACCATCACTTGGATCTACACGGCCGATTCATCTGCCAGGCAGCCGATTTTGAAGTCCAGAATGAAGTTTAGGGATTCTTGTTCTAATTTCGGTAGAAGCCATTCCGTCATCATGTCCAAAATTTATTCCATTTATTGTTTGTCCAACAAAGAAAAAAGGTCCGTACACTTTGTTGTAAATGATAGTATAAGACAAATTAACTTTCGGAGTGTAAGTGCTCGATGTAGGTGTGTGGGTTATCCGAACCCCATATTATGACATTATGTCTGTTCACGGTACCACACAAGTGGTACCAACAACAGGTTAATCTAGTAATATTTATAATTGAAATTGGGAACATCATTTGTAATAACCCTGTATATATATATATATATATATATATATATATATATATGGAAGACTTTGAAGACCAAGCGATATCCGAATTCACAGCGAAACCAAGGATGTGGCTTAGATACGTGGACGATATTTTCGTAGTTTGGCAACACGGCAAGCATAAGCTAGATGAATTCCTAGATCATCTAAATAGCCGCGCACCCTCCATAAAATTCACAATGGAATTGGAGTCAGAACAAAAACTGCCATTCCTGGATGTACTTGTACACAGGAATGACAACACTTTCACAAGTGTATACAGGAAACCTACCCACACGGGGAGGTGCCTACACTACAACTCCAATCACTACAAAAACGTGAAGTTAGGTGTGGCAAAATGCTTGTACGATAGAGCAAAAGCAAGGTACCTCAGACAAAATACGAAGGATAGGCAGCAAATACAAGATACGCACTGCCTTTAAATCGACCAGAACGCTCAGAGGAATACTAACCAAAACCAAACCATACAATGTAGATCAGAATTCCAAGAATTGTGCATATAACGTACCATGCGAATGCGGCGAGCATACATAGGAGAGAGCAGTAGACCACTCAAAATGAGAACACAGGAACACGAGAACAACGTTCGCAAGGGCGAAATAGAAAGATCAAGAATCGCGGAACATGTCTGGTATGAAAATTACCACATCCAATGGGATAACATACAGATAGTGGCAAAGGACGAGAACACAACTCGTCGAAAACTCAAAGAAGCCACATACATCGCACTAGCAGAAAATCCAATAAGCCAAGCTAGTGTAGAAATGAAACGCATATGGATTCCAATAATGCGCGAAGAGCTTAAGCGCAATACACCTGCCCAAGAAGTTACTGCGCAATAAGCTTCTGCGCAACCACGAAAAAGTTTAATATATATATATATATATATATATATATATATATATATATATATATATAAGTTCTAAAATATATATATTGGATTACTCCGTGGCTCAGTGGCAAAGGTGTCAGACTAGTAAGTGAAAGGTACCAGGTTCGAATCTAAGTGTAGTCAAGTGCTTGGGAAAAAATTATGTATAACATATGAATTCGACTCAAGTGCGAAAACAGTCCTTCTCAGGACTAAGCCTGATGACGGTAGCAGAGTCCGCTTCCGAAACGTCGCGCTCAAAAAGCATAAACTGTGGAAATAGGCCGATCAACTCCACTAATGTTATAATCAAGTAAGAAAAAGTCATCCTTACCAATGGGCCTTGGGAGTCATCCAGGAAATTAACAAAAACAAATTTTAATCATCAGTTGTAAAAAATAAATGTCTTCTTTAGAAATTAAATATCTTTACACGTACCATTATATTGAAGATTTAGATTGGTAATCTAATTTATTATTACAGATTCCGTTATTTGGCAAGTTATTTTTCGTTTTGCAGATTTTATTTTAATTTACTTAGGCTAGTCTTTTTTTGTTTTCAAAATAAATATTTGCTTTATTATATTTTAGGTTCTATAGCTCATTATCTCACTTTTTGTCATTCCTATGTTTGTAGCAACGTTAGATACATTTATTGTAATGAAATAGAATATTGAAGTAGAATAAATTAAAGAAAACAAACGTTTCGAAATTACACGAAAATTTGATTTAACTGTAAAATGTATACAACATCGCGGCAGCAGTAATAAAATCAAAATCTTAACCAAATTATGATTAATAAGATAAACCTAATTACAAACGAGCAAAATTTGAGGTTTGTTTTATACAACACAAAATTTCCTTGTAGTGTAATTTGTTAAACTTGATATAGGTTTGGATAGTTTACTTTGTAACAAAATAGTGTGTAAGAGTGACGTGCAATTAACAGCAGCTCCAAAGATAGCGTAAACGAAACTGACATGAAGGTAACAGAAAATCTGATCTCGGTAATTTACTCACTGAACATAAAACATTTTCTTGATTTACTGTTGGAAAAACAATTTATAAACAAGCTAGAAAAAAAAATTTATGGTTTATTTTCGCAACGTAGAGCTGAAGTTGACATTTTGTTTTTTGACTTAATTTTTAATACAGAAAACTGTATCTAACACAAACAAGTCTTAGTAAACTTGTAAACTGAAACTTCTGCCCTTTTCGAGTTTGTTGTAAGAGTAATTAGCTTATCGAAAGTGTTTTCTTTAAATAACATAACGCTACTTTTTCCAGATTAAAGTTTTTGACACATTTGATGGAAAACTAATTGAGTGTGTTTACTATAATTTATTATTGTCAACTTCTTTAACGTTATAAATTTTTTGATAGGATGCTAAAAACATTTTAAAAATCGGGTTCGAAACTATATTTAAATCACAATTCGCATGACAAAAACTTATTTAAACTTCTTAAGCACTCGCTGTATTTCAAACGTACCATTGTTATTTGTTCATCTAATGGGGCAAAAGATTTAGTGCGGAGATGGTCTAAGTAATTAGAGTTATAATTTTAAAGTTAGTTTCACATAAAGTATGATAAATTCCATTGTTATCCTTCAAAGAACTTATAATTTCAATTATGGTCTCTCGGTTTTTATGTGTGTTTTATGAGATTCAACTATAACTTGTTACTAAAGTAAAATAAAGCAATCTAAATGGATAGATACCTTAAACTTCTTTTTTGTAGCCATAAGATGGTTTTAATTCGGTGCGCTAAACGTACAACCGCTAACTAACTTCAAACTTTTGTATATAAAAGTCCTTGCTCGGGACGTTTTCATTTCAAAGCTTAAATGATCCTGCTCAGTTGTCAATGATAGCATCAAGCCCTTAAAGGCAATTTGTGTCACGGCATAACTCAGTGGTATGGGCGGGGTTCTTACTTAAAGATGCAAAAGCGCACTCGTCACAACCTCAACAACGTCAAAATCGGGTAAAAATTGTCAAAAAGGCGCTACCAGTTAAATACATTTATAGAGGGAAAAACGTCATGAACAGATCTTAGATTGGCCTAACAGGAAACCAAAACGTTCAGTCAAAAATGAACTCTACTCTACTACTCCAAATTCTATTCCAAACTTCTTGACGCGAAGTTCACATAAATTCAATGAACTTCCAAGCTATTGTATATATATATATATATATATATATATATATATATATATATATATATATATATATATATATATATATATATATATATATATATATATATATATATACAGGGTGAGTCAGTTTTGTAGACAAACTTTAACAGGAGATAGAACGCATGTTTCTAAAAGAAAAGTTCTTATAAACATATGTCGTAGAAGGCTTCGTTTCGAGATACAGGGTGTTGAATATAATTTTTTTTTCTCAAATTTTCATTATAACTCATAAACGAATGCTTAGATTTTTTCATGTTGGGGGATAATGTCTATTGATTAAGAGGCATAAAAAGCGATAAGAATGTTCACAAACTTGCACAGTGGCGGAGTGGAGGGGGTGCTCAACCACTTTCATAAACAGAACTTCTACGCCAATGACTATTTTTTAAAAAAACTGTTATTTTCATTATCTACATACAGTTTAACAAAAATAATGTACCTCCTTCTGTTTCGAAATTCCTGTGCGTTTCCGAGTTATTTTGATTTTTAGTGTTTGATGTGGTAATGTGCTTTATGTGAATAATTGAATATAAAGTTTTTAATAAAAAAGATATAATAAAACATTTAGAGCCATTTTGGTACCTAACGATCGTTTCTTTAAAATTTCAAATACATTTTCATTTATAAATAGGTAGGTTATCGGTTTTTTTTAGTATCCATTGTTATTATTCTCATATAAAAAGAAATGCATAATTATTATTGTTATGCGGTCAATACTTTTGTATAATTATATATGTATCAATTTCGGCATAAACATGTATGTAGTTTTTAAGTGAGATTCTAATAAGTTATAGACCGCTGCTCACTTCCTCTCATTAAAGAGCCGCCACTGTATCAAGCCATACTCAAATACAAGACTTTTGTAAATTGAAATCTGTTTAGTACACTAATTTTAACAATCCTTATTTATTATTGTAGCAATACTTAATTAATAATTGTGAAATTAATAAGAATTCTTAGCAATAACGATTTATAAGTAAATAACAATAATACTAGTATAATAAAATTAGACACGTTGTTCAAAATGTAAACCGTTCTTTTCAATACACATTTCACAGCGACGTACAATAGAACGTCTTAAGTTAATTAAATGATGCACCCTTATTTCATTGCAAGCATCTCTGATGCGATTGTGAAGTTCTTCAAGTGTATTAACCGGAGTGGTATACACTTTTTCCTTCATGAATCCCCATACAAAAAAGTCAAGTGGCGTTAAATCGGGGGATCTACGAGGCCACGCCACTGGACTTCCACGACCAATCCACCTCCCCGGGTAGTTATTGTTTAGCCAATTTCTTAGATTTCTGCCATAATGGGCCGGACATCCATCAAGCTGAAACCAAGAATGTCCTCTTAAATTCAAAGGAATGTCTTCCGACATATTAACATGTTCCTCTTCTAAAAATTGTAGGAAATTTTCTGAATTTACACGTTGTGGCAAGAAATAAGGTCCAAACACGTGGTTGCCGTAAATTCCAATCCAGACATTTGTACTAAATTCATGTTGAAAACTTCTTGGTCGAATGGCATATGGGTTTTCATGTGCCCATAAATGCACATTGTGAAAGTTTACGATACCACGACGAGTAAAACAGGATTCATCAGTCCACAGTATGTTGGATAAGAAATCTCTATTATTTTGAATGGAGTTAAGAACCCACCTACAATAATTAAGTCTTCGTTCGGCGTCAGCTGGACATAAACCATGAACAGGTTGAAAATGATATGGGCGTCTGTGATCCCGTTTTAAAACCCGGGAAACTTTACTTTGGGAAATACCAAGAGCAACAGCAGTACGTCGAGTACTTGTAGTGGGGTTCCTATTAAATTCACGCAATACACCCTCTCAAATTCTATCTCGTCCACGGTTGTTCTGTCGGCTCCCATCTACATTTTTCAAACCCTGATTAACAAATCGACGATGGATACTCCCAAAAACGGAATGATGGGGTTGTCGTCTATTTGGAAATCTTCTCCGATACTCCCTAGCTGCGTACCTTGAATTCCCATTTGAGAACCCATAAATAAAATGAATGTCGGCTTGTTCGCTATTTGTAAATGTAAACGGCATGTTACACTAATTAAAAGCTGGCAAATCAAATGAAATAACTTTTTGAACTTAAAAACAATAATTAATAAGTGAAATTATTCAATATGAAGCAAGTGTTCGTAAAAAGTCAAACTGTCGTTTCAAAATATACATTTTAGTACTTACTTGTTTTCCAAGGAGTATCATATTTTGTTGCAATGAAATGGGTGAATGAAAAGGGTACATCATTTAGTTAACTTAAGACGTTCTATTGTACGTCGCTGTGAAATGTGTATTGAAAAGAGCGGTTTACATTTTGAACAAAGTGTCTAATTTTATTATACTAGTGTTATTGTTATTTATTTATAAATCGTTATTGCTAAGAATTCTTATTAATTTCACAATTATTAATTAAGTATTGTTACAATAATAAATAAGGATTGTTAAAATTAGTGTACTAAACAGATTTCAATTTACAAAAGTCTTGCATTTGAGTATGGCTTGATACAATGGCGGCTCTTTAATGAGAGCAAGTGAGCAGCGGTCTATAACTTATTAGAATCTCACTTAAAAACTACATACATGTTTATGGCGAAATTGATACATACATAATTATACAGAAAGTATTGACCGCATAACAATAATAATTATGCATTTCTTTTTATACGAGGATAATAACAATGGATACTAAAACAAACCGATAACCTACCTATTTATAAATGAAAATGTATTTGAAATTTTAAAGAAACGATCGTTAGGTACTAAAATGGCTCTAAATGCTTTATTGTATCTTTTTTATTAAAAACTTTATATTCAATTATTCACATAAAACACATTACTTAACTTAGTACCACATCAAACACTAAAAATCAAAATAACTCGGAAACGCACAGGAATTTCGAAACAGAAGAAGGTACATTATTTTTGTTAAACTGTATGTATATAATGAAAATAATAGTTTTTTTTAAAAATAGTCATTGGCGTAGAAGTTCTGTTTATGAAAGTGGTTGAGCACCCCCTCCACTCCGCCACTGTACAAGTTTGTGAACATTCTTATCGCTTGTTTTATGCCCCTTAATTAATAGACATTATCCCCCCAACACGAAAAAAATCTAAGCATTCGTTTATGAGTTATAATTAGAATTTGAGAAAAAAAAATTATATTCAACACCCTGTATCTCGGAAACGAAGCCTTCATCGACATATGTTTATAGGAACTTTTCTTTTTAGAAACATGTGTTCTATCTCCTGTTAAAGTTTGTCTACAAAAAACTGACTCACCCTGTATATATATATATATATATATATATATATATATATATATATATATATACAGGGTGTGGCAATTGTCTGTATTTGGTGGATAATGGCTCGGATATTGAAAATAAACAAAAACTGTTCATGTAAAAGTTGCTCATAGTCAAGTTTTTTATCACGTAAAAATAATTTTGAGTATACAAGGTGTTTCGTTCAGCCCAGACACAACCAAATTTTTTTATTTTAAATGGAACACCCTGTATATTATTGCATATTCCGATTTTAGTTTCATTTTAGATCAACGTTATGTATCACATGTAAGGTCTAAAATGGACTGTTTCCTAGTAATTCGGTTTTTTTGCAAAAATTGAGGTCTGTCGCAGTCTTTAAAAAATCGAATATCCTAAGAAATGTGAGGTTTGAACTATCACATTAAGCATGAATTGGCTAAACTTTTCCATCTGTGGAAAATTGGACCGAAGGCAGGAGGTACCAAATAGAGTGCGCCGAATTTTGAAATTTTCAAACTTGTGTAACTCCGTTTCTTTAAATAGAACCCTAACATTGTTATACATTTTTTAATTCGTTTTTAAATTATCTATCAAACATCCATTTCCCTATATCTAACTTTAACCGTTTTATTGTTATTTTAAGTTTTAGTATTATTTTAACAATTTTTGCTGTGTACGATACGGTAGACGTTTAAACAAATGAAAAACAAATAGAAAATATTTATTCTCTGAAAAATTTTCAAAACTAGGATTAAGGTTTTAAAAAGATATACAAAATTATACTAATAAAGGGTTCAAAGTATTTGTTTGATGTCGGCGCCTTCGTTTTGTAAACGTAAGCGAATTCGCTCACGAAAGGAAATTGGTACACGCGCTAACATTTCTGGCGTAATCTGTCTGAAAGCCTGTGTTATGCGCAATTTTATGTTGTCTGAGGTAGTTGGTGGTTCCTGATACACCTGATTTTTCACATAACCCCATAGAAAAAATCTAAGGGGTTTAAATCTGGCGATCTTGGCGGCCAAGCAAGTGATCCCCCTCTTCCTATCCATCGTTCATGGAATCGTTCGTCTAATAATCGTCTGAAATGTGCAGCTGCGCCATCCAGTTGCAGCCACATTTTTATTGTTCTTATTATTAAAGGTACCTCTTCTAACAATTAATTTAAACTGGTATTCAAAAAAGTGTGAAAAATTTGACCAGTCAGAGTGCCATTAAAGAAATGTGGGCCAATAATCTGAGTACCATGTATTCCATCCCAAACATTAATAGACCACTTATTTTGTCTATGACATTGCGTAACAATGTGTGGATTTGCATCGGAGTAATAGATTCATCTGTCCATAAAACGAAATTGTAAAATTTGAGTTCCGTTCGAAGTTTATTCATCAGCAACTGACAGAAATTAGCACGCGCTTCATAATCGGTTGGTAGTAGTTCCTGATGTTGCACTTTATATCAGTGTCCGCTGAAAATCATTTTCTTATGCCTTCTATCTGGGAATCTTTCTTTATAAATTCTTGATGGCAATAAACAATTTTGTTGACATTCGCCAAGGATAAAAGCCATGTCTACCATTTCTTCTGTAGATAAATTCATTTTTAAAAAAATGTTGGTCACAACGAGATATGCCAATTGAAAACCTTAATAACGTATTGAAATTTGTTTAAACGCCGACCACGTTGTATGCAGGAAAAAATTGTTAAAATAATATTAAAACTTAGAATAACATTACATCTATTATTTATATCTTTATTGACTCTGTCTATATTTCTACTTCTTCCTTCCTTACATGTCGAGGCAGTAGACAAATAACCATCCGGTAGTAGGACGATACTGTTAATAGGGAATGCTACATCGTCCGGGGCACGATTAGGCCAGTAACCGGTCTGCTTGCCATGGTATTACTCAAGAGAACAATACAATTGCCTCGGATCGACCAGGCCACAAGGGGCGGTCAAGGTTGAAACAGACAGGCCCCGTTGCTGAGGACTGTGCAAGGACTGAATGGCGAGTTGGTACGTGAAATGTTAGAGGTATGGATGGTAAAAAATTTGAAAGTTCCGAAAAATATTTCTTATTGCATGCTATGCACCAGTGAATGGAGAAAGAGACCAGGAGCGTGAGAACTTCTTGAATGAAGTAGAGAACGTGTTGAACGTATGTAAGCCAAACGAAAGAGTGAAGATAGTGGGGATATGAACGTATGGGTGGGTGTACAGAGAGAACATACCGAACGCGTTCTAGGAAAGTTCGGAAGCCAAAGAGTCAATGAGAATGGTGAACTCTGTGTGGACAGAAGCTTGTTTGGATCCAATACGTGGTTTAAACGTAAAAATGTGCATATGAATACATGGCAAAAAGGTGAATCTAAAAGTAGGATAGACTTGATAGCGTATGATGAATGGCTTAGAAACCTGGTGAAAGACACAAAGGTAATGCGCGGATCGGAGTGTGGATCGGACCACTTTTTGGTTATATCTAAAGTGTGTTTAGGGCAAAAGTGGGTCTGGAGAAGGAACGCAAACGTAGTGCAAACGTCCAGAATTAGGATAAACAAACTAGTGGACAGTAGTGCGAGAATAAAATACGCAGATACTGTGACTAAAGAATTGAATGCGAATGAAACAGTGTGGAACGAACACATAAAAGACACTGGCGTTGAAAATGCATGGATAAGCTTGAAAAACTGTGCTGTTGTTGTTGCCGTGCGGATATATGGAAGAGCGCCTGTAGGTAGACAGAAAAATGTGCTTGGTAGAATGAGTCGGTAAAAAAGGCAGTATGTAAGAAAAAAGATGCATACATGGCAATGATTGCTGCAAAAAGTAAGACTGAGGAAAAGCGATTGTATGAAGTGTACAAACTAAGAAATAAAGAAGCGAAGGAAGCGGTGAGAATAAGTAAACAGAAAGTGAAGGCTGTGAAAGGAGGGAAACAAAAACCTCTTCTGGAAATGGGCCAAAAATACAAAACGTGGCCCAAAACAGAACGCTGCTGCAGTGATGAACATGAGCACCGAAACAGTATGGGACGATTGTGAGGAAATGCTGGAAAGAATATTTCCGAAAGCTGTACAGTAGTGAGGAAAGTAAGACTGAAGGGTTAAATAAGGAGAATGTAGAAGGAATGATGAATGAAACTGAGAAAGATATTGCGGTAAATGAGGTAGAGAAACGGTAGGAAGGTTGAAAGGCGACAAGGGAGCAGGCTTAGACGAAATCACTGGTCAAATGCTAAAATATGAGGCTTATACGAAGACTGTGTGAATTATTCAATGGATTGGAAGAGCGCGATCATTGTACCACTGTATAAGAGTAAGGGGAACAATAGTGACTGTAAGAACTACAGAGGAATAAGCTTGCTCAGCGTGCTTGGTAAAGTATTTGGAAGAATACTGATTGATAGAGTACGAGAAGCTACACAAACTAAGATTTAGGATGTGCAGGGTGGCTTCATGTCAGGGAGAGGGTATGTTGATCTGAAGGTTGCTCTCCATCAGGTGATCGAACAGTGTTTAAGGGTAAAAAGGAAGCTGTACTGTGCGTTTGTAGATCTGGAGAAAGCATACGGCAGAGTGAATAGGAAGACGCTGTGGGAAATATTAAATGAATATTTTTTTTTTATGATTGTGGACCTGAACAGGCTAAATAAGGCCTATCGTGCTAAAGCACTCAGGAACACTTAGGAGGATGGATAGAGGGATAATGAATTGCCAATAGATGCCTATGAACAGCTACCTTATATTTCCTCATATCATAAGTGAGAGGAAAACAGGAACTAGGGAGATCATTCCAGAGTTTAGAAGCCGTGTAGAAAAATGTGGATTGCGCCCGTTTGGTACGACAAGTGGAGATTTGTACTGCATACTGATGATGTGAATGAGCGAACCGAGTGTTTCTCGCAAAGATAGCAGGAGATGGTATCAAAGAATGTAATTCACCAGCACAATAGCCGTTGTAATAACCATAATACAAAGAAAGAACTGGAACCATCCTTCTATGCTCAAGGGACTGTATGTGAGAAGTTAAGGACGGATCATTTATAAGCCTAATCGCTCTCTTTTGAATAAGATCAACGATATCGAGAGCGTATTGGGGAGCACTAACCCAAAGGTGAGAATTATATTCCAGATGAGGCCGAATTTGGGCCTTATACAGCAGAAGGAGTTGTCGAGAGGTAAAGTACTGCTTAGATCTGTACAAAAAGCCTATTTTACGAGCAGCTGTTTTGGTAGCTGACAGAAGATGGTCAACCCATGAGATATTTGAAGATACAGTCATACCCAACAGAGTAATAGAGTCTGAAAACTTAAGAACTGAGCCATTCATACTTACAACAGGAAATGATCGATCTTTTTTGGCGGACATAAGGCAACACTGAGTTTTGTTAGCATTAAATTTAACTAGATTATTGCTTCCCCATTCGAGAATACGTTGAATGTCTTTGTTGATTGAATTTGCCATTTCAGCTTTAATTTCTTGATTTGACATGAAGTTGGATTATCACTATGAGTAGACTGAGATGAACTACAGTGAAGAGTGCTATCGTCAGCAAAGCAATGGATGGGGTTAGTTGTTGAAGATAATAAGGTCGTTTGTGTACAGCAGAAAAAGTGTAGGCGCTATAACGGATCCCTGTGGTACGCCCGCGTAAATGCTAACTTATTTTGAAAAAAAGCCATCAACTACGACACGTATTCGTCTTTTATCAAGGAAACTAGAAACCCAGTTGATGAGCGTATCATTTAACCCAAACGAGGTGTTGGCAAGTAAACATTTATGCCAAACTTGGTCAAATGCCTTTGAGATATCTAAAGCGACTACAACTGTTTCATCGGACTGCTCTACTGAATTGTTCCAAACTTGGGTCACATATGAAAGAAGATCGCCTGTTGAACGACTTTGCCTAAACCCATATTGGTGGTCACTAAGGAGTTTGTTAGTTTCAAGGAACGTGAGCAGTTGCTGATTGATGACTTTTTCCATAATTTATACAAAATGGAAGTGATGGCAATTGGTCTGTCATTTGAGGGATCGGTCTTATCACCTTTTTTGGGAATAGGTTGAACATTTGCTAACTTCCATGATGAAGGGAATTCCCCAGAAGATATAGAGACCGTATAGAGCTTAGATAGGACTGGTACTAGTTCGGGGGAACATTTCTTTAAGACAATAGCTGGGATACCGTCTGGGCCAGTCGCCTTATTGAGATCAAGCCTACTGATGATCGATTCCAAGAGCTTGTACCGAAAATGAATTGGTTTCATAACGTATGAAGAAGAGTTGACTAGGGGCACATCTTTTCCAGAATCATTGAGACACGAGTTTGATGCAAACAAATCCACAAAAACGTTGGCTTTGTCTACAGAATTAGCAATTACCGATCCGTCAATAGATGTCAGGGGGGGAAATGAAGATGTTCTAAAGTTTTTACTAATGGCTTTTGCTAAAGACCAAAATTTACGACTGCCTAAAGGAGATGTAGCTAGTTCATTGCATTTTCGTTGTTCGAACAACCTTTTAGTTTTAGTGATGACACCTTTGCAGATATTTCTAGCACCAACGTATTCTACATGACCGTCAACCGATTTATTAGATATCCATTTAATGCAAGATTTATTTTTTAAAGATATTGCATCAGAACAAGCCTTATTGAACCAGAGTTGGGAACGTGAATGATCTACACGGTACTGTTTTTTCGGAATGTACAACTCCATTCCCATGAGGATGACTTCAGATACTGAAAGAGTCCGAAGAAGAGGACGACTTAAAACAATATTCACGCCATGGAAAGGTTGCAAAGAAATCCCGTAAATCACTTCATCGAGCTGACTTAAAACACCACAAGGTTCTATCGGTTTTGCGCACAACAGTGGCATTAGGTACAGTAGAAATGATTTTTATTAGACAATGGTAGGAAAGACCTAAAGGCGAAACAACGGAAGTTTTATAAACTAGAGGGTTTGATGTAAGAAAGAGATCTAGAAGATGTGGAGTATGGTTAGGGTTATCAGGGATTCTTGTGGGTTCAGAAATCATGTGTGTGAGATCACATGAAATAGCAAATGTTTCTGCACTATGACCAGCGGGATGAAAATTGAAGCCAACTATAGTTATGAACATTGAAATCGCCTACAAATGAGATATCGCAAGATGGAAACTGAGACAGGAGATAGTCAACTTTCGTACTAAGGTAATCGAAGAAGTCTTGAAAGTTGCTGTCATTAGGAGACCTATAAATGCAACAGTAGAATTTCACAAAATTAGGACCAGAATGTTTAAACCAAATCACGTCAAAATTTTTATTTTCTAAGGAAGAAACCCTCTTGCAAGCAATTCTGTCCTTGATGTACGCACACACGCCTTCTTTATATCGAAAGTTAGAGTGAAGATGGTATTGAGGAAATTGCAAGTCGGGTGACTCGAAGCTTTCAGAGGAGACTTGTGTTTCAGATAGAAACAATATATCAGGTTGTAATTGTTCAAGATGTTGGTGAATAGCATTAAGATTACACCTGATACAGCGGATGTTGCAGTAGTGAATCAGAAAGTTGATGCTTTCGATGACCGAGGTCGCTTGGGCCCTGCCCTCCCGGAAATCCGAATGGGGCAGGATTTTACGTCCGGAATGTATAACCCTAGAAACCACAGCCATCTTATCTTTTAATTTGGGACTTTTAATCCGATAGGAAGACAGTGAGGGCGAGAAGGAAGAATAAGGATGAGAATAGATTAAGGATGATGGAAAAGGTAACCGGCAGACCCAATATTAAGGAGCCCATGGTAAGGGTGGTGGTACCTCCCCGGCTGGCATGGAGCATACATGTATGCATATGGCGTAAATACAGTTCTAATAAATGGAATAAGGGCAGTATACAACGGTAGTCGGGCATGTGTTAGGGTGAGAGGAAGTGTGAGTGAATCCTTTAATATTGAGTGCGAAGTGCAACAAGGCTGTGTGATGTCACCGTGATTGCTCAATGTATACATGGATAAATGTGTTAGACAAGCATATAACGATACAAATGGTGTAATGGTTGGAGACGTAAATGTACGACTTCTGGTGTATGCAGAACACACAGTCTTATTAAGTAACAGTGCGGATGAGCTACAAACCGCTCTGAGGAAGTTTGACACAGTCTGTGAGAGCATGGACCTAAAAGTAAACGTGAACAAAACTAAGATTGTGGTGTTCAATGGGAAAGGTGGAAAGGAGAGTAGCGTATTTACTCTGCAAGATGAAGCTGTGGAGCAAGTGGACGAGCTGGTATATCTGGGTAGAATGTTTACTGCAGATGGTACAATGGAGGGCGAGATTGGACGAAGGATCAGTGCTGGAAGGAAAGTGATTGAAAGTATGTGGAGAAACGAAAGCATGAGCCTAACTGCAAATCGAGCAATCTATAATGGCGTGTTTGTCCCGTCAGTACTGTATGGAAGTGATACATGGGTATGTCAAAGAAGCACGAAAGAAAATTAAATGCGGTAGGTATGATTCCTGAAAAGTGCATGTGGTAAAACGAGAAGGGACAAGATAAAGAATGAATGCATAATGACGGAGTGTGGCGAGGAAAAGACGATGATGGATAGATATAAAAGTAGTACATTACGTTGGTTTGGTCACATTGGGAGAATGAACAACGCAAGATTAAGGAAGCAAATATCTGTGGGTGAGGTTAGAGGTAAGGCTGGGTCTGTTAGGCCGTGTAAAACTTGGTTGAATGTAGTGGAGTGTATGATAAAAGAAAGAAACATAAGGAGTTTTAAAAATAAAAGGGCATGTCAGAGACAATGTATGAATCTTGAAGAAGCTAAGGAGGTATGCGGAGATAGGAAAGCACGGAGAACTGTGAATGAAAAATAAATGAGAGGCAGGGAATGCTTTGCCCGCAAGGGAATGGCGTGAAGGTTAAGTTAAGTTAAGCATAACATTAAAACGGTTAAAGTTAGGTATAGGGAATGTAATGGATGTTTGATAGACAATTTAAAAACGAATTAAAAAATGTATTAAAAATGTTAGGGTTCTATTTAAAACAAAACGGAGTTGCGTATGCTTGAAAATTTTAAAATTCGGCACCTTCTATTTGGTACCCCCTACCTTCAGCACCATTTTCCACATATGGAAAAGTTTGGCCAATTGATGCTTAATCTGATAGTTCAAACCGCACCTCAAAGTTACACATTTCCTAAGATATTCGATTTTTTAAAGACTGCAACAGACGTCGATTTTTACAAAGTGAATGGAATTACTCTGAAACAATCCATTTTAGACCTTACATGTGATACATAAAGTTGTTCTAAAATGAGACGAATAATCAGAATATGCAATAATATACAGGGCGTTCCATTTAAAATAAAAAAAGTTTGGTTGCGCCTGGGCTGAACGAAACACCCTGTGTACTCAAAAATATTTTTACGTGATAGAAAACTTGACTGTGAACAACTTTCATTTTTATTTATTTTCAATATCCGAGCGATTATCCACCAGTTGCTGCACCCTGTACGTATACAGGGTTATTCACGTTATTCGACATGAAACATTATGGTCAAACGACTTGACTTTCAAAAATTATTTTACAGGCTGTTCCAAAAGAATGAAACATATCAAAGTTGCAATGTTTTCAATGGAACACCCTATGTATTATATAGATCTTAATGCACCGTAATTAAGATTATTCTGTATATAGTGAGTTAAGAAACTTCTGCGCAAATTAGTTAGTTTCTTTTAATTCTAAGTTTGTAAATATTAGACCGTAAAAGTTGCATTTTATAAATGCAATATAACAGCGTATTCTGCATAAATGAATCCCTTTGAAAGTATTAATTTTTCTAGTTGTCCTCCTTGTTATCATATCGACGCACACCTGCCATCACTGTTAAAATAACTTTAAATAATTTTGCCCCCGATAGCTACCCGACAGGGCCAGTTTTAAAAATCTGAATTCATTTAAAATAAATTATTTTTACTAAAATGCAACAATATAATTAAAGATTAGTTCTTTTGAATGTATGAACACCTGGCTAGCGATATTTTAACAGAAAACGTAAGGAAAAAAACGGCCTGAGGATCACCACCGACCAATCCCTGTACCATAAAGGCACCCATCTGCACACAAATCGACCAGGTCCTACTGCAATAGAAGCGATTTATTTATTTTTGGTTTGTTTTTTTATTATTTATTTATTTTAGTTGTACTGTAAATAGGAATAATATACCCTTACAAGTGTGGACGAAGCGGGTAATAGTGATCGACCCCAGTAGCAACGAACAACTCCCCTTCTTAGATAATTAAAAACCGGTTGAGCTAGACCGAGGCAAATTAAAGTTAACTTTAATTACAGTAAGCGAAAACAGCTTATAATACATATTAGAAATTTTGTTTAGTTCGGCCCAGTCGACTGCTGATGATGATAGCTCAGCTATTGAAACGCGTTCGGTGTTTTTCAATTTTGTGTGTTACGTGAGTGTATTTTGTTTGTTATTTGTCTTTTGTTAATTGGGTTGCAAGTTCATGTTTTACAACAGATATTTTAGTTTACGTTTCTATGTTTGTAAGTAATAAGTACAAATGCAGGTTTGGAACCTAAGATTCCATTAAATTGAGTTAGAGAAGCATAACTGCAGTGTAACTTCCAGTGTCTTAGTAACCAAATGTAATTTTCAGACCTTCATGATAATTACGAGTCTGATAAAAACAATTTTAATACCTCTTGGAAAAAACTAATGAATAATCAAAATGTAAATTTATGCTAAGTGGACCTTCTTTAATTGTGATTAAGACTATTAAACAAAATTGCAATTATTACAGTTTCGACTATTGCTTATATTACTCGAAAATTTTATTTCACGACCAATAATTGTGAATAACATGAAAAATATCACTTCCTGCGCAGAGTACAGGAACAGCTATTCAACTTGTTAATTTAGGAATCTGGAACTCGAAAAATGCCAATATACACGTTCCTACCTTGAAAAAGATGAGAGGCGTATAGGGTTTTGTTAGTCCAATATCACTTGGGGTAAAATGGTTGCTATAATAATGATAGTAATAGTGTGTTGTTTCCCGTTGGTCCTTTTCTAAGTAGCATTTTAAATAAAATCTTCAAATCCTTTTTTTATGAAAAATTTCCAAACTATACTACTATCCTGCAACGAACTAAAACATTTACATTTATTTTCTCAATAAATTCTGTTTATTTGAGTCGATAAAACTAAAATAACGTTCACTTTAAATTCAAAAATAACGTTTATCGCCTACTTGGGTTAAAAAAATTTCAAATCACTCTTGCATCTGTTTGCCTGCAGCTGATTCTTCAGAAAATTGTTATTTCATCATGCGAAAAATTTCTAGAAGGTAGAAAATAGCAAATGGATTACAGTTTCCAAGCAACCGGAATGGTTGCTAGGGCAAAAAAGTTCGAAATAATGAAAATAAAAATAATAACGGGAAAGTTGAGACGTCTTTTGATGTTAAAAATTGAGAATGCATATATACTAGTTAAAGGTTATAAAAATTGTATCGTGAATGTAAAAAAAACGAGTATATACGATAAAAGGTTCTGTAAAGAGATTGGAAGTTGAGAACAAGGCAGTAGACACAAAAATCAGGAAATCACGTTAAAATTTACTTCGATAGTGGGAAAGTGTAGAACGTGTAAGAGAAAATGTTCCAACTCTGGTCTTTGTTCGCACGTTGGTACCGAACCGTAAACTGAGTTTATCCCTTAAATAGCAGAACTTGCACGTAGTACGTGCCGATACTAAGACAGCTGACTGGAATATTGAAATTCTAAAATTAGGACTAAATTTATATTACGGATTTTACATGAAATTGTAGCGACATCGTGAAAATGGCACATAAAAAAAAATACGCATCATTTACTTTATATAACTTTTTAAATCCAACACGAAAAAAAAGGCAAAGATTTTCATTAATTGGCACTCGAATTTGCACAAAAGAAGCAAAAAAGAACTCGTTACTACATGAAAGCCGTAATGTTGAATATTTCGAGGCGAAAAGGTCGGTCGCTTTTTTCTCATTAACGATAAGAAACTTAAATCGGATTAAATAGTTACCTTTGTTCGAAATTTAATGAGCATTTTACTGCACCACTCTATCGTTCATAATTTAACCTACTCAAAAACACAAGAGGATTTACAATAATTAACTTAGTACACGATGATATAAAAATAAATAAACGTCGCTTACTTAAAATCGTGCTCGACGATATTCTTAAATTTTTAATTGAGCTTCTCTTATATTAAATGAAAAGCTCAGAAAAAGGAATCGATATTATTTAATATTGTTCTAACTCTATAATTAGAAAGTTCGGTTTATTAAAAGAAAAGTTAGCTCGCAAAAATGTTAAAATAAGAAAGTGAAGGTAGAGGTTAATTACCCGTTCCTATTTAGATAATCTTGCAATATTGAGTTCATTTCTATTATAATTCGCTGTGCAGATATATAATTAGTTTCCTCGGGTAATTATATTTTACTCTAAGCTTACCTATTTCTGATTTAACCTAAAAATTGCAGGAATAAAGAAAAATAGTTGTCAGTTCCGCAATTACTTTGCTAAAATGAACTATTTTTACAAAAACTGCCTTGAATACTACGAGGATTAATTCATAAGTTTTTCAACCGATGGTTGGTATATTAATGAAATTACATTTAACCGGAAAATTAGTGCACCATAACGACTTTTAGTTTTATTTTAGGAAATATTGTATATTTTTCCACTCATTAGTATGAATTTTGAATACACGTTTATTGTTGTCTCCAGAAAGTTATATCTTTCTTTGAATTAAATTTTGAAACAATTGGTAACTTTTAATAAACCGTAGGTATAGGAGAGTGGGTAAGTTTGGCAACCTTTAACTTTATGTACCTCTATTGCGTCACTCTGTGGGTAAATTTTAAGGGCCATAAGGTAGATAGTTTGTTTCGTTCTATTTTTTTTTTTATTTCGAATTTAAAGGAGTTTACATTTTTGCAAGCTTTTATTTGAAAACATTTTTTTGTTGGTTCGGATACATTTATAAATGGAATTGTTATTTGTAAAATTACGTTTCACTCACAGGTGATAGTGGCGTTTACGATTAAATTAATGTTAGAGTAGTTTTGTGTACAGGTTGTCCCATTTTCGTATGTTTTACGGGGTATCTCGCTTATTTTTTAGGTTAGAACCTTGCGGTTTGCGCGACACCGTGCTACTTTTTAATGAAACCAAAGATGCACTAATCAAATTTGCCATAGCAATCTTAGTTTTTGTGCTACAGGGAAATTTAGGAAAATTGCATTTTCAGTCATCCCCTGTAACTCTGTTATTTTTAGACATATTAAAAAAGTAAAAACTAACATTTGTAGATTTTTTTACGTAGAATCTAGTGGCGTACTCAGATTTCCTTTAGAGGTCACAGTTTTTGAGATATTGAGATAACCTACTTTTTTTTAATGGGACACCCTATATATTTTTTTTTAAATCGTTTTCCCCTTGCCAAGATCTTTTCAAAAATATAGCATAGTCTATATTTATTTTTATAAATAACGTGAAAAAATGATTTTTTTCTATAATTTACATTGGTAAAAAACCAAATAATTAATTAATCACAAATATTGTTCAAATTGCAGACCATTATGTCTCCTACAAGTTTCATAAAGTTTATAAATTCTATTAATAGCATTTTACAAAATAAATGATTGTCTTCGTAATTGTGCAAAAGCATTTTCCGTTGCAATTTTTAATTGTTGCATGTTGGCATATTGCCTTAAATAAATTTTATTCTTTAAATACCCCCACAAAAAAAATCCAAAACCGAGAGACCCGGTGATCGTGGTGGCCATCGAAAAGGTCCATTTGTTCCGATCCATCTCCTGGGAAAACGTTCATTTAGCCAGTTTTGTATTATTCTAGCACTGTGGGCTGGAGCCCCATCCTGCTGGAAGAATGTACCTTTCAGTTGAGCCAGTGGAATATCTTCTAAAATGTTCATAGTTTTTTCTTGTAGAATTTGTAAGTACCCATTAGAGTTTAGGTTTTCTTCATAAATCTTGTAAACTATTTTTCGCTTAAAAATAAAGCATGATAAATCCGAACCTGCCTTGAAGCTCTCTAGGACAAATCACGTGGGTGTTTCCTTGACTCCAAAACCGCGAGTTGTGTCTATTAAGAATTCCCGAACTTGTGATATGTGCCTCGTCTCACCAAATTATTTTTTTTTCAAAATTATTGTCCTGAGTTTTCATATTTATACAAGGTGATTCACGTCGATGGTACGTTAGACGTTTACGGAAAACGAGGCATGGGATCTTTTTAAAAATTTGGTCACTTGCATGGCTGGCTCGGATCTATCGACCTAAAATATTTTCAGCGTTGCGACGTTGTCTCTTATGTGGAAACGTGGCATCACCTTTGATATTTTTAATGACACGCCCTGTATATTATTACATTTTTGGGTTCGCTATTACTTTTAAATTATTTTTGCATCACATATCTCTATGCCTATCTTCAACCGTTTTTGAGTAATTAATTAATTTCCGTATTTTTTAGCCAAAACATGGTTCCAATCGAATGTTCATTATTGTGGTGTTTGAATTTTTAGAAAGTTGAAATTATGGATGCACTCTATGAATAAGCTGTTCATCAGTTTTGCGTAACAAAATTGGTTCCATATTGTACAGGGTCGTTCGAAATTCGTTACGTTTCCGCAAGGTACAAAAATGCAGAAAAGTTCATTATTTCAAATGGTGTAACGCGTCCCTCTTCGGTATCTTTAGGGTTTGACTGTTGAGTGTATTACTACTAATGAATAATTCTCACTTTTCCCTTTTCTAGCTCAGTCGGAATTTTGTACTTGCAAAATAAGGATCGGGGTTCGTTATTCAGGCTCTCAACACGTTGAACAAATAGATTACAAAGGTTCATATATATATATATATATATATATATATATAACTTTATTTCCTATTTATTTTACACTTCTATATTATATGGTTATTTAAATTATTTAACTAAGATATAGTTACAGGTAAATGTACGGAACTGTGACCCATGCTCTCGGGTGCCAAATTGTAACGGTAACGCCACCTCCCTCTTCGGTATCTTTAAGTAGACATCCTTCGTTCAGGTACTAATGGTTAGGTGGTCCTCTGGAGTTTCTGTAATGTAACATTAATAGAAGGTTTGGGGTTTTGACTTTTAGTTTTCGTCCTTGAACTGTTTCAATTTATACTGGTTAATTGCCGAAATAAATAAATAATTTTACCTTAATACGTCCCTGTATAAAATACAGAAGCAGGTAGCCAGATAACGCGGTATAAACACGTTAAAGAAATAATCAATATTTTAAAGCGGTTGGTTATAAGTGTATAATTTTATACCTGCTTTTCTTATGAAAATAAACTCATTCACATTTACATTCTATTTAATGTACGATCTTTAGTTAAATGAAAGCTTTTCGTTTATTTAGGTAGTTGGTGTACGGTAGCGGCGTATTATTTGTTTCCTCTTACGAGATTAATTTTAGTATACCGGTTTTTATTTAAATAAAAAATAAAAGCTTTTGTTATGTTGGCGGTTTTTAAAATATAAAACCTTCGTTTTCTATTTTAAAGTAAATTTCTTCGCGTCTAACAATCACGATTTGACTTATTTAACACAAGAAACTATCAGATAGTTTCTGGTTTACGGGTAACAATCTTAGTACTTGTCAAAGGTGCAACTTACGTTTTTACGGTGGCGGCGGTGGTGGTTTGTTTACTTTATAGGTGGTTATTTAATGCTGACGGACACGTCTAGTGTTTACGGTTACGTTTCGATATTACTGGATTAACGGCGTTAACGAGGTGTTCAGCTTAATCTTCCGACGAGGTTTTAATTACAGGTATCTGGCGGTCGCTGGTACGTTTTGTCGAGGTGTGTTGTGTTGTAGTGTTCGTGTAAATTTGTGTAGGTGGATTTCCTTTGTTAGTAACCTGGGCAAACCACCCGTTAAACAAAACAATAGGATCTCGTTCGGTCAAATGGAATGTCGGGCAACTACCCTTCAAACTCCACAGTGTAGGTGTGTATGTCTAGTAACAGAAGAGTACGTCTAGTAACAGAAGAGTACGTCTAGTAACAGAAGAGTACGTCGGGCTTACAACCCTGCATATCCCTATCACCAGGTATCTCAACTTACGTACTTTCACCGTTCGATCTCTGCAACTCTAACCTTTTAACTTCGGTGATGCTATCAAGTCGCGGAGTCGCGATTTCTACTCGGACGGCGGTTACAAGCGGATGGTTTATAACAGGTAGCAGTCGGCGCGAACGCGACGATATAGCACACGGTTTCGATTCGAATTCTTCTGGTAGCGTGCTTCTCGTAGAGAGCTTCTGGTAACGAGTGAGATTGAAAAAGGATTTCTTTCTTCTTCTTCTTTAAGACTAAGACTTTTGACTTCTTGACTTTTAACACAAGAACCTTTTTTAACACCAGATTCTTTAACACAAGATCAAGAACTCTTTCAGCAGCGCGTGCCGCGTTTTTATATAGAATTCGCGAGGGTGGTTACGAAACTTTTTTGTTGAGCTTCCGTAAGCCCGTATTGATGGAAGATGCTCTGACGTATACAAACTTTTAAACGTTTTTGGGATTTTACGTCTGGAGGGAGGATGCATGATTAATTATTGTGCAATTTTATGCAACGTTATGAAATCTGTTTAACTTTTACTAGAACTTCTACGAATTTTTATAATGGCTTGCACCTGTGCATTTAGGGCGTCACGTTATCTTACTAAATTCCGTGAATCAGTACTGGTATTTTACTTAGCAAATAATTAATCATGATAGGAAAATTTTTATAAAGGACGGTGTCTTGCTAATAAACTTTGGGAACCAATTAAAAATAATAAAAAATCGGGATATCTGACGGCGTCCCTTTACAAAGGGACACCCTGTATATTATCGAATATTCTGATAGACAATTGAAGTCCCTTTAAAATGATGTATCAATTCTTATACCTAAACAGTAAGGTTTCCGAAATAGAAGCATGTTCCTATAAAAATTTGTAATCTAGTCACACGTTTGTATTGTTACAATGAAGCGTTCTAGGGAAGGCATTTTCAACAGAAAAAACCAACATTTCTGGGCAGACCAAAATCCAAAAGTTGTTAGAGAAACGGGATTCCAAGAAAAGTTTAGTTTCAATGTTTTTTGTCTTTTGAAAGATAATAAAATAAATTATTATATTTATGATGAATCTTTAAACTCTTAAAAATATCTTGAAATTTTAAGAACGGTAGTGAACAATTTCTTGGATAATTTAACATTAGAAGATTATCGTACCTGCTGGTTTCAACTGAATGGAGCACCAGCTCATTCCTCTGCAGAAGTAACTGAAGAGTTGATTCAAATGTTCGACGATCGTTGGTTCAGGCGGTTAGGACCGTGGAATTGGCCTGCGAGATCACCCGACGTCACACCTCTTGATTTTTACTTGTAATTTGAAGAGGAAGATTTATATGACACCGGTACTCACGAAGCAAGACCTGCGTCAACAAGTTATCAGGAGCATTGAAGAGCTAGATCCCACAGAGATAAGGCGGGCCACAATTTCATAAACGATTATTCGTATTCTGAAATGTTTGGAAACCAACGGTCGTCATTTTGAAAATTTATTGTAAATGCTTTCCAGTTTTGTTTGATATTATTTGCATTGCGATTCATGTTTAACTGAATTTGTTATTTGACGTTCTTTTTTATAAATAACAGTAGGTATTAATAATTAATGAAATTATTGTATAATCGTACAAACTTTCTTTTGTCCATTGGCCGCAAATTAGGATACATTTTGTTGAACTTCCTGCATGTTCTCGCTATAATTTGGTCACATTGTCCATGAAAAATAAATAGTTTTATCAAAACTTGAATTGTGTAGTAATTTCCTGCTATTTTGACACTTTTCAAATTTCTCCCGTTAATAAACACCCGATTGTTTTATTATTAGTGCACTGATTGTGACAGAATAGTGGGATTTTTATAGGAACATGCTTCTATTTCGGAAACCTTACTGTTTAAGTATAGGAACATGATATATCATTCTAAAGGGACTTCAATTGTCTATCAGAGTATTCGATAATATACAGGGTGTCCCATTTGAAATAATGAACTTTTCTGCATTTTTGTACCTTGCGGAAACGTAACGAATTTCGAACGACCCTGTACAATATGGAACCAATTTCGTTACGCAGAACTGATGAACAGCTTATTCATAAAGTGCATCCAGAATTTCAACTTTCTACAAATTCAAACACCACAATAATGAACATTCGATTGAAACCATGTTTTGGCCAAAAAATAAGGAAATTAATTAATTACTCAAAAACGGTTGAAGATAGGCATAGGAATATGTGAGGCAAAAATAATTTAAAAGTAATAGCGAACCCAAAAATGTAATAATATACAAGGCGTCTCATTAAAAATATCAAAGGTGATGCCACTTTTCCACATAAGCGACAACGTCGCAACGCTGAAAATATTTTAGATCGATAGATCCGAGCCAGCCATGCAAGTGACCAAATTTTTAAAAAGATCCCATGTCTCGTTTTCCGTAAACGTCTAAGGTACCATCGACGTGAATCACCCGGTATACCAATTGCAAAACTCTAATCTACGTTCAGCATCACCAGGGTGCAGATGATGAACAAGTTTATACTTGTAGGGTTTGAATTTATGTTTTTTTTTTTAAATCCTTTGCACTGTTGTTTTAGACACATCGGTCTCTTCATCTATTTTCCTGCACGAGGTTTCAGGAGTCGCTTGAACAACTGCTAAAACGTTGATCTCTGATTCCTCGTCCTCTTTGTTGTAAACTCGGGTATCGAGGTTTGTCAAAACATCCATGTTGGCAAAGATTAAATTTTAATCTTTGAAATATTCTTTTTTCGGGATATCTATATAACAAAATAGGTATATAAAATAAATACAAATTCTAAGGTAAAGATTAACTGACCTGTTCAGATAGAGTTCTAAGGCCTGGTCTGCGTTTTCATTAGATAATATGAAGCAGGTATTCATATCATATTTCTCAAAGTTTTCAAATTTTTGGTTTCGAGCCATATTAAAAAATAATTAAGCAACAACAACAACAACAAGAACAAGAACGATAACAATAAACAAAAACAACGAATAACAATAAATATCAGCACTAAATTGGGAAAAATGTAACCAGGAATAATTTGAGCGAAGCAGAAACTTCAAAAATCAAATACCTAAGTAATGGCAGAACGTTAATTATTTTGTTTTTTGCGTTACCATGGTTACCCAAATCATTTTGTCACGTTATTTATAAAAATAAATATAGACTATGCTATATTTTTGAAAAGCTCTTGGCAAGAGGAAACAGATTTTAAAAAATATATAGGGTGTCCCATAAAAAAAAAGTAGGTTATGTCAATATCTCAAAAACTGTGACCTCTAAAGAAAATCTGAGTATCGCCTCTGGATTCTACGTAAAAAAATCTACAAATATCAGTTTTTACTTTTTTAATATGTCTAACAATAACAGAGTTACAGGGGATGAATGAAAATGAAATTTTTCCAAAATCACTCTGTAGCACACAAACTAAGATGGCTATGGCAAATTTGATTAGTGCATCTTTGGTTTGAATAAAAATAGCACGGTTTCGCGAAAACCGCAAGGTTCTAACCTAAAAAATAGGCGAGATACCCCGTAAAACATACGAAAATGGGAAATCCTGTACATAAATGTTCTCGTTATTTTAAGTTTTAGGAATTTAGTTAGTTGAAAGAGATATTGCGTTTTTGTTTTAAAATTAAAGTGTCTGGTGTGGAACACCACATAACCGTTCAACCTATAACATGGAAACTAAAAGAATTGCAATAATTTTAATAGCATGTTTTTTTAGGATAACTATGCAACATCTTTTACAAGAAGCACTTTACAAAAATAGTCAACATTCTAAACACAAAAACAATAGTCTATGTCAAACAGACGTTTAACACTTCATGACAGACAGAGGTTAATAGACATCTAGATGCTAACTTAAATTAAAGGAAATGAAATCATTCACATACAACATTGTGAAAACAAAAACAGTAATCTATGTCAGAATGACGTTTAAAACTTCATGTCAGATAGAGATTCACAGACTCTGCCATAAAAATAAAGTCCCCGGAAAATATGCGAATTAAATATCACCAAAGTGGCGCTAATTCAATTTTACCAATCACACGTTACAATTCTTAGATGTACAATCGTGTACAAAATCACTGAATTGTCATTATCATTGTCAATATCCTACTAAACACATGGCTAGGATTTCGAGAAAATCGGTTCATTCCGAGGCCAGAAATATTATTAAAAACGTTAAAATTAATCAAAGCGGAGAAAATTAAAAGTGAGGGTCCAGCCACTGGGTGCTAAGTTTTGTAAAAATTAGCTTTATTATAAACGTATTACGGCAAATAACGCCAAAGCGTCATTTACATTTCCGAGCACCTACTCGTATTCGAGTTTTTTATGTTCAAATATGACAGAAACTGAATTCTCGAGAGAAGGACTTCGGATTCTAGTAAATCCGAGTACTCGTAAATGTAAAATTCGCGTAAGCGAGGCAATATTAATCTAGCGCTCGGTTTAGCTCTGTTTTGATTCGAGCGAATTCTCTGGTGTCATAATTTGACGAACTAAAATAACTACAAAGGGTGTGGATATGAACAAACGAGAAGAATGTTACCCACATCTTTCTTGTACTTTTACAAATCAAATGCACATCTCGAGTTTAATTGCCGGGGTAGCTTTATTTCACTTAGTTTAGTTTCGCTTGACTTCCCTTAGCTTTACTCACAGTGGCCCCTCGGGTTTAGTCTCGGCCAAACCGAGCGCTACCTACAGGGTGGCGCATTAATGTGACAAAGTCCCATATCTCCTTTATTTAAAGAGATACAAAAAAAAATTAAATACAAAAGTTGTAAGATATGTTCTGGTGCATATTCCAAAAATATTTTTAATTATACAGGGTAGATCATAAAAGCTTAGAAGTAATTTTTAATTTTTTTTTAAATAGAAAACCCTATATATTATTAAATATTTAGATTCTACATACAATTTTAGACACATTTTATGTACAATGTCCTATACCTAAGTCTAACCGTTTTTGACAAATTTCAAATTCTTTATCAAAAATGACGTTTGCAGGCCAAAACATAGGTGAAAATCTTTTCTAAACGAAGCCTTTATCAATTAATTATGGTTGGTTTCCTTGGAAATGAGGACCTACTCTAATGGGCTGTATTGATATTTTTGTAATACATTCATACAGGGTGATCAAAAATGGACAATAAGAAGTAGATTCAAAAAAACCTATAAAGTCATTTTTTTTTAATGGAAACCCCCTATTTTTTTAATTCTATCTTATTTAGCATTCAAAATAAGGGTGACTTTGTATAAGAGTGTATATTCCAAAAAATTGTAGTTTTTGAAATAATAACAGTTTAACATTTTTTTATTGTAAAAAGGCTATACGGCTTTCAAGTTTTGTTGTTAGTTGGCTGTAACGGCGAGGCGTGGCATACAAAAATAATAGAAATCATCAGAAACGTCATTATTTATTGTCAGTTGATAATTTGTGTGATGCATTAGTGTATTTTATAGCAAATTGATTTAAAACTTGAATTAAAATTGTAAATAATAAATTTTTCCCAAGCCGAGATGGTTGATATGATTTTTATTTTGGGAGCTAGTGATAAGAATACGCTCTTAGCAAGAAGACTGTATCAACAACGGTTTCCAGAGAGACGGCAACCTGAAAGAAGGGCATTTGAAAAGCTTTTGGAGCATTTTGAAAGAACTGGCAATGTGTTATATGAAAAAAATACTAGGGAAAAACGTGCACAGACTGAGAAAAATCAATTAAATGTACTATTAACAGTTACCGAAAATCCATATATTGGACAACGACCCATTTCTCAGCAGGTTGGTGTTGAACGAAGTACGGTACAGCGGATATTGAAGTCTCAAGAAATGCACCCCTATCACATTCAACTACTTCAAGAGTTGGTTCCTGAAGATTATCAAAGACGACTGGAATTTTGTCAATGGGCTCAAAACAAAATAAACCAACAAAAAAATTTTGTTCATTTGATTTTATTTACAGATGAGGCCACATTTCACAGAAACGGAAGTGTAAACAGACACAATTTTCATCACTATTCTACCGAAAACCCACATTTTGTAAGATATACTTCTCAAACTACATGGTCTTTAAATGTTTGGGGAGGTTACGTCAAGCGCCACAGGATACGCAACAAGAAATGTGGTTTTTTCATGATGGGGACCCAGTACATCATACAGGTTCGATAATAACTTTTTTAAGTGCTAGATATCCAGAATGTTGGATTGGGAGGGGAGGGCCTGTTGCTTGGCCTGCTAGATCTCCAGATCTTACTAAAATGGACTTTATCATATGGGGGTACATCAAAGAGCAGGTTTATAAAATACCGCCTACAACAAAGGAAGACATGAAAATTAGGATTAGAAACTGTTTTCAAAACATTAGTGTTGAAATGTGTAGAAATTTAAACAGCGAATTTGAGAGACGTATTGCGTTGTGTATTTAAGAAAGAGGCGGACATTTCGAACAATTTATTAGGTAGCACGTATTTAACGTGTTTCTAGTACTTTTATCTGTATAATTAGTTACAGGTTTAGTTACATTAGAGGTGTTAAGTTTATGATTAGGATTAGGACATAATTTGTTTAATCAAAAAAATATTGTCTTTACTTTAAGTTCGTTTAATAAAGTGTCAATGTTAGACTTGCCACGGGTAACATTGACACATTACCACTTTTTAAAAAAAAAATTAAATTCTGTAAACGACTTGGTATATTCATATTCTATCATATACAGTGTAGAAAAGGTTAATATATCTTCATTCTGTCACAAAAGCAGTCATATACCAAACTGCTATGTGCCAAAAAAAAATCAATTTTAAAGTTGTGTCAATATTACCCCATTTTACCTTATAGGGTTTTCTATTTAAAAAAAAAATTTAAATTACTTCTAAGCTTTTATGATCTACCCTGTATAATTAAAAATATTTTTGGAATATGCATCAGAACGTATCTTACAACTTTGTCACACTAATGCGTCACTCTGTATGTAAGCTACGTTCGCTGCTTATGTTATGCTCACTATCTGTGCTACACCATGTGACCACACCGATAGCCATACTATGAACAAATTTCTAAACGAATTTCAAGGTTTGAGACAACAATTAAGCAAAAATAAATAAAAATTTAAAGAATATTTTCTATTGAGCGCAATCAATTTTAGACTAACTATTATTCACTATTAAAGGTCATAACACAACAGTTGTGTTAAATAATAATAAATAAATATCGAACATAGCGCTCTTTTTCACTTTAAACAATTACTTTAAACTCTCGCAGTAAAAATTAAATCAATCATTTTATATTTTAAAGAAAAACCATGTTTTACCAATTTTTTTAACTATTATAGGTGGTTGCGAAACGCTTCACAACTATCCCCATCAGATCGGCTTTAAATTTAAGAAATTTCATAATAAGAAAAAAGTCTTAATGGAAAGAAATGACATTGTTGCACGGCGCTCTCGTTACCTGCGGAAATTAAGGAGGAATAATTCTTTAGGGGATAACAAGAAACCACTTACTTATTCATTCATCCATCTTATGAAGTCAGCAAATGCTGGGAATCAGAAGAAGAAGCAGGAGTTTATCAAACTAATCGAGCTGGTCAAAGGCACATTATAGTTCATGCGGGTGGATCGGTATGGGTTTGTAAGTAATGGATTGTTGATCTTTAAGTCAAATAGCAAGTCAGCAGACTACCATCACGACATAAACCATACGAACTTCATGACTTGGTTACAAAAACAACTAATTCCAAATCGATCACCGAATGATATTGTCGTCATGGACAACGCTGCTTACCACTGCGTTAAAATTAATAAACCACCAACGCAATCTGCCTGGAAGGCAACTATTGGTGAGTTCCTGGAAAATAATGGACTTTCCACAACATGAGAAGTGCGAAAAGCAGCATTGGTAGAATTAGTGAAGAAATTTAATTACAACAAAGCTTTCTATGTTGGCGAGTTATTGAAGCAGCACGGCCACACTGTACTTCACTTGCCACCGTACCATTGTGATCTTAATTCGATAGAATTAATTTGGAGTTTAGCACAGAGTTTCGATGAACAATGTTGGTCAACGTGGTAGAGAAATTGAAAATTTAGTTCGAAACGCTTTTGCCGATATCAGCGTATCAGACTGGCAAAAGACACGTTGACAGTGTAGCACAAGAAATATGGGAACGTGATGCATTGCTGAATAAAGCAGTGCAAAGTTTGTCTTTCAACGTAAACACAGGATCTTCCGATGACGAGGAAACAAGTAGTGATGACGAAGATGAACAGGAACGAGGTTCAA